>JARQOC010000002.1:618287469-618534969 GCA_033576535.1 Allobates femoralis
CCAATCATAGAGATGGAACGCAATCCCTCCCCAATCCCCTAAGTGCTGCAATCAAAATCAATCGCAGCTTTTTGGGTGTTAAACAGCCAGGCATGGTGTGGGGACTGTCCTTGGCTGTGAGAGCCAGCTCTCGGCTGTGAAGTCAGCCGGTAACCCAGTGGCAATCGCGGCCACCACAGTTTCGGTGCCACAAAATTACCAGGAAGTACCTGTACGTCCAAGGTTGGTAAGTGCTACCGATCTGTGATGTATAGATACGTCTAAGGTTGTGAATGAGTTAATGTTCATTTGGGCCACATAAGATATCCCACAACTTTAAAGCTCCGACAAAATAATTTTCCTCCTATTGAATCCCCTAGATTCCCCTTTCATTGCACCAATAAAGTGTGATACCAACAAAAGTATCCCAAAAACACTGTCGGCTACTCCCACAGTAAATTTCTTCACCCAGACTTTACCCACTCTTCATACCCATTTCCAATCCACTTATCTACACTTTTACAAGTGCAAGCACCAAGACAACAACTTGGATCCCTCACAATTGGAGCCACCTCTACATTGACTTTTTCATATAATAAAGCTAGTAAGATAGTGGATTCCCGAACAGGGCACTGCACCTGACAAGCAATTTTGGCATACTGTGTGTATATATTTATATATTATATACATTTAAATTGAAAACACCGGGCACTAGTGGGTCTTCACAGGTCTAATGATTGGTTGGGCTCATGAATCTCCAGACCTTGGGAGGTGCTCTTGCCAGAAACAGTAGTGCAGTGGGTCACTGTGGACCCATCGAAAAGTAACATACTCGAAACGGAGCGCCCGTAGTCACCCTCCACCTTTCCTCCCTCCCCTGCACTACTGTAACCCCATTCCTAGATGGAAAAATAAAGAGCACTGTGAAGAACTCAGAAGGGTGAGTGCTGTCATTGTTTCTCTTTTTATACTGAAATATATTATATACATCTAATATATAAAGCTGAACGTGTGTGCGTATGTATGTGTGTATGTGTGTGTGTATATCCGGGATTGGCATCTGCACCGTCGCAACTACAGCCACAAAATTTTGCAGTCACACGTCTGGACCCCGAGAGCATCATAGGCTATGCTGTGAGGTGAAATTTTAACCCTGCGCATTCCAATTCACCAAACAATTTTGCCCCTATCTACATAATGGGGAAAAAGTGAAATGGAAAAGTGTTGGCGGAAAATCGACAGCTGTCAGCTACAGCCACAAAATTTTGCACAGTCACACGTCTGGACCCCGGGAGCGTCATAGGCTATGTTGTGAGGCGAAATTTTAACCCCGCGCATTCCAATTCACCAAACAATTTTGCCCCTATCTACATAATGGGGAAAAAGTGACAGTTACCAGTTGATAGTTATGAATGAGAGGGGCTTAAATGATAGCGCCAAAGACTAACAGCAAATACCAGCATATAGTCACTAAGATGGGGCCCCAACATGATATTCACCATGCACGGGGACATGTATACACACCACACGCACACAAAGAGTAACAGCAAGTGTATAGTCGCTAAGGTGCAGCCCCAACATTGGATACTCACCATGCACCCGAACAAACACACACACACCACAAAGAGACACACACAACACAGACACACATACCCCATGGACCACACACACACACACACCCTATAGCGACACATGCACTCACCCCACAGGGATACACACACACACACACCACAAAGAGACACACACAACACAGACACACACACACCACACAGACCCCCCCACAGGGACACACACATAGCCACTCTATAGAGACACATGCACTCACCCCACAGGGACACACACATACACACACCCCAAGGACACACACCACACAGACAGACACAGGTGCACAAATCA
The DNA here is from genome assembly GCA_033576535.1 of Allobates femoralis. Lineage (NCBI taxonomy): Eukaryota > Metazoa > Chordata > Amphibia > Anura > Aromobatidae > Allobates > Allobates femoralis. The sequence goes on from JARQOC010000002.1 coordinate 618,289,345, forward strand.
CCTCACACAACTCGCCTCATACGTGTGCTATCTTTAATTTCCAAACACAAGCATCTGATTAAAAACAGCCAATGTGCAACACATGTGCCATAGAGGGAATTAAGGCAGATCTCAGTCACATGAGCTGTCTATTATGTGTATGTGTGAGGTAACATATACTGCCCAGCCAGGGGGATGGTTTACTGTTGATTGGAGATTTATTAGGCTGCCTATAGCAATCAATCACAGCTCAGCTTCTATTTTCTTACAGGTCATTAATATGACATATTCAAATTCTATTTTGTTATACCTAACAGCAGTTATTTATTAACCCGGGCGTAGCCGGGTACTACAGCTAGTATCTAATATATAAAGCTGAATGTGTGTGTGTATGTGTGTATGTGTGTGTGTATATCCGGGATTGGCATCTACACCGTCGCAACTACAGCCACAAAATTTTGCACAGTCACACATGTGGACCCCGGGAGCGTCATAGGCTATGTTGTGAGGTGAAATTTTAACCCCGCGCATTCCAATTCACCAAACAATTTTGCCCCTATCTACATAATGGGGAAAAAGTGACAGTTACCAGTTGACAGTTGGGAATGAGAGGGGCTTAATGATAGCGCCAAAGACTAACAGCACATACCAGCATATAGTCACTAAGATGGGGCCCCAACATGAGATATTCACCACGCACGGGGACATGTATACACACCACACGCACACAAAGAGTAACAGCAAGTGTATAGTCGCTAAGGTGCAGCCCCAACATTGGATACTCACCACGCACCCGAACACAACACACACCACAAAGAGACACACACACAACACAGAGACACACACCCTATAGCGACACATGCACTCACCCCACAGGGACACACACCACAAAGAGACACACACAACACAGACACACACACTACACAGACCCCCCACAGGGACACACACACACCACAAAGACATACACACACCACACAGACCCCCCATAGGGACACACACACACACAGCCACCCTATAAGGACACATGCACTCACCCCACAGACACACCACAATGACACACACACAACACAGAGAGACACACACCCCACACAGACACCCCCCCACAGGGGGACACACACATGCACACCCTATAGGGACACATGCACTTACCCCACAGGGACACACACACACACCACAAAGACACACACCACACAGCCCCCCCCCCCACAGGGACATACACACCCTATAGGGACACATGCACTCACCCCACAGGGACACACACATACACACACCCCAGGGACACACACACACACCACACAGACAGACACAGATGTGCACAAATCACCTCACACAACTCGCCTCATACGTGTGCTATCTTTAATTTCCAAATATAAACATCTGATTAAAAACAGCCAATGTGCAACACATGTGCCATATAGGGAATTAAGGCAGATGTCAGTCACATGAGCTGTCTATTATGTGCATGTGTGAGGTATCATATACTGCCCGGCCAGGGGGATGGTTTACTGTTGGCTGGAGATTTATTAAGCTGCCTATAGCAACCAATCACAGCTCAGCTTCTATTTTCTTACAGGTCATTAATATGACATATTCAAATTCTATTTTGTTATAGCCAACATCAGTTATTAACCCAGGCGTAGTCGGGTACTACAGCTAGTATATTATATAATATGTAAAGTTGAATGTGTGTATGTGTGTGTGTGTGTAAGTCCAGGATTGGCATCTACACCATCGTAACTACAGCCACAAACTTTTGCACAGTCACACGTCTGGATCTCAAGAGCGTCATAGGCTATGTTGTGAGGCAAAATTGTATCCCCGGGCATTCCAATTCACCAAAACATTTGGCCCTATCTACATAATGGAGAGAAAGTGACAATTACCAGTTGACAGTTGTGAATGAGAGGGGCTTAATGACAGCACCAAAGACTAACAGCATATACCAGCATATAGTCACTAAGGTGGGGCCCTGACATGGAATATTCACCACGCACGGGGACATGTATACACACCACATGCACACAAAGAGTAACAGCTAAGGTGGAGCCCCAACATTGGATACTCACCACGCACCTGAACACAAACACACAACCACAAAGAGACACACACAACACAGACACCCCCCCTCCACAGGGTCACACACATGCACACCCTATAGGGACACATGCACTCACCCCACAGGACACAGAGACAACACACACACACCCCAGGAACACACAGATCCCATAGGGATGGACACACACCACAGAGACACCCTCACCCCACAGGACACACACCACAGGGACACCCCTCCCCCCCAAAGGACACACACCACATGGACCCCCCCACAGGACACACACACCCACTGGGACACACCCCCCCAGGGACACACACACCTCAGAGACACACACACCACACAGACAGACACAGATGTGCACAAATCACCTCACACAACTCACCTCATACGTCTGGTATCTTTAATTTCCAAAAATAAAACTGATTAAAAACAGCTAATGTGCAACACATGTGCCATATAGGGAATTAAGGCAGATGTCAGTCATATGAGCTGTCTATTATGTGTATGTGTGAGGTAATATATATTGCCCGGTCGGGGAGGGTTACTGTTGACTGGAGATTTATTAGGCTGCCTATAGCAACCAATCACAGCTCAGCTTCTATTTTCTTACAGGTCATTATATGACATTTCAAATTGTATTTTGTAATAGCTAACATCAGTTTTTTATTAACCCGGGAATAGCCGGGTAGTACAGCTAGTATATATATTATGCAATAAATGCAAAAGATAAGAGTACATTTTTTCAGAAGAAAAGTTATTATTGTAGGAGAAAAATTTTAGGAAGCATTTTCTTTTTTTCTATTATTTCAAGTAATTTTTTTTTCACAGAAAAAAACTGTTTATAATATTTATTCTTCAATTTAAAATCCAAGGGGTTGTCCATGACTAAACTATTGATTACTATCTGCTGCAAAGTACTACAGTTTATCCAAGGTTTATCCTATGGATAGATAATCAGTGTATTAAGCTGTGATGTCTCATTTCATACACTGAAAACATTTACGGTTGGAAGCTGAAGTTTACATACAGTATATAAAAAGACACATATGCAAGTTTTTCTCACTACCTGACATGAAATCAGAACAAACCTTTCGTGTTTTAGGTCAATTAAGATGACAATAATTAGTAATTTTTGCTAATTGCCAAAATAAAGAGAAATAATGTTTTAAGGCATTTTTATTACTCTTTGCAAAGTCACAAATTTACATACACTTCATTAGTATTTGATATCATTGTCCTTAAACTCTATGATTTAGGTCAAATGTTTTGGAAATCCTTTCACAAGCTTCTCATAATAGTTGGCAGGAATGTGGACCCATTCTTCCTGACAGAACTGGACAACTGAGCCATGTTTGAAGGTCGCCTTACTCGCACCTGCCTTGTCACCTCTGGTAATAAATTTTCAGTAGGATTGAAATCAGGGCTTTGTGATGGCCACTCTAAAACAATGACTTTGTTATCCTTAAGCCACTTTGTAACCAGTCTGGCAGTATGCTTCGGGGCATTGTCCATTCGGAGGACCCATTTCCGCCCAAGATTTAACTTCCTGGCTAATGTCTTTACATGTTGCTTCAGTATTGCCACATAATCTTCTTTTCTCATGATGCCATCTATTTTGTGAAGTGCAGCAGTCCCTCCTGCAGCAAAACAACCCCACAACATGATGCTGTCACCCCATGTTTCACAGTTGGGATGGTGTTGTTAGGCTTCCAAGCTGCTCACTTTTTCCTCCAAACGTAACGATGGTCATTGTGACCAAATAATTCAATTTTAGTTATGTCAGACCCCAGGACATAGCTCAAAAAATGTAGGTCTTCGTTCCTTTGTGCATTTGCAAATATTAATCTACCTTTTTTATGTTTGTTTTGAAGTAATATCTTTTTCCTGGCAGAGTGGCTAATTTCTTAGACTTTCTCATGATGCTACACAAAGAAGCAGTGTGTTTCAGGTGTGCATTAAAATACATCCACTGGTGTGTCTCTAATTAACTCAGATGTTACTAATAAACCTATCAGAAGCTTCCAAACACATTACATATCATATGGATTATCCCAAATTGCTTAAATGCATAGTAATCTTAACTTTGCAGTAAGTAATAAAAATGCCCTAAAACATTGTCTCTCTCTCTCTCTCTCTCTCTCTCTCTCTCTCTCTCTCATTATTCTGGCATTAGCAAATATTAATATTCATGGTAAACTTCCGGTTTTAACTGCAGCTGTTGTCAAAGCAGATGCTAGTTGGTCAGTGAGGGTACCATAATATTGACCACCACTAATCACATTTTGATGAGAAATTCTGAGTACAGTCATCAATACTTTAATGGTAGACAACCCTTTAAAATACTGTATATGTCGTTGTTGTACTTAGTAATAAGCGCTTGACGAAAATCCTTATCCAGAAATACATGCATCGTTTGTATGAACTAATAGAGTATTATCATATAATAAGAAAATAACATTTTCTCTCATTCATCTACAGTTGAGAGTGGTCTAAAGTTTATACTAGGAACAGCAAGTCCCAGGGTTTATGAGGTCACAAATTGTATAGAACATGCTTTGACCGCTGTGCACCCCTGGACAAGATATTCTCCTGGCTGGGACGCCAAGCTCTACTACATCCCTGTATCATACCTCCCTACTGTGTTATCTGACTATTTGCTGTGTCGTTCTGCACCTAAACCAGCCAACAATGAAAGACCAAACAAAATACAACCAAATGTGACGGATTAAAAATAAAATTGCTTGTAATGCCAATGATTTTATCCCTATCTGATATGTTCTAAGACACATGCTCAAAAAATGTATCTAATAAAGTTTAAAATTCAGTTATCATTGAGGCTTTTGGGTGTTAATAGTAACTATCTAAGTTTCCTAAAATATTTACTATTGTGAGCTATTTCGAAGGATCTAGTAAAAAAATAATTGAGGAGTTCAAAAGAGACCATGTGGTGATTATGCAAGGAGGTTTCTCCAAAATGTAAGTAACAGAGTCATTCCACTATTCCAATAATTAATACTGACATTTGACAGCAAGAAATCCAATGACGGGGAATAATGCAAGAACTTGATTTGAATGAAAAGAATGTGTTTTATGAGCCTATTGAAGACAGAGCAGATAGTAAAAGATAGATGCAAGATTGCTGTCTAAAAAATGAAAGGAATTTTAGGCCTCTATAAGAAGTAATGCAAGGCAAGAGCCTGTATCGTGGCCAATAGCGCCAACATGAAGCTATGTAAGGAAAATGGAGCTGAGCAGCCACTGAAACAATTTTACAATTTTTTTGCATTTTTTTGACTAGGCTAAGGAAGCAAGAGCCTGTATCGTGGTAGTCGTGCTGCTGCGAAACCTGTGTCAGGTGAATCTGTGCTTGTTGAATACTTAGATTTTGACAATAGAAAGACATTGCACCCATTACGTATCGCATTGAGACGGGTCTCTTACTTCTACCTTTCCAAAATGTTCTGGCTTTTCTGACAGGCCTGAAACTTGTCTAAGGAAAATGAAACTGAGTAGTCACTAAACCAATGTTAATACAATTCTGTACATAGGTAATGAAAGCTAAAGCCTGTTTCGTGGCCAGTCATTACACTGTGAAGCTAGTTTCTGTAAACTTTAGCTCAGAAGTGACAGGTTCATTTAGTGTCTGTAATAGTAACCTTGAAGAGTGTGCTGAGCAATTTGAGGTAGATGCACCTTCCTCCAGGAAAGGAGCCTGAATTGTTGGTGACCACTCAGCATAAGCATGGGGACTTCTTCTGCCACATACATAACCATGTAAATACAAGAGGGGTGGGGGGCAAGAGGCGCAATAGTGCCCTACCACTACAAACCCTAAAGTATGAAGGTAGTGCTATGGATCCACTCACCTGGTTACAATTGTGGTACCCACAACTGGTTTGAAGAGCATCAACAAGTAAGCTGCTGCAGGACCTCCACCGACCACTCGCACGTGGAAACGTCCAGAGAAAAGTTGGGAATGAAGAGGTGTATCACGGTCCGTGCCGCTATACCCAAAGAAAACACTCACATGGAAGGCAGGATTTCAAAAGCAGTTCCTTTCCTTTATTCCAACGCGTTTCGGTGCACATCCCTGAGAAAGGTGTCGGGTTGTGCACCGAAACGCGTTGGAATAAAGGAAAGGAACTGCTTTTGAAATCCTTCCTTCCATGTGAGTGTTTTCTTTGGGTATAGCAGCGCGGACCGTGATACACCTCTTCATTCCCAACTTTTCTCTGGACATACATAACCAGACAGATTAATAAGATCAGGGCCTCTATCAGTGACGGAGTGGCAATTATTAGATGAACTTCTGGTCGCAGACCGAAAGCATATAATCGCCCTCACTGAGAGGTGCCTTAATAAACCAATGCTGACAGGGTAGCTGCAGCCCTTCTTTTATCCTCAGGTAGTTCCCTGACTAGCCTGAGTATAGAAGAGGAGCTTTAGAGCTGCCAGATTTGGTGGCCAATTCTCCACAAGTGGTGGCAGCAGTAGGATCAAGGTAATAGTGTGTGGGACCCCAACTCCCTAACACTAAGGACTGCTGGCAGTAGCTTTTGCTGTCGGGGTCCCAAGATCAACTCAACACTAGATGGTCAGAGTGCATATACAAAGGTGTGATGGTGCATAAGGTTGCAGCTGTGTGTCAGTGACCAGGGGTTGCCAAGCTGGCCCAGGGCACCAGGAGCCAAATACTGCAGAGGGCACTTGCTGCGGCTGATATAGAAGAGGTGGTGGAGGACAATGGTGAACTAGGCGAGGAGGAACCCATCCTCGGATCCTCAAGGAGCCAATCCCTAGTGGTCAACTCCACAGGGGACCAAGCACTCCCTGTCCTCAGCCCCGCAGTGGGCAGATCATCACCTGCTTGTTCCCCAGCCTGTCAGGCTCGGATTCCCTCCTTTAAACTGCCCTTGCTCCTCTTCAGCCTGGAGACCAGGACACCGACGAGACCCTCATGGCAGCTGCAGAATGACATGAAGCTATGGAGCGTGAAGCTGCAGAGCGCCACCCAGAGTGCCAGTATCAGCTGGAGCTGGCCTGCCCCAGGAGCTTGCATCCTGTCCCAGCCAACCAGGAGCCCAAGCCACCAAAGGTCCGAGTCGAGGACTTTCTACTTCTGGAGAAGGATGGAGACCTGAAGTCCTTTCTGCTGGCCTTTGAGCAGACCTGCAAGCAGTACCATCTGGCCCCAAATCAGTGGGCCAATTACCTGACCCTCTATTTGAGGGGTAAGTCCCTAGGAGCCTTGGGGGACTTAGCTGGCAGGGGGGAGCAGGATTATGAGAGCATCAAACGGTCTCTGATCCGGCAGTTCAACCTCACCCAGGAGTCTTACCACAAGACTTTCTGGAGCCTGCAGAGGGGTCCAAAGGATGCTGGACTGACCACATGCGGGCCTTCCTGAGAGCAGCTGACCACTGGGTCAAGGGGTTGGAGCTTAGCACAGCTCAGGAGATCCAGCATTTGTTTGTGATGGAACAATTCCTGTGGAACTGCCCCAAGGACCTCCTACAATTCATCCATGACCAGAAACCCAAGTGGGCCAGTGAGACGGCAGCCCTGGTGGATGAGTACACCAACAACTGAGTACCTGAGACCAGAAAGACCAGCAACAACACCTGGAGAGGGGGTAAGACCAACCCTGCAGCTGTTCCCCGGCCCCCAGATGCAGGGGGCAGCCCATCTATCCCCCCCGTTCCCCTCTTCAGGTACATGGTAGAATCCCGATGGTGTCATCTCTGAATCAACCAGTGCCAACAGGCCCCATCTCTGACCCAGCAACCGGCCACAGTTTTGGTGTGGTGGTGGTGGTAGGCCCCTGGACAATTTTCATCCCGTCACCATAGACTGCTCAGTGGCAATGAGACTGCGGGACACCGCGCTGAAAGGACTTTGGTGCGATCCGAAATGGTATCCCCCAGGACGTGAAGCCTAGAAATTCCCTTGCTTTCTCCTGAATTTGAGGTGTGGAACCCGCGCTGCCCATTGCCAGGGTTTATCTGGACTGGGGCACAGGGAGGGAAGTGAAGGATGTGGGGGTGTCATCAAATATTCCAGTGAATGTGTTGCTGGGTCCGACTTGGGGCAGCTAGTGTCCAAGTATGTGGCCACTGATCCCCAAGTTCTAATCCACCAGAATGTTTTTTACTGTCTACTGTTGATGATGATTATGATGCTGATGTTCTTAATTATGTTCTTGATCATGATTACTTTGCCACAATGCATGTAGAGCCAGGTAATGCAAGGGATCATGTGAATGCTGATACTCTAACAACACAGCACACACAGAGCTGATAGGTGGGGGAGAAAGACAAAGGGAGGTGTGACAAGCCCTCAGGTCATGACCAGCCAGCACACAGGGACTCTGTTCTCAGAGGGGAGACTGAGGAGGCTGATAGCTGCAGGGGAATCAGACACAGATGGATGTGATACTGCGTCAGCTGTAAGCAGCCAGATATTGCAGCCAGGGAGCCAGTGCTCGAGGTTGGAGTACCCACAGGGAATGTGGTGCTCCAGGTAAGGCCCAAACGCTGAACTCTGAGGTGGTGCAAGGGAAAAGGAGACATGCTGGGGGGATTGGAGCCATCACAGGAGAGGTGAAGCTACCAGGTAAGATCCCAAGGCAGGAACCCCCCATCACTGGGATGTCAGAGGCCAGGATAGTCCACCTGAACCAGCGACTTGGACAGGAACAGAGGGGAAGCAGGCACTACCCATGGTTACAGCAGCAACAGCTGTTGTCAACAGGATGGGAGTGCGGAGCCTAAGGAACCTCGCGGAGGTCACATGTTTTCCCCCTTTCAGACGAAGTGGTCACGGAGTCAGCTGGAGGCCAGGAGACAGGTCTTGTGAGACCTAACTGAGGACATGGCAGTTTTTTCTGTTCTGGCCATGTCTAGTCAGGGGTTTCAGGCAGCATTAGAAGCGGACAACGGCCTGAAAGCTCTCAAGGAGCAGGCGACCCAGCCTCCCTCATAGTCAGACTGCGAGTGGGTGGTCTGGGACCAAGGACAGCTGCACTGGGAAAAGGTCCCGCAGGCTCCCCAAAGGTGTGCCTCAGGGACCGACACTTAGTGGTATCTTATGCGTTCAGGGCAGAGTTGTTGTGGATCGCGCATGAGATCCCGATGGCCGGACACTTAGGGATCACTAAGACCAAGGCCAGACTCTCCAAACATTTCTACTGGGCTAAGTTGGGGACCGATGTGGCTTTTTACTGCTGTTCGAGTGATACCTGTCAGAGAGTGGAAAGGTGGGGTGGCACCCCAAAGTCCGCCTGATAAACCTTCCCATCATTGACAAGCCTTTCTGGAGAGTAGCTGTCGATCTAATTGGACAACTGTCCACTACCAGTCTCTCTGGGAAACGCTACATACTGACGGTAGTGGACTACGCCACCCAGTACCCAGAAGCGGTAGCCTTGTCGTCCATCCAGACCGACAAGGTGGCCACGCTTTACTGGAGATTTTCTCCCAAGTAGAATTTCCCCAGGAAATGCTCACTGACCGAGGGACCCAATTCATGTCGCAGCTGATGGAGTCCCTCTGTGGGCAAACACAGATGCAACTGCTGAGGACCAGTCTCCATCATCCACAGACAAATGGTCTGTGCAAACGATTCAACAAGCACTCTAAAGCAGATGCTAAGGATGGTAGTTGATTCCCACGGGAACAATTGGGAGCGGTATCTGTCGCACCTGCTGTTTGCCTACCGGGAGGTTCCACAGGCCTCAACAGGGTTCTCCCCCTTTGAGCTCCTGTACAGACAATGTGTGTGGGAGCCCAGGTTTAGTGAAAGAGGCTTGGGAAGGGGACTTGGCTGACCTTGGAGTGTGGTTGCTGAGTATGTCATGCGCTTCCGTGGCAAAATGCAGACCTTGAAGCCGCTGGTGCACGACAATATGGTGCAAGCCCAGGATGACCAGAAGTGGAGGAATGACTAGAACACTTGTGAAAGGACCTGCCAGGTAGGTCAGAAGGTGGTGGTACTGGTCCCCATACTGCAGAACAAGCTTCAGGCAGCCTGGGAAGGCACATATCTCGTTCACCAGCAGCTCAACACTGTGACGTACCTGGTCACCCTGGACCATGCCTGTGGAAGGCATAAAGCCTTCCATGTGATCATGATAAAGGCTCATCATGAGTCAGGGGCCTATGCCCACTCTGTGTGCAACCTGCCCAAGGAGGGAGAGGCAGACACCCTCCTGGACATGCTCACCCAGGTTAGGCGGATGGGTCCATGGAGAATGTGGAGGTTGTCAACAAGCTCTCGGAGTACCAATGGTCCCAGCTGAGGGCCACCCTTCACCCCTTTTGGGAGCTGATCAGCAGCCTGCCTGGTAGGACCCAGTGAACCTTCCATCGTGTGAAGACCAGGAATCACTTCCCGATCCGGCGTTCAGCCTATCGGACCACTCCTGAAGTGCTGCAGCAAATGTGCGAGGAAATTGACGAGATGCTGAAGCTGGAGGTGCTCAGGGCATCCAACAGTGCTTGGGCCTCGCCCGTAGTCCTCGTCCCCAAGAAGAACCGAACTACCCGGTTCTGCACTGACTACCGGGTGCTCAACACTGTCACGGCCACCGATGAGTGCTCTATACCATGCATCGATGACCTGCTCGACCGGTTGGCCGGGGCTAAGTACTAGAGATGAGCGGTGTTTGATTCGAATTGTTCGCCAATATCAAATTCGAGCTGTTTTGGGCGATGTTCGAGTCATTCGACAAATGCGAACAATTAGCTTCAAATTCGGCAGTTCAAGGTTATGTTGGATAACGCTTCGATCACCAAAAGCTTAACCCTAACCCTAACCCTGTTAATGAATGTTAATATCCATTTTCTGTGTATAGTGTGCGGGGAAGGGGGGAAATTTACACATCAGTGCTACAGAAATAATAGCGAACTCCATTTTTTTTTCTCCAAACTGCAGATACAGTGGGGCAGTGCAGGCTGTCCAAAAACTACTAGAAAAAAAGCAGCATCAGAAAACTTACCATCCATGCCAAAAACAGAAACCAAATGCACTTACAGGACGCAGTCAGAGCCCAATTGTGGACCAAGCCCACAATATGTATCAGTGTGAATGGTGCTCTATGCAGGCCTAGTGTATGCATGGCAGCTCGCCTCCCACATTGCTGGTAGAGGTGAGTCATTAGCCAGCAGCTGGGCTTGCTCCACAATTGGGCTCTGACTGCGTCCTGTAAGTGCATTTGGTTTCTGTTTTTGGCATGGATGGTAAGTTTTCTGATGCTGCTTTTTTTCTAGTAGTTTTTGTACAATTTAGTTAGGACTGGTGAGCATGGGATCCCTTGATCGTGGGTCACCAGCTTAAATGTCTTGGGCCAACACATGAACCAAAATCCCATCTATAAAGGTTTTTTATTTATCATATAAAAAACTTTTGCACTTTTTTATCCATCCAGGGTGCAGTTGGGCCCATAGGGGCGCCATTCATCCAGTGGTGCAGAGGCATCGTACTGTGCGGCCCAATGCTCAGGCAGCAGAGCGGTTGGGTAGCTTTCAGACACTCTGCATCATATGTATCAGTGTGAATGGTGCTCTATGCAGGCCTAGTGTATGCATGGCAGCTCGCCTCCCACATTGCTGGTAGAGGTGAGTCATTAGCCAGCAGCTGGGCTTGCTCCACAATTGGGCTCTGACTGCGTCCTGTAAGTGCATTTGGTTTCTGTTTTTGGCATGGATGGTAAGTGCAGGCTGTCAGCCAATCACACACACACACAGCAAAGTGCATTTTTTGCACACAAGCAAGGTCAGGCATCATTAGCGGTGTAAGTCACATGTCCTAGCCCTATAAGACCCAGCCATTTTCCCCATCGCCACCATTTGCTCATTGATGTAGCTCTGTGTCAGACGGCACCGCTGCTGCTGTGGGCGCTATACAGTGAAATCAAGCAATTGTGTTCTGATGCAGCTAGTGAGCGAATACAAAGGTAGATAGATAGGTTTAGGGAGTAGGGACTGGAGGAAGGATGTGAATTTTAGGAGTATCAGCACTTTTGAGGGCTGCTTCATAGGAGTAGGGATTAGGGACTAGTAGTCTAGCAGCCCTTTTTCAGGTCTACTTCATAGAAGCAGGGACAAGTTTAAATTGCAGCCCTTTTTAGGGCTAGGTTAGAGCAGTCCCTATTAGTTTTTGCCAGGCAGGTGTGTGCCAGTGCTGTGCAAATGTTTTTCACAGCATCTGGCCACATCTAGCTCTGTGAATCCTCTAGGGCAGGAAGTGTAGCACCGCTGTGAAGAAAGCTACACCACCTGTCTTAAGTAGGCATTTTTTGGCTGCAGCTAGTCCAGGCAATTTGTTCGGGCTAGTACTGTAGTAGTATCACCTACACAGTGGTGTAGCCCACTTCTGAAAGAAGCTACACCGCCTGTGTAGTTGGTACTAATTTTTACCTGCACCTTGCCCAGGTCTGTCTTCGGGTCAAGTAGCAGTGCCACAAAAACCTGTAGTGTAGGCCACTATTAATAGAACCAACTACACCGCCTGTGCGGTTCCTACTAATTTTTAACTGCACCTTGCCCAGGTCTGTCTTCGGGTCAAGTAGCAGTGCCACAAAAACCTGTAGTGTAGGCCACTTCTAATAGAACCAACTACATCGCCTGTGCAGTTCCTACTAATTTTTAACTGCACCTTGCCCAGGTCTGACTTCGGGTCAAGTAGCAGTGTTGGTGCAGTCACCTCTGCTTGATTTACATGCAGCTTTATTTGGTCCAACAACTGTACAGTTGCCAATTTTGTCACATATAAAATGAGTGGCAAATAGCCTGCTGCTGATGGGAATGGGAGTAGGCATGGTGGAAAGGAAAAAAAAGTTTGTGTCCGTGGGGTAGATGCTAAATCTACATTAACATCTGCTGAAGAAAGACAATCTTTCAGCCAACGTAAGATGTCAACTTCTTTACATGGCCAATCGGATATTGATCCCTTTCTTACGGACACGAGCATCGATACCACTTGTAAATGAGGAACAAAAATAGCAGGTGCTTGAATGTTCGCAACTGCTCCATCAAGTGGTCTCTCCTCCACCTCAACTTCTACATCACAAACCCTCCAGTCATCTGAGGTGTCAGCCCAATTGCACTTGATTCCTCCAAGCTCCAAGTCTACAGTTATCCTACTGAGTCTGGGTTAACAGACATGGTTGAGTCTGCAGAGCTGTTCAGTCACACAATAGCCTGGGAATCAGAGGTCTGCACCAAAGCTGCAGTGAGTCCAGACGAGTTAATAATCTGCCCTGATGCCCAGAAGCTTTGTGAATCAGATCCAGGCCCAGATGAAAAAGGTTCTGAACTTCATGTAGACCCTGATTCCCTAACAGTAACTGCTCTTGGTGGACACAAGGAGGATGATGCTGATGAGACTCAAATACCAGATTGGATTGACATATTAAGTTTTCGGTCAAGGCAGGAAGGTTGTCTCTGTGGATGAGGGGTGTGAGAACACAGAGGATGATGATGAGGTTGGAGATCCCACTTACTGTCAACCCACAGTAAGCCAGTCGATGAGGTCAGCACAGGAGGTGGAGGAGGATTCTACTGACGTCGAGGTTAGGTTGCGCCTTCCTAGACATAGACAGAGTACTGGAAGCACGTCAACAACTGCATCCGCAGCCACAACTCTGCCTCTGAGTGGAAGTCGTGCTGGCTCGGCAGCTCACAGGGCTCTAAGCCTTGCCTAGCCTGGGCCTTTTTTTGACATCGCCAAGGATCTCCCAACTCATGTCATCTGCAAGATTTTGATTACTTATGGTGCACCACCGTTATGCGATGTTTAGGATAAATAAAAGGATGGGTGCTGCTTGTCAACAGAACATAATTATCATTAGAAGAAAAAGAATTGACAGAAAACCTGCACTCCACATCCGAATAATGTAAGATGAAAAAATATATCTTTATTTGAGGCAAAATGACAAACAAATTAAAACCATTTAAAACCAGTAACAAACATTTCAAAAAACCACAAAAATAATGGGTATAATACCACATAGGGGAAGGGGGCCCCTTCAAACCCTGTATTCATGCCTGATTCATTAACAAGATTTGTCACCAACCTCTGAGTAGAGGCCAAAAACTCACTAGCTTCAGTACTTCATGTATGAACTGCCACATAGACATGAAGCACAAGTCGCAGTGGGAAGCTCACTGTGCTAGAATACGGGTTAGTGGGCCGGGCCTTCCACCATCTGCCCCATCAAGTGCATCCGTGTGCTCTTCATCGTCTGTGACTGTGGGGACAGCTGACACACATGCTTTTGGACGTAGACCTTCCACCTCTTTACCCGCAACAGGTAGGGATAAGCGAGTATACTCACTACTATTCGGAACTCGCCAAACAGTGCGGTATTCGGGTTCTCGCTACTCTCCGAGTATCTTTTGATTACTCAGGAGTAGTGAGTAGTCCGATTACTTTTGCAGTGTATCTATAGATACACTGCGAAAGTACACTAAAAGTGAATAAAAGTTGTTAAAAATAATAAAATTACATACTCACCTGTCCGACGCCTGCATCGGGACCGGCAAAGAAGACCCCGGGACCGTCCTAGAAGACCTGCGAACACGGGACAAGGACCTGTGACTTCCAGCCAATCAGATGGCCGGTAGTGATCTGGCCAATCAGATGGTGACACGTCACAACCACGTGATAACTAGCGGCCACCTGATTAGCCAGATTGCAAGGTCCTAGGTGTACTGCCAGGACCTTGCAATCTGGCCGATCAGGTGGCAGCTAGCGAGAAGGAGCTCTTAGGAAGATCGCAAGTTGCGTGAGGTAGGTATCGGGAAGCCATGTCAGAGATGTATGGAAGGGACAGGTTGTGGATGGCTTTGTATGTCATGGTTAGGGTTTTGAACTGGGATCTCTGAGAAGTGGGGAGCCAGTGAAGGGCTTGGCAGAAGGGGGAGATATGGGAGCAATGGGGAGATAGGTGGATTAGTCGGGCAGCAGAGTTTAGGATAGACTGGAGCGGTGTGAGGGAGGTAGCGGGAGGCCGGTGAGCAGGAGGTTGCAGTAGTCAAGGCGGGAGATGATGAGAGCATGAATTAGTGTTTCGGCAGTGTTGTGGTCAAAGAAAGTGCAGATTCAGGAAATGTTTTTGAGCTGGAGTTGACAGGAGGTGGCAAGGGCTTGGATGTGAAGCTTGAAGGAGAGGGAAGAGTCGAGGATTACTCCAAGGCACTTGGTGTAGGGGACTGGGGAGAGTGAGCTGTCATTGACAGTGATAGCCAAGTCTGGTAGAGGGGGGGGGGGGGGGGCGACTTGAGGGGAAGACAATGAACTCGGTTTTCAAAGAAAATAAAGGACAGCACCTCACCAGTTGATGAATTTCAATCTTCTTTATTGTCCATCCATATCAGGGACGTTTCGACCTACAGTGAGGTCTTTATCAAGCTTGAGTTATGGTCCGGGTGAATCGTCCTGGAGTGATTTGCACCTTACAGAGCAGGTAAGTAGATAAAACCCAATTTTATCCACTGGTGCGGTGTCCCTTGTGTGTATGATATGAACTCGGTTGTGTCCATGTTCAGTTTTAGGAAGCAAGCATAGAAGAAGGGTGAAATGGCGGACAGGCATTGTGGAATTTTGGATAGTAGGGAGGTGATGTCGGGCCCAGATAGATAGATCTGGGTGATTTCAACGTAGAGGTGTAACTGAAGGCTGTGGGACTCAATGAGTTGTCCTAGGCTGAGGGTGTAAATAGGAAGAGTAGTGGCCCCAGAACCGATCCTTAGGGGACACCAACAGATAGGAGATAGGGTGAAGAGGAGGTGTTGGAGTTGGTGACGCTGAACGTGCAGTCTGTTAAGGTACCGTCACACGCGGCAATATTGCTAGCAATTTCACTGGCAATTTGCTGGTTGCTGTGAAATCATGGACACATTGTTCCATTTGTACGTGGCAACAAAATAGAACAATGTATCCATGATTTCACTGCAACCAGCAAATTGCCAGTGAAATTACAAGCAATATTGCCGTGTCTGACGGTATCTTTAGGTATGAGGAGATCCAGGAGAGGGCTAGGTCAGTGATGTCAAGAGATTCCAGAATCTGAAGTAGGATGGAATTGTCAACGGTGTCGAAGTCGGCAGATAGGTCAAGGAGGAGGAGGATGGAGTAGTGTTACTTGCTCTTGGCTGTCAGTAGGTTGTTGGTGACTTTGGTTAGGGCTGTTTTGGTGGAGTGGTGGGATCGGAAATCAGATTGTAGGTGGTCAAAGAGGGAGCAGGAAGCAATCACTGATCTCAGGGAAACCAGTCCAAGAAAACACTGCGGGCAGCCGGCTAAAGCGCTCAACACAGTTAATTCCTAGGGGCATTGCCCCCTGGGAATTACGAATATGCAAATAAAGTCTGTGGAGCCTTGTTTTGGAGTCTCAAAACAGGACTAGCCAGATATCCCTCTGTGGAAGGACCTAGCCATGGGGTGGCTCTATGAGGAGACCACCATAACCACCATATTAAGTGGCCCTTTGAGTCAATATCCAGTATTTTACAAGCTTAAAGATATGACAAGGGAATACCAAGACCAGTATCCAGCCACAGACAGCTGTTTCAGGGTGTTGTCCCTCATCAGTGTGGAGCAGAATTCTGGCTAGGTGTGAGCAATGCCTAGTAGACCAACAACACAAAGCAATTACTGATCTCAGGGAGTCCAGTCCAAGAAAACACTGGGGCAACTGGCTAAAGCGCTCAACACAGTGAATTCCTAGGCGCATTGCCCCTGGGCTAGGTCCTTCCCTGGAGGGATATCTGGCTAGTCCAGTGTTGAGAAACGAGGCACCACAGACTTTATTTGCAAAATTTGTAAAGAGGGAGCAGGAGGAGAGGTGGGAGGAACAGTTCAGAATGGACGTGTTGTTCAATTAGTTTTGAGGTGAAGGGGAAAAGAGATATGGGGCGATAATTAGAGACAGATACAGGGTCAAGGGAGGGTGAGATCAAGGTGTGTTTGAAGGATGAGGGGAAGACACAATTAGTGAGTGATAAATTGAAAAGATGGGTTAAGGCAGGGATGAGGACTGCAGTGAGGTTCGGGATGAGGGGAGTAGGTAAAGGGCACAGGTGGTGAGGTGTGATCATTACAGAAGGGAGGAGAGTTGGTCTTCTGTGATGGTGGACAAGCTTCCTTTAGACGGAGGGGGCTGGGAAGCAGTGGGGAAGAGCCGAAGGGATAGAGGGTCAAAGCTTTCTCTGATTTTGTCGATCTTATGTTTGAAGAATGTGACAAAGTCGTCGGCAGAGATGAGGGGAGAGGGAGGAGGTGCAGGGGGACAGAGTAGAGAGTTGAAAGTTTTGAATAGTTGTTTGGGGTTGTGGGACAGAGCGGTTATTAGAGAAGAGAATAGGCTTGTTTTGCGGCAGTGAGTGTTGTTTTGAAGTTAATGATGGACTGTTTGTACATGGAGAAGTGCACCGCAGAGTGGGATTTCTTCCATCTCCGCTCGGCTGCCCTGGACACCCAACGCAGTTCTTTAGTGAGGGTAGTTGGCTAGGGTTGCTTGTGTGCATGGGTTTTGTTTTATGTGAGGGGGCGGCCTTATCAAGGGCTGTAGTTAATGTGGTATTATAGAGGGTGGTGGCAGTGGCAGCGTCATGTGAGGAAGCTAAGTCTATGAGAAAGAGAAGGGATTCAGAAAATGAGTAGAAATCAATAGTCTGAGGTTTCTGCGGGGAAGAGCAAGTTTCCAGAGAGGGTGGAGTGTGGTAGGAGGGAAGAGAGAGGAGAAAGATATAAGGTTGTGGTTGGATAGGTGGAGAGGTAAGTTTGAGAGGTCAGTGACGTCAGCAGAGGCAGGTGAAGACAAGGTCGAGCGTATGGCCAACTTATGAGTTGCTGAGAAGGACCATTGGGAAAGCCCAAAGGAGGTGGTCAGTGATACGAGTTTAGAGGCAGCGGGGTGGGGGTGTTAATGGGGATGTTGAAATTGCCCATGATGATAGTGGGGATGTCAGAGGAGAGGAAGTGGAGAAGCCAAGTTTGAAATGGTTGAGAAAGGTGAGGGCAGATCCTGTGGGGGGTAGATGACAGCCAGGAGTAGGTTGTAGGTGGAGAAGATTCAGATGGTGGGGAGGTAGGTAGAGGGCAGTGTAATTGGGGTAAGGAGCAGCTGTCAGACAGGAGTAAGCCGACACCTCCACCGTCGTTGTTGCTAGGGAGGGGGTGTGGGAAAGAGTGAGTCCGCCATAGGAGAGTGCAGCAAGGGAGGCAGTGTCAGAGGGGGTGAGCCAGGTTTCGGTCATGCCAAGGAATAAGAGTTTGTTGGAGGTGAAGAGGTCATGGATGAATCAGAGGTTTGTTGCATACCGAGTGAGTGTCCCAAAGTGGTCCGGTAGGGGGATTGGGGGAGGTGGGGCTGGGTGAATGGTTAGAAGGTCATAGGAGGTGCAAGAGTTTGTATTGGGGTAGAAGTGTCTGTGGGCATGTGATTGGGGGGAACCAGGATTGGGGAAATGTCACCAGCCAGTAGGAGGAGCAGGGAGAGGGTTAGAAGGTGGGAGCAGGATAGTTTACGTGGTGGTCGTGCATGTTTGGAAACAAAGGATAGAGTGTGAATGAACAGTTAAAGGAGTGGGTGAGATGGCTAGGTAGGATGGATGGAGAGATCACTAATTCGTTGTTTGGTGGAGGGATAAGTGGGGGTAGTAGGAAGTGGAGTAACATGGGACTGAGAGAGAAAAGAAGCAGAAACATTGTAGATGGTGAGCAGAGATAGAAAGCAGCAAGGGATGAGAGGCAGCAGGGAACAGATATAGCCAGGGAATAGATGCTGCGGGAAGGTGAGCCATAGGGTGAAGTCAAGCCAGGTCAAGACGAAATGCACAGTACTAGGTCAGGACAAATGCGCGGCATGTGGGGATGAGATGCAGAGGTGGATAAGAGGCAGCCAGAGAGCAGATGCAGTGGGGTAATGTGCAATGATGATAAAGTCATACAAAGTTGGAAAAATGCATAGCGTGTAGGGATGAGATGCAGCCAGGGATCACATGCAGCAGGGATCCGATGTAGCGGTGGGGTTGTGCAATACAGATGAAGACATACCAAGTCCAGACAGGCACAGAGTGTGTATAGATGAGATGCAGCCAGAGATCAGATGCAGCGGGGGCATGTGCAACGTGGATTTAGCCATACAAGGTCAGACAAATGTTCAGCATGTAGGGGTGAGATGCAGCCAGGGGTCATAAGCAGCGAGAAGGTGAGGAGTAATGAAAAGGTTGTGCCAGGGTGCAGGCTGATGACTGTATTCGGTTGGTGGTGGCTGTTGGCAGGGGTCGGTGGTGGCGCATGGCAGGCCTGCTGGCCTGGTTTTGCTTGGCATCTCCGCGGTCGTACGTCATTGGTGGGGCCAGTGAACCGGAGATGGGAGGGGTCCGGGTTGGTGATGAGGAGCACCGGGATGTAGGGTAGCAGATGGAAGACCCCCATGAGGGAGGTGGGGGCAGGAGTGGATGGGGCCACACGCCAGACAGGGGTTTTGACCAGGGGCAGGGCCCTACAGCAGATGAGAAGGGGCGGGCTGTGTGTGTGAGCTCTGTGGCCTTGCTTCCATCGAGGTGACTGTGGTCAGTGGACTATGCCTCTCCGGTCTCCTACATGCTCCCTGCAATTACTGCTGTAAACTGCAGGGCCAGGCATCAGGTTTCGGCAGAAGGCGAGGCTTCAAGAGCCACGGGAAGCCAGCAACTGGAGGATGCAGCTCTGGCCTGCTCACTGGGCCCCAGCCCTCTGCTGGAGAGGGCGGATGCTCAGGCTCACCCCTCCTCGGCCGCTGGCCACCACCGGTGAGTGCTGCGGTCGCAGCGCACCTGAACGTTGGACCGCAGGGGAGGGGGGGGGGGTTGGCCTCGCAAGCACAGATGGTCACAGACTGGAGGCCGAGGCTTAGGCCCGACCACTGGGCTTCGGTGCTCTGGCGGTTGAGAGCAGCAGAGAAAGCAAGCAGACCCCACTGAGGTGCCATGGGCTGATGCTCTGGATGGGGGGGGAGCACCAGGTTGGGCAGCAGCCGCTGTGGGGCCCACTCTGACACCAAGGCTGTCTAGCCGGGTCCGTAGGAACCTCATGTAGCCGCTTTTCGGGACCAGGCAGGATGAAGACTCCTGCAGCTTCCTCAGCTTGCTGCCCGGGTGGTCAGGCCGATGATAGAGATCCGGAGCCAGTGAGCTGGGTTCCAGCTCTGAAGGTAAGCTGGGGGCTGTAGATGTTGGTGGACAGTGAGGAGCGCACAGCAGCATGTTCTCACTGTATGGCTGACATCTTTTCTGTTTGCATCTATCTACATCTTTATATGCTTGCTTTCTTCTTGGAATAAAAGTATACATAGAGTAATGTAGCATGTAAAAGATAATGATAAAAATGCAGAGCACCCGGATTGCACATGGACACTAGGTAAGAAAAAAAAAAAAAATATGCGAGTGCTAGTATAGCACTTGCATGACTTGTGAGTACCATTTCATAAGTCACTTGCATTTCACTCAGAGTCAGAGGAGCAACATTGGATCAATTTTTAAAACATGAGTTTTAGTGCACCCTAAAGGGGTATTCCCATCTCCTAGATGCTACCCCAATTTGCGGATAATTGTGCAGATATTGTTGGCAGATCTCTGGTTGCAGTGAAATCATGGACACATTGTTCCATTTGTATACGGCCACAAAATGGAGCAATGTGTCCATGACTTCATGCAACCAGAGATCTGCAAACAATCTCTGCACAATTATCTGTGCGTGTAACTGGGCCTTTAGAGACATGGATATTCAGGAGAACTATACTACTATATTTGTAATTGGGGATATTTACTAATATTATTAGATCTACAATATATTGGGATGGGATTTTGGAGATGAGAATAGTTTTTTTTTTTTTTTTTTAAATAATGATATTCAATCAAATTAAAAACTAAGTTAATGAAACTAATGAAGTCCCTACACTGGGTTCACAACCATTGGATATGTGGCAATAATGTCAGTGTGTCTGTGGTGTGCAATTTATTTAGGGTAGACAATTCTAGACAGGTATTCAAGTCCATGTGCATTTACAAAATGTGATGGGACCAATTTGTAGGTAGAACTACTCGCCAAGAGCAAGCAGGTGCAACTGTCGTTGTATTCCTCAACTGTGAATGAAGAGGGCTCAGCAAGTTATTTTAAACATATAGTCACGTTGTTAGGTGAACACTTTTTTGTTTCATGATATGGGAAATTTCCCTTTATAAAAAAAAAAAAAAATTAGCTCAAAAGAATGGGTCCAATTTATCAAGACCGTCGTTGTTCACATCAGTCTTGATGATGCATGTTTGAGTCACAGGAGTCACACATCACCCATTCCTCTGAAGAGGTTCCTGCCTTTTTCATGAATGTGTAGTGTCTTAAGAAGTAGCGTGCATTTCTGTGTGCTACTCCAGAAACCTCATTAGGTCCTGTAGTGAGCTTCCCAGCATAGGAAACAAGTCAGCTAGCCTATCACTCCCATTTTCAATCTGGAATATCAGCACTGAAGTAGTACAGTACAATTACACATTAGGTCTTTATCTATCCCTATCCTGTGTCCTCTGAGTGCTTGTATCCCCACATAGTGCTGGCGTAAAGTGACATTCTTGGTTGGCGCCTATGACATAGGGTAGGGTCACATTTAGAAGGCAAAATGCAGTTACCACATCCAGATCTGGATGTGGTAATCTCATGACCCTTCAGACTAATTTTGCCCTCCAAGTGTGTCCCTAAACCGCATGCGTTAACCGGATTGCTAATTAATGTGGCATCTGGTTGCCAGATGCAGTACATGTTGTGGTAATACAAACGTTCCCCGGCTTCCCAGCATGGTTTTGTGTTGTTCGGTATTAAATCGGTTTAAATCAGATTGTCGCGGATTGTCCCAGACGGGCGAATCCGGGAAAATCTGGGACAATCCGATTTTTGCAAGGGACTACAGGAATCATCCATGATCCTTTTGGTCCCGCAGACTGAAAACGGATTCACCCGCCACCGGACAGCACAAAACCGGACACCAATACACTTCCATCCGGATGAATCCAGAGCCATAGGAAAAATTGCGGCAATACTGCCATTCATGTGTGTTGCAGTACCTGATTAGGTTACCGTACCCGGCTCCACTCACATTTGCGGTTTCCAATTAAAATCCGGATACGGATTAGAACCTGTCCGAAAAACGTTGCTCGCATGATTTTACCACACATTGGAAAACCGGATTCGGGAAATGCAACGCTGTGGAGGCGATCCATTTTTTTGTATTGCTGCCTATGGATGCGGATCCGGATCTGGTTTTGAGCATTTTTCATGCTCAAAACCGGATCAGGATCCGCAATCGACAACCGCAAATGTGACCCTAGCCATATTCTGCCTGTGATCCGTTCTCTATGCTACACAATGATCAGATTAATGCAGGGAATTCTGGGGGAAGCCATGCCATCCATGCCTGCTCTGAGTGTGCAACATGTGCGAAATGCACTTTATGCATTTTATTTTTAATTACGAACCACTAATGTTAATTAACAGATTATTCAATTTCATGTGTATATTAGGCTACATGAACACGCAGCATATTTTTGCATTGACGCAGCGCTATTTAGCGTATGCGCAAATGCAGTGCCAATTTGTTTCCCAGAAAAGGCAATGGCTTTTGCAAAAATTCATTCACATGGTCTGTATTTTAGCAGAAAAGATATGGTGCAATTTTTATATTTATTCAGCAGCTCAAACAAACAGAATTTTAAAGCAAAACGTTTCGGCCTACTGGCCTTCATCAGTTGGTCCGCTCGCGCATGCCAGAGCGTACCCCTTATGCGATATCACATGATCGCGAGTGCATTACGCATGATCTAAGATTACTGTAAACAACGCGTGTGCGCATGCCCGCGCGCGCGTCTGATGGCGCGATCTGTGTGCATTCCCAGTTACCGGATATAAACCTTAGGAGACGCAGCGTTCTGCACGCTGTTATCTCATGCACAATTTTGCATTCTCCCCAGCGTCACATCATTTGGTGAGTGAGATTGTATGGCCACTACTTAGTATTAGTGTGTACCTTATGGGATCCTATTGCCTCAAGTATCCTCCTTGTTACATAGATTGTATCTATGATTACATCATGATATCTTGTCTGTGTAACTACCCTTGTTTGAATATGGGCTTTTTTTTTCTTATATAGCCTATGTGAATGAAGAAATCAGCTCTCCGAAGTAGCCTGTTGTCCAGAATTGATGGTAGAAATTTCCATTTATTTTTCTTTTATTTTATGTTATTTTATGAACATGAATGTTGATCATGTTGTGGTATATTTTCTTTGTCATAACAACTGATGAAGGCCAGTAGGCCGAAACGTTTTGCTTTACAATTCTGTTCGTTTGAGCTGCTGAATAAATATAAAAATTGCACCATATCTTTTGTGCCAAGTTATCATTACTATAGTTACGGGTTGGAGACCCTACTTGAGCACTCACTCTTTGGTCATTAATACTTTTTTTTCTATTGTATTTTAGCAGAGGCGCTTTCACTGTAAAAAGTATTACTATGTCAATTCTTTTGTGCTTTTGGGGTTGCGCTTTTCCATAGCCCCCATTGTAGAATGAGCTCTGGAAAAGCGCAATGTGTGAAAACAATACGCTTTTTTGTGCAAAGTGCAGCAAAAAAAGTGCAGGCTCAAAACAGCGCTGTGTAAAATGGCCATTACGCAGCGTGTGAACGTAGCCTAAAAGTTGTCATGGACAATAAATCTAATCTTCTAGGGAACATTAGAGGCATGTTAATAACCATTTCTAAGGAGGCTGGGTAAGGGCTTATGGAATGTTACAATTTCTCTAAAACATAAAATAAAAAAGCATAAAGGTTTGATTGATCTACAGTATATTTATTTAATATTCTACCCCAAACATGAGAAACTGTTTATCACGTCATTCATTAATGTTGGAAGTGAAAGAACATTGTGGCTTTGGCAAAGGAAGAGCCAATAGATAATCTGACATGACAGTTGGGAGATATGAAACAGGGAGGTAGAAGAGTTTGGTAATCCATCCTGCAGAATATCTTGTCCATGGGTATACAGCAGTCAGGGCATGTTCCATGCAGTCAATCACTTGGTTTACGTGAGGGTTGCACTTAGAAAGTCTGTATTGGATAAAGCTGCAATCTAGATTGTAAAAACATACGCATTAGTAAACACATAGAAATTTGTTCTTCAGTTAGGCCGGTTTCACACTTGCGCGTAGCCAGATCATGAAGAAAACGGGTTCATCCGGATTTGGCCAATCGTCCGCAAATGCATGTCACCTCAGCTGCCGGATGACTGGTCCAGCCGGGGAGCGGGAACGAGAAAAAATTTAATAAATATATTGTGCACATTTATATAATGTGGGCACTTGGGGAGGGGCTGTAGGAGTGGTTTTATACCACTACTTTATCATCATCTCTGTTTGAAGTCCCGTAGGCTTTTGTCTGCACAGCGGGACTGATCTACGCTCAGAACTCTCAGAATTGCCGTAGATCAAGCTTCTATGTCATTTCTGAGAGTTCTCTACACATAGAACCATGAAATGCAGCATAGATTGCGCTCCTACGCCACATTTGACAGGTCTGTGCGTAGAGAACTCTCAGAATTTCCGTAGATTGAGCTTCTATGTCATTTCTTACAGTTCAGTGCATATAAGGAGGTACAGAAGTCCCACTCTGCGCCAGCAAAAGCCAACAGGACTTCAAACTGAGGCTAGGGTCACATTTGGGACCTTGCATCCATTGGTAAGATGCTTTAAAGGATGCGTTTTCCCATTTTTAACATTTTTAGCGCCATCGTCAACGCCTGCATTAACGCATGGTGTGCATATGTGCCATGCATTAATGCAAGCATTTCCCATAGACTCCGAAGTTAAAAAAAATGCCAGTGTTTTTGCAAAAGCCCCAAAAAGCTGCAGATGTGTTTTTTGGTGCACTTGCAAAAACACATAGCGTCAAACACATTGCACTTTGACAATGCATTTTGTGCATGAGAGCTTATGGTGCATTAATGCTAGCGTTTTTAAACATTTGAACATCAAAAAAAATGCTGGCTTTTAGCGCATGTATGGCACTAATGTGACCCTAGCCTGATAGTAGTAAACTAGTGGTATAAAACCACTCCTACAGCCCCTCCCCAAGTGCCCACATATTGTAGGTATGTACAGAATAAATTTTATTTACATTTAAACACAACAACATAGGGCACAAGCCCTTTCTCTTCGGCCGAGTTAGATGCTTGTGAGGTGCAGGAACTACTCTGGGCATGCTCAATGGGGTAAAATGGATTCAGATGGATGGATCTGCCCCATCTGGATCACCATTGGACACTATTCTATTTTTGGATGGATCTGGAGGCATCCAGAGGCATCAGGCTTTTAGAGGAACACCAAAAACGCAACATGGTGCGTCCTGAGAGTATGACAAACTGATGTGGCAGGATCAGGCTGAATCCTGATGCCTCTGCATTCTCCTGTGGTCCCATTTTAAGTATAGGGATCAGGATGCTTCAGGACTTGGACGGATAGGAATGCAAACAAAAAAACGCAAGTGTGAAACCACCCTTACTACAGCAAGGCTGGTTTCACATATGCGTCTCGACTGCATCAGGCGCAGGACACTGAATGCAGCTGCTGCAGTGTCTTTTTGTCTGCTGGAATGGGTCGACCCAGAGGGGGGTGTGACAGAGGTAGAAAAGAAGAGAGGGGAGGAGAGAGGAGGAGAGGAGAGAGAGGACACACCCCGGAGTGGTTCTGAGCATGCCAAGACTATTCTAGGCATGCTCAGTATGCAATCCTGATTGATCCTGGCCCGCATTCATCCACGGTTGGATGCAGCCTCATAGGCAGCAATGCGTCATTTTGACCTTGCACTGCACCCAGACGCATCAGGATTTTTCAAGAGCCCCAATCCGCAACATGTTGCGATCAGGGGTGTGGCAGAAACGCCGCACTCGTCTGCATCAAGCGACACCCTGATGCCACCTGAAGTCACCGCATCCCCATGTTAAATACATGGACACAGGCCTGATCAGGAGGTATCGGGATTTCACCTGATACCGACGCAATGCAGATGTGAAAGCAGCCTAACTCAGAACTGAAGTTTCTATATTAAGGCTTAACAAATATTACTTACAGACTTCAAAATACTGCTGTCCATACATGTTCTTGGCCCACTGAGGAGCCTGGGACCAGAGAAAATTGAGGTTTGTAGTGTGGTCCCCACATTTGTAGCTGATGTTTTATATGAACATGGTTCAATGAGAGAAACTCTAACCCCAAAGGGTCGAAGTTCACGCCTGTGAAAAGACACAGCAATATATAAAAATGCATGAAATACATATTCCGTAAACACAATCATTACACAGGTTTCACTTTTACTCTTGAAACTGTATTTAAAAGAATTAAATTCTATTATTAAATGGGTCATTGTATCTGGAATACAGCTTTAGCATTTACTGACTAGTCATGTGCCATGTGCAAATTCAGATGTAGAGGCAGTTTTTCCAATAACTCCCGATGTTAATCCAATGGGTATTGTACAGCATCTACAAGTCATTTGGAGGAATTCCTGTTTTATTAAAGCTGCACTTTATTTTGTGCAATGTGAACGATCTCTTGGCCAACTGCTACTCATCAGATTCAATAACAATTACGCCTCTAAGTGAATTATAGAAGAACTCAAGTCCAGCTCATAGCTATCAAAGATTTCTGATGGACTCATACATCTGAAAGTTGAATCAAATCATTAGAGAGTTTTCCTCCTATTGAATTTGCATCTTACTACAGCAGGCTTTTGATCAACTATTCTGAAAAAACATCAGTCTCAAATTTTGAGTGTTCATACTTCAATTACAACAAAACCATTGAGGGTTAATGGGGGGTGGGGGAGGGGCAATTTAATTTACATCAGAGAAAAGTGATGACCTCCTCATTAGTGATTTTCATTGAAAGAATACCCCATTCAAAATGTTATTTTTGGAGATTAGAACATTTTTAAAATGTGTTTTTTTTACCAATGCCAATATTCCCCTTTTTTGATATGCAACAAAAAAATGGCACAAATCAATACTGCAAGGTCTCCATTGCACAAATTTTATACAAGACCTAGCTCTCCTAAAATAGTTTTGAACCCCTTTGGGCTCTTTACACAAACATAGCCATAAACAAGTGCACATGAGTATTCCCAGCATGTATGCATATGTAGCGCCCCGCTAGTCAGCACGCTACAAAAGGGTACTGCACCCCTAACAGAAGGTGCAGTGTGCTTTGTCCTGGTAGGGGGTAATAGAAACCTGAAGCTCCCCACAACCACCCACACACACACACACACACACGTGATCGGGGACCAATCAGACAACCCGTTACTAGGGTAACCGTTCCCGGTGGGTCCCAGTGGGAGGAGAGTTAGGCTATGCAGCGAGTGGGGAAACAGAACAGCAGAACAGTAAGTAAGAACAGAACAGACAACAGCAGAGTCAGTAAAGAGAAGTAACGGAGGGCACCTCAACCTGGTAGCCCAGACAGAGAGGAGCGGATAGAGGGTAAATGAATACCCTGGCCCAGTCTGAAATGGGGTACTGGCTCCAAAGTGGTACAGAGAACAATCCCTGAGCCGCAAATACTGGTATGACCGAAAGCTTCATAGGAGCAAGATCCAGCCCGACCTACGTACGGTCCCCACCAGAAGCACCAAACCAGGTTGAGCACCCCTTAGAGAGAGAAGGGATCCTCATATCACCTGACAGGCCTGGTAGTAAGTGGGATTCGTGCAGGGCAGTGCGAGGAAGGAGTGTACATAGGAAGGACAGAGAAAGAGATAGAGAAGGAGCATCACTGGAGTTTCAGAGGGACATTGCCTACTGCCAGGATCACGCAGTCCACCACCCTATCTGTAACAACTGCATACCGTGTAAGCTGCAGATTACCGGAGTAAAGTACCCGTACAGAGTGAGCAAGTGTGTGTTTCTTCCTGGTGAACAGAGGTAATTCTGCACTGAGAAGTAGATACTGCACTGCCCCATTCCTACTGTGCTACCCTTTTCCACCATCAAACCTATACAGCCTCGGGGACCCTGCTCCACATGTAGGGAGCCACAACTCCTTGCTGCCGCCCATCACGCCGGAGGCCCCAGCAGTGTCGGTACCATCACTGGATCTACAGGTAGTGTCACGACTTCTATAAACATTTATCCCTGTAAATACCCTTTTTTTGTCACCACGAGGGCACAGGCTTGGGCACTGACCACCCGTGACACCCCTGCATCCGACCGCCCGAGATCTGAGTACCCCAGACCCTTGTGGGCATGACACATGCCTGCTCAGGTGGCACACGGGGGAGAGCGCACAGGGGGAGACCACTCAAAAGGAGAGAGCACATAAGGAGAGAAGACAGCATACAAGAGGGAGAGTGCACAGGGGGAGACAGGCCAAAGGATAGTGCACAGAGGGGAGAAGACAGAACAGGAGGGAGAGAGCGCAGACAGGGGGGGGGGGGGGTGTGGGGGGGATTCGGGAAGACAGCCGCCGCCCTCAGTGCCACAGATTCTGCCCTCATGACGTCGCATCCCTCACCTACATCTAGTATCAGATTTATTAATGAAGCTAAATACCTTGAAGTATTCGAATCTAATCGAAGATCCAAACAGTTTTGAGTTTAAATTCCATAGTATTGTCCTATAGAGGATGTGGATGTTGTTCTTTCTATCGTTTTTTTTCCTTGTATCGGTCCCATAAAGAACAGAAGGCATTCCTTTTACAGGGCGTAAATGTCAAGAGTCTTGGTCACAGGTTTCCTTCAAGTATATGGGACATATAAACCAAGCTGAATAGCATAAGGTAGAGGGGACTCCAGCAGGGATGCTGGTATAGATCTAAACTCTTATTTTTCTTTTGGTAGGGTCTACCAAGGACAGCCTTCATTGAGTGGGGGCACCACTTGAACTCTTAGTTTGCCAACCTCTGAGGTTAGGTAGGGTTATTTTCTTATGAGGGTATTGTAGGGCATGAGAGCACAAAATCATTTTGAATATTCATACCTCCTAGTAGAAAGTGAGTAGGATACTCCTGGACATTTATCCAGATTTTTACTATTTTTGTTATATTCGTAATCTATTAATGCATATCCTACAAAACCTTCATTTTAAATGCAGTATTTTGTTTTTGAGGTAAACCTGTATGTAGCAGCTTGAGCTAGGAAGGTCTCACTAGGATCTGAAGAGGACTGTGGAAATGTTCGTGTGCTCTAATGATATTATTGATATCTCTGGATGTGGAAATTTGTGAAACAGTGGGGCCATGTGGTGAGATTTGGGAATGACAGTTTGGGAATAGAAAAGAAAATACTAGTGATTGCCATAGAGAAGTGGCAGCTCGACGCCACATGGCAGCTCCAGTATTTAATCTTGCTCTATCTAATTCTGAACACCAAAGGGCAGCTTATACCTTGTCTTTAACCAATACCATATTATGGGAATCCAAAGGCATATCATTCCAGACCCACCCTACAAGATTTCCTATTGGCACTGCAATCTGTTGTTAGTTTAGAAAACTGAAGAGTTTGGTTGGAAAATCTATAAGAGGATCTTTGAGAAGATACTCGGCAAATGGTAAATACAGTCATGAAAAAGTTTGGGCACCCCTCTTAATCTTACTCACTTTTTTTTTTTTTTTTTTTTTTTAAATTGTTTTTTTTGCAACAGCTATTCAATGTGATATATATGTAATAACTGATGGACACAGTAATATTTCAGTGATATATGTAATAACTGATGGACACAGTAATAGTACAGTAAACCTCATTTCAATTCTGAAATAACTGAAAATGTGAAATATGCATTATTTCAAAATTTGCCAGGTGCAAAAGTATGGGCACCTCAACAGAAAAGTAACATTAATATTTAGTAGATGCACCTTTTGCAAAAATAACAGCCTCTAGTCGCTTCCTGTAGCTCTAAATGAGTTCCTGGATCCTGGATGAAGGTATTTTTGACCATTCCTCTTTACAAAACAATTCCAGTTCAGTTTGATGGTCGCCGAGCATGGACAGCCCGCTTCAAAACATCCCACAGATGTTTAATAATATTCAGGTCTGGGGACTGGGATGGCCATTCCAGAACATTGTAATTGTTCCTCTGCATGAATGCCTGAGTAGATTTGGAGTGGTGTTTTGGATCATTGTCTTGCGGAAAGATCCATCCCCAGCGCAACTTCAACTTTGACACTGATTCTTGAACATTATTCTCAAGAATCTGCTGATACTGAGTGGAATCCATGCGACCCTCAACTTTAACAAGATTCCCGTGCCGTCATTGGCTACACAACCCCAAAGCATGATGGACCCTCCCCCAAATTTGACAGTGGGTAGCAAGGTTTTTCTTGGAATGCTGTGTTTTTGTGGCGCCATGCATAACGCCTTGTTGTATGACCAAACAGCTCAATCTTTGTTTCATCAGTCCACAGGACCTTCTTCCAAAATGAAACTGGCTTGTCCAAATGTGCTTTTGCATCCCATCAGGCGACTGTTTGTGGCGTGCATGCAGAAAGGCTTCTTTCGCATCATTCTCCCATACAGCTTCTCCTTGTGCAGTGTGCACTGTATTGTTGCCGATGCACAGTGACACCATCTGCAGCAAGATGATGCTGCAGGTCTATGGAGGTGGTCTGTGGATTGTTCTTGACTGTTCTCACCATTCTTCTCTGCCCTTCTGATATTTTTATTGGCCTGCCTCTTCTGGCCTTTACAAGAACTGTCCCTGTGGTCTTCCTATTCCTTACTAGCCCACAAAAAACAATGGTATGATTGTAGTAGCAGGAAAATGTTTGATGCTATGGGCCAGAAACTGTAGGTTCTCTTGCCTATGCCCCAATACAAAGTTCAGGCTTGGGACAGCCCTTACCCTGTGTACCGTCGCCTCAATTACAAAACTTGTGTTATCACTAGATGAGGAAGTTAGAAGTCTGTTCTACCCAACACAACCCAAGTCTGTAACGGGCTAGGACAAGGCACAGAACAACTCGTCCATGACTACCACCCCTGGCACTGTTACCAATGGACCGGTCAAGATCACAATTTCTGCATGCACAGTATATATTCACATAGTTCTCCTATAAACACACACAGCATATACATTACTAAGGTTTGTCTGAGCACACGGACTGAAAGGTCCTTCACCTCCCTAGGATGTGCAGCATCAATACATATCCCCGGAGTTCTCTCTACAGCCCTGCACTGGTCAAATAGGACAGTGTTGAGCAGGATGAGAAAGTGATTAGAATAGACACATCAGCATTCTCAATCGATCATTGGAAGTTTCTTCCAGAGAATAACATGCTCACAATTTTTTAAAACATACACCTACTAGACAACAACACACTTCAGCCTTCTTTGATTCTTCAGCAGTGTGTGAAATGGTGGCAGGCAAGTTCTGCAAGCAGCAAATCTCAAGTGTTCAAATTCATTTGAAGCTACAATATTCAGGATATTCAAATTGAACTCGATCCTCCATAGACTAATCTAAAGACTGCACACTTATGCAAGTTTTTATATGAACAAGGAAGGCTTATGTAACAGCTGTTAGAATGTACAACTGCTGCCAAGTGTAGTCTTGTGAGACAATTGCATCAAATAGAAAATTCACTTAAGACACAAGATAATTAATAAGAGAATTGAAAGCATAACAATTTATTTAGTAAATTAAAATACACATGATAATAACCAACTTTGTAATATTTCTTATCAGACAAATTTGCTTCTTTAGCTGCCAGAGTTCATCAGTTGTTAACAAAATTCTCACTTCGAAGCAAAATCTGTATTCAGTGAAGACTTCTCATTACGGAGATAGAAATTCATCAGTAACCTCTGCCATCTCCTCTCTCAGTAATGGGAAAGTTTTCACTGAATACAGAATTTACATTAGAATTGAAAATTTTGAAAAACTGATCCAAATCTGGCAGAGAAAGAAGCAAATATGTCTGATAAAAAAGGAACCTTTATAATAGATTAAGTGTACTATTGATTTATTAAATCAAAATTTAAACATAGGTTATACTTTAAATGTTGTTAGAACCTGTACCTCATAGAGTCCGAGAAAGCTTCAACTCCAAATCTGGAAATGCTGTATCCTCCTCCCACAAAGGCTAATCTGCCCATCACGCTGGACACATTAATGATTCGTCCTCTGGCTCTCATAATTAGAGGAAGTAGATTTAGGGTCACATCAATCATCCCAAGTAAATTGACACTGAGAACTTTCACAAAGTCATCTTTGTTAAGCCATCCATTGGGGGCAATAGGTATAGAAATGCCAGCATTATTCACAAGTCCCCATAAACCTTTTAACAGAATGGGAAGAAAAAGAAAAGAAAATGTGGTTACCAACCATAATTAGGGAGGACAAAAGCATATAATAATAATGCAAGAATATGCACAGTACCTCACTTTGGCAATCAGCGTGAAAATCCCCACTCATTCCATTGCCCCTTGCATTTATCACACGTGCATACTTATAGTATTGTTATAAGCCAGTCAGCCATTAACTAAACTAAAAGTATACAGCCTGACATCTGAATCTCAGAACGTGGGACATTTTAAAACCCTTCTTGCACACTGTCAGAAACTACATATAAATGCCATTTTGTGAAAAAATATAAGCCCTCTACTTTTTGCAATTCTATTGGGAAAAGTCACATGAAAACTGGCCACTCATGACCTGATTACAGGGACCCTCTAAAGACTCTTCTACAAATGCGGACTAGTTTACCCACCCCAAGGCCGTGGGGGCTTGGTACCCGGGAGGTTGCTGTAAGGCAGTGGTGGGGAACGTCCGGCCCCCGTGCTGGGTCCGGCCCGCCATGTTACCTGATCCGGCCCGTGGCCACTTTACTTTATTTGTAGCGCGGTCCCTTTAAGTCAGCAGCGGTGCGTGCCGGAATTGTCTCCGACCTGAAAACAGTCAGCGTGAGGCGTTCTGTGAAGCAGGAGCCTCTGCACTGTCCAGCTCAGCTCCCGGGAGGATTACAATCACCTCCTGCTTATCTTAAACAATTCCTCCACCTCGGGAAGTCCGTGAATAAATCTAAAGGTGTCAGATAAGTAAATAAATAAAGTGTCTGCTCTGTGATCGTCGGCTGTGCAGGGATGAAAACTGTCAGCAGTATAAGAAGGAGCTGCATCCAGAAACAGCCAAGGGAGGGAGATAAAAATCATGTGAAGCCATGTTAATATCATATGTGTCCACATTGATTTTTATCTACCTTCATTTGGATGTGTTGCTGGATCTCTTTTTGTACCTTGTACTTTGTGTACCTGTGTGT
This sequence comes from Allobates femoralis, assembly GCA_033576535.1. Taxonomy (NCBI): domain Eukaryota; kingdom Metazoa; phylum Chordata; class Amphibia; order Anura; family Aromobatidae; genus Allobates; species Allobates femoralis. The sequence continues at coordinate 618,322,711 of JARQOC010000002.1, forward strand.
CTTATACTTCAGGCCCTGTGTACCATATGCTATAGCCTCAGCTCGTGTAGCCATGTACTGTACGCCTCAGGCTCAGTGTACCCATGTGTCGTACACCTCAGGCTCAGTGTTCCCAAGTGCCGTATGCCTCATGCTCATTGTACCCATGTGTCGTATTGCTTGTGCTCTGTGTACCCGTGTGCCGTATGCTTCAAACTCCATGTACTCATGTGCCGTATACCTCAGGCTCTGTCTACCCATGTGCCATATACCTCTGGCCCTGTGTACCCCATGCTCTGTGTACCCATGTGCTGTATACCTCACGCTCCGTGTAACCATGGGCTGTATACCTCTCAGGCTCTGTCTACCCTTGTGCTGTCTACCTCAGGCTCTATCTACCCATGTGCAGTATACCTCAGGTCCCAGAAATGGGGTTAGGCTACCTTCACATTTGCGTTTGTGTCTGCATGCAGAGGGCATGCAGACACAAACGCAGTGAAAGCAGGGTCATTTTTGTTCATAATGATGTGTCCGCAGCGGAGAATTTCCGCCTGTGGACACATCACTATGGAGCCCGGCCAGCCAATCGGCACGCTCGGGAGGCGGACCAGAGACAGGATCAGCGGCAGAGATCTCCTCCGGGCCCCTGGTAAGCTCTGACCGTTGTCAGCGGGCAGAAACATCTGATCTGACAGCTGTTTGAATCTCCTGCGCCGACAGAGAGGAGATGTCGGCGCGGGAACATTCAAACAGCTGTCAGATCAGCGGTTTCTCCTCACCGACACCGCCAGCAGATGTAAGTTTAGCATGTTTTTTTAAAGTTAATAAATTTATACGGCCCGCGAATGATATTCTAAATTTAAAAATGGCCCTTTGCAGAGAAAAGGTTCCCCACCCCTGCTGTAAGGGGATGTCACTGATGGCCTGCCCAGGCCTGTGGCCCTGGTGGTCGCTAAAAAGATGGGGAATAAAAATAAAAAAAAAAAATAGTGAAGTCTCATGACGCCACCTACGGTACCTGGTGATGGCACCAGTGCTGCCGACAGACCTCTGGGGACGGTGGGTAGGCAGCCAGATGTAGTCACTCCCGGCAGGTGAAGCGGGGTCCCCAGGGCAGGATCTAGTAGCACTCACTGTCACAGTGCTAATCGGGATTAGTAGCTGCTCGACAGTTTTACGGAAAGGAAATACGGGAGCCTTGCTTGCTTTGCATGGGTGTTTTCTGGTTGCTTGTCATGACAGTTCTCAGGTAAACAGTCACACAGATTCAGGTAGCTGGCTGGGTAGTCACCGGCGGATGCAATGTCTCACTAAAGGTACCGGCACACGCAGCCATATGGCTTCCATATCGCCGGCGATTTGACGTGAGCGCACATTTCGGACACTTTTTTCTGATCGCTGTGGAACTGCCACACGTAGCTATCTAGCGCGCAATCTTCGGCGATCCTGCATCCCGGAAATCACCTGCAGAAGACCGGAAGCGATCTTCCCTTCACACATCGCCACGTCACATGCCACAATCGTAGCTGCGGTGTGGCCATACCGTTTCGATAGGGGCGTGCTAGAGTGTGTTTCACCACGCCTCTCAGTTCTGTCCACTGATTGGTGGACAGAACTGTGTTCCCATTGGTCAGCCTTGCGTGAACGCACGGTTCATCTAATAAGGTGCCTCGGACACGGCCAGCCAATCAGAACACAGTATCACCCACCAATCGCCGCAAAAAAAACACCATCCAAGCACGCCTACGTGATTGATTTCAGTATCGCTTTGTACGTCACTATCGGCTTGTTACACGCCACTATGCGCTGAAATTGCCTTGTGGATATCACCTGATTTCACTGCATTCGGGAATTGCCAGCCATCTCACCGGCGATATGGCGGCATGTGACGGTACCTTAAGACTCTCTTGGATGTTCTTTCCACTTTACTTTCAGTCCCTCTGTCTCTTTCCTTGCACTCTCCTTTTTATCCGTGCACTGCCCTGCACAAACCCTCTTCCTACCAGGCCCATTGGGTGTAATGAGGATACCCTTCTCTCTTAGGGGCTCAACCCGATTTGTAGCTCCTGATGGGGTTGTGCTTCGTGGACAAGGTCGGGGGCTGCATGACAGACCTGAGACCCACTGATGTTGACGACTCAGGGTTGGACTCACCTGTACTGCGCTCAGAGCCGGTTCCCCGACCAGTGGGGTGCCGCATTCCCCCTTGGGGAAACTCTTGTCCGCAAATGTCCTCACCCCCACCCGATACAGAGCTGTTTTTATTTTTAACACACAATAACAGGTTTATTTACAAGAATCATGCACCATGTTCTTTCCTTTATGGGAGGCACCTTTTTTAAAACGTTGCAAACATAACTTAACATCGGCCTAATGGGGCTGTTACGCACACTTGCAGGCCCAGCGGTAACTGTCCTTGCACCTTGCACAGTGTCCTCTTTTTCACCGCTGGGCTGCTTTTAACACACACTAGAATGCCAAAGAGTCTCTGGCTCAAACATAATGGTCTAGTCCTCATTATTGTCCATGAGTAGCAGTAAAGCAGTTAAACATATGTACATAAGTGTATGCGGTATAAATCCTGGTCTGTGAGGTTGGGAGGTGGGATTCAACATCTCACCTAAAAAGACTGGGAATAAAAATAAAAAAAAAGGAGTGAATTCTAATGACCCACATGCAGTGCATGGTGATGGCACCAGCACTGCCGGCAGACCTCTGGGGACGGCGGGTAGGCAGCCAGATGTAGACGCTCCCCGCAGGTGGAGTGGGGTCCCCAGGGCAGGATCTGGTAGTACTCACTGTCACAGTGCTTAAAGAGATTAGTAGCTGCTCCGCAGCTTAACGGAAAGGAAACACAGGATACTGGCTTGCTCTGCACGGGTGTTTACTGGTTGCTTGTCATGATAGTTCTCGGGTAAACAGTCACACAGATTTGGGTAGCTGGTTAGGTAGTCACCAGCAGATGTCTCCCTATGGCTCTCTTGGATGTTCCTTCCATTTTACTTTCAGCCCCTCTGTCTTTCCTTGCGCTCTCCTTTCTACAGTCCCTGACAAAAGTTATGTCGCTTATCCATGTAATGTAAATAAAAGCTTATAACCTGACGTTAAATTCATCCATTAGTTTTATAAATTACTCTTCTGAAAGCTGAAACCCTCCCAAATGTGGTTTAGGTTAAGAAAATAAATTGGCATCAATGCTGAAATAATGATCAATTAATGAACACAGAATGGTCAGATTTTGGCAAGACAAAGGTTTTGTCGCCTGGTCATATAATGCACCCAATCCTAGTTTAGGTTGTGGGACTTTGCAAATGCCACATAGTTTTTTATTCGCCTTTTGTTTAGTGCTGGCTTCTGGGCACTGATTCGACCATGGAGGCCAATTCAAGACAGAATCCTACAAACTGTTTTAGTCGACAGAGGGACTTGAGGTGACCAGGCCTGTTGGAGCTATTCTGCAGTGGAAGAGGGGCTTTCTTTGGATTTTCTAACCAACAAACGTTCCTCCTAAGCAGTTGTCTTGCAGGGTCTGCCAGACCTGGGCTTGTCAAACACATCTCCAGTGTCTACAAATCTTTTTTTAATTCTATGTACTTGACACTGAGACACAGTAAAGGTGCCAGCAACCTCTGCAGTGGATCTGGTCTTCAGCCTCTTGATAATCAAGGCTTTGGTGGCAGAGTGGATTTTTGGCATGTTGTTAGAGCTCAAGTTGCAGTTCAAGTGAAGTTCTGGGGTGCTGGGCTTCTTTTTATACACACCCACTAATTAACCGATCATTTACGGAGCACAGGTGAGGATGTAAACTAGGATTGGGTGTATTTATGACCAGGCGACCAAACTTTGGTCAGATTTTGGCAAGACAATTCTGTGTTCATTAAATGATGAATATTTCAGCATTGATGCCAATTTATTTTCTTAACCTAAATGACATTTTGGAGGGTTTCAGCTTTCAAAAGAGTCATTGATAAAAACAATTTAAGGGAAACATCTTGAACTCACAGTTAGCAACTCAAAATTACATAATCAACCTGAGAACTGAGTTCTAGAGCTGTAATCCCAGTATAAAAAGTAAGAGGATCCACCAAATTGCAAGTGCACAAATTTATTGTATAATCAGGAATCAATAAAATACTGGGGGAATTCACATAAAACCAAGGAGGGTTACAAAGAGGGTGAACCGGTCACAGACCACCACAGCAAGGTACAATTATAGGCAGTGAACTGTGTCAAGAGCATACAACATGGTACAGTATAAATATATATAAAAATATCATAAAAAACCAAGTTGTTAGCCTAGTACCAAGCCCACAACTCACCCATACTGTGGGGTTATGACACGTGTTCAGGGGCAAACCCCAACACATGTTTCAAACAAGTCTTCTTCAGGGGTGAAGGGGAGAGAGTGAGAACCTGACTAAATACCTGGTGGCCACCTGTTACTCATCAGTGTGCCATGTACGCCGTGTTATTGCGTCCCTGCACAGCAGGGCATGCTGCTCCGCGTACTCCGGGGTCGGAGGTATACTTCCGGTAACGTCACCCACCGGAAGTACACGGAGCGGTGCCCGCGCGGTTACGGCCAAACAATGCGCATGCGCCGAGGACGCCTGCGCCATCTTAGTTATGGGCAGGAGACCTGGCAAGCGCTTTCACAGCACACAGATGGAGGGCTATCAATGATTGATTTATATAGGACTGACAAATACCTCTTACTAAGGCATAACATGGAATTGGGCAAATAAGGCAGAGTATTATAATCAATAGCATACAGAAGCATAACGTTATACATAAAATAACAGATGATTTCTTTATTTGCCGATGATCGCCACCTAGTGTTAACTTCCGCAATTTCCATGAAATAGATTGTCTCAAATAAGATGATTTAGTCCTTGTTCCTCATCAGAAAGTCATCAGAGGCACAAAACGGACAGAGCCTCTGATGACTTTCACATTGAATATTGATTATATCCCTGTACCTTGTGGTGCTTTTTGATTCCATACATGCCACTTATTCATGATTGTAATTGTCTCTTTGTGCCATCTCTAATGGGAGTTTATTTTATTTTAACTTCACCAGTATTTCTGTTCCTGGCTGTATACATGGTCTCCATAGTTACCTGATGATGAAGAACAGGGACTAAATCATCTTATCTGAGACAATCTATTTCATGGAAATTGCGGAAGTTAACACTAGGTGGCAATCATCGGCAAATAAAGAAATCATCTATGTTATTTTATGTATAACGTTATGCTTCTGTATGCTATTGATTATAATACTCTGCCTTATTTGCCCAATTCCATGTTATGCCTTAGCAAGAGGTATGTCAGTCCTATATAAATCAATCATTGATAGCCCACCATCTGTGTGCTGTGAAAGCGCTTGCCAGGTCTCCTGCCCATAACTAAGATGGCGCAGGCGTCCTCGGCGCTTGCGCATTGTGTTTGGACGTAACCGCGCACGCGCGGGCACCACTCCGTGTACTTCCGGTGGGTGACGTCACCGGAAGTATACCTCCGAACCCGGAGTACGCGGAGCAGCGTGCCCTGTGGTGCAGGGATGCAATAACACGGCGCACATGGCCCATTGATGAGTAACAGGTGGCCACCAGGTATTTAGTCAGGTTCTCACTCTCCCCCCTTCACCCCCTGAAGAAGACTTGTTTGAAACACGTGTTGGGGTTAGCCCCAGAACACGTGTCATAACCCCACAGTATGGGTGAGTTGTGGGCTTGGTACTAGGCTAAGAACTTGGTTTTTTATGATATTTTTATATATATTTATATTCTACCATGTTGTATGCTCTTGACACTGTTCACTGCCTATAATTGTACATTGCTGTGGTGGTCTGTGACCGGTTCACCCTCTTTGTAACCCTCCTTGGTTTTATGTGAATTCCCCCAGTATTTTATTGATTCACTGATAATACAATAAATTTGTGCACTTGCAATTTGGTGGATCCTCTTACTTTTTATACTGGGATTACAGATGTAGAACTCAGTTCTCAGGTTGATTATTGATAAAACCAATGAATGAATTTAACATCAGGTTTTAAGCTTTTATTTACATAACATGGATAAGTGACATAACTTTTGTCAGGGACTGTGTCCATGCGCTGCCCTGCACAAACCCTCTTCTTACCAGGCCCGTTGGGTGTAATAAGGATACCCTTCTTCCTAAGGGGCTCAACCCGGTTTGGAGCTCCTGGTGGGGCTGTGCTTCGTGGACAAGGTCAGGGGCTGCTTGACAGATCTGCGACCCACCGATGTTGGCGGCTCAGGGATGGACTCACCAGTCGCACGTTCGGAGCCAGTTGCCCAGTTCGGGACTAGAATTCCCCCAGACTGGATGATGGTACGATCTGGGCCGGGTGTTCACCGACATCCTCAGGCTCCCTCCTTCTGTCTGGGTTGCCGTTCTTTTTTAGGCGCCCTTGCTGCAACTTCCCTCTAGGACTAGCTCTTCAATTCTTCTCTTCACACTCAACTGAACTCCCCGCTTTTTAATACCCTCTCTCCTCCCACCGGGACCAGTTACCCTAGTAGTGGGTTAGCCAATCGGTCCCCTAGTTCTAGGTGTAGGGATGCATTGATGAGAGCCTCAGTTTAACATTACATCCTCCAATAACTGGGATACCACACACACTGTGGCGCACTGACCAGTGGGGAGCCACAATAGCATAGACCCCATGGTTGCACCAAAGAATTTGCCCATCCCCTCCCCCATTTCTAAAGCAGTTTGTCAAAGACACAAAAGTGTGCATTATTAGACCATGTGCACACATTGAGTATTTGGTGAGAAAAGTATAACAAAAACACATCACCACTTCTGCAATTTTCACCCTCTTCTAATTTTGCTTACAAATACAGAGATAAAAAAAATACCCCAAATACTCAGCGTATGGCCTCAGAATGTAGGGGGCCACATAATATCTTCGACAGGGACCCTCTTCTGTCCTCCTCATCATATACTATAACAAAATGATGCCCTTTTTGGATGGAAGTGCCCTACACATCATATTGATCAAATCTATGATTTGGAACTTTCTTTTGGGTCACAGAAAGCAAAAAATGAAAATAATTTTTTTTTTTCTCTAGTGCCAAGTAAAAGCATTATACAGCAGTCCTTAAAATTATACTAGCAGCATGTATAATCCTTACCTTCTCCTTTGACAAGTTCTTCAATCCAGTCAGCAGCAGCTCTCACACTTTTGCCATCAGTGACATCAAAGACGATGGCCTTCAGTCTACTGGAGGTCTCTTTCTTCAGGTTGTCAGCTCCCACCTCTGTCAGACAACCTGCCAGGACCTTCATTCCTCGTTTGTCCAGTTGCTTGGCCAGCAGGTTTCCAAATCCAGTGTCACATCCCGTAATGAAGACTGATTTATCGGAGAGATTCTCCAATATCTGACTCTGTCTGTACCATCTAAACAGGAGGATCAGACCCACCAGCACCAGCAGAAGAAGCCACATGGTTTACAGGATGGAATTGTAAAGCTGTAACATAACAAGAGGTCACTAAGATGTGTTTATATAATGAAGCAACAATGACAAACATTAATCTCCACTGTATACATTTCTTGCATTTTCTAAGTAAAACCTTCATCCTCTTATCAATAGATGGAGCCTAAATGGTCATTGTCATGTCAAAACAATAGTATAAACCACTATAAGCCATTTTGTAGTATATTTGAGAAATATGCATCCTTCTCCTCCTCCTGTTTGTAAAGCTCAGTCAGAAATATAGCCAAAATCGATTTTGGGGAAAACAAGACGCGTGGCAAGTTCACTGAGGGATCAGATTATTACTTTAACTATTCTTCTGAGAGGTGCAGATTGAGTTATCCCATTAAAATGTTGGAACTCCCTCTACTATGTGTTGCTGACAGCAGCTGTCTGAAGGAATCATGATCATTTTACACTTGGCAAAGATGTGCTTTGTAATAATACCTTCCTGACGATTAATGTAGGGTACGGTCATGATACAGTCAACCCCTGGATGGAAAAGTAAAATGAAGCAGCGCTCTACACCTTCCTCTGAGGTAAAATGATAGGAATGCCTACTGCTATGAATAAGGATTAACCGTCCGAAGCATGCAAGTGAACACCATCTCTAGGAACATGGATGTAATGTTTTACACATTTACTTTTCCTAATGGACTTGTTTTTAATAAATTTGAAATAAAGTTTGATTCATTTTAAGCCAGACCATTTTCCGTATCACCCCTTTTATAGCCGATTGTGCTCTGGCTACTCCAAAGTCCAATCTTTCCTTGCACCGCTTGGTCTTAAAGGGATTGAGGAGCGGATATACGGTACTTAAATTTAAGGCGAGCTGAAAATTTTTTTTCTCTATTATTCGGGTATTTGCCATGAATACTGAATCTTATGCAAGTCAATTGGGAACTCAAGTAGCTTTTACAGAAATTTTCCAGAAAACTATTTGAGTTCTCAATGACTTCCAGTTGGTTAAGCATTTGAGACGAATACCCAAATAGTATTTGGTTAGAATAAACTGAACCCAAATATTTCACTATTTGCTCAGCTCTATTGCTTTTCCTGATGCTGTACCTTTGTTCTGACAATCAATCAATTTCCCTAGCCCTCTTGTCTTCATCCACTACCTTCCTGGACTTTTGACCGTGACACTATTGTCTTACTTCTTAACAACCCAGCCTCATGGCTAGTCTGAGTAGCGACTAGTGTCAGTCACTATGGGGTAACTCTGGAATGCTTCAATAAAGACCAGTTATTCTGAAGCTATACAGGTTGGGCCATTTATATGGGTGCACCTAAAGGTACCTTTACATGCCGCAACCGCGGTTGCGAATCCTGACGGCGATATGTCGCCCTGGAACTATTGCTGTGAAATTGCCTCCGAGTTGCGGCGTGTAATTGGGGAATTTGGTGGCGATAAATCACCTCTCCCCGGTCGCCTGATTTCAGAGCAGTGCTCAGGAAGGCAGCACTTTGAACACATTTTGTAAGTGGTTATAAACTTGTAAATAACTCATAAAAGAAAAAAAAAAAAGTTAAGTTAAAACCAAGTACACCATTGTTTTTCTTATGAAATTCTCAATAAGTTTGAGGTGTCCCATTGAAAAAAATAAAGTTGGATCCGAAATGGCCGCCATGGTCACCACCCATCTGGAAAACTTCTCTCTCCCATATACTAATGTGCCACAAACAGGAAGTTGATATCGACAATCATTCCCATTTTATTTAGGTGCATCCGTATAAATGGCCCACACTATATTTTCATGGCACATTGTACTGTGTCAGTGGTAAATTTATGGTCGGTAACTTTTGCGTTCAATATTTTCACGAAGTTTTGGCAAAAAATGAAAACTTTGCAATTTGCAAACAAGTTACCGTATATACTCGCGTATAAGCCGAGTTTTTCAGCCCAAAAATTGGGCTGAAAAGTACCCCCCTCGGCTTATACGCGAGTCAGTGCTGTATACCGATGTATACATCGGTACATACCGATGTATACATCGGTATACAGCAGCCCCCGCATCCCCAGTAATGCAGGGCCCCCCCAGGGTCTCTCCGGTCACCTGTAAAGCAAGCTATACTTATCAGTGTCCCGCTCGCACCCGCCGCTGCCGACATCCACGATCCTCCATCTTCATGCGACTCCTCTTCCTGTTTCTGTGCGCGTCGCCGGCAATGACGTCATTCCCGGCGACGCGCACAGGAAACAGGAAGAGGAGTCGCATGAAGATGGAGGATCGTGGATGTCGGCAGCGGCGGGTGCGAGCGGGACACTGATAAGTATAGCTTGCTTTACAGGTGACCGGAGAGACGCTGGGGGGGCCTGCATTACTGGGGCTGCCTGTATACTACCGCTGGGGCTGCTATATACCTCTGGGGCACTGTATACTACCACTGGGGCTGCTATATACCTCTGGGGCACTGTATACTACCACTGGGGCTGCTATATACCTCTGGGGCCCTGTATACTACCACTGGGGCTGCTATATACCTCTGGGGCCCTGTATACTACCACTGGGGCTGCGTGTATACTACCACTGGGGCTGCTGTATCTACCTCTGGGACTGGTGTATACCACACTGCTGGGGGCTGTATACTTGTGCTAGGGTCCACCCTCGGCTTATACACGAGTCAATAGATTTTCCCAGGTTTTGGGGGCAAAAGTAGGGGGGTCGGCTTATACACGAGTATATACGGTAATCATTATTGTGCAAAATAAATAACATTTCTTATATGTCTACTTAACATCCAAATCATTTTTTAAATATCATGTTGTTAGGATATTAGAAGGGTTAAAAGTTTAGGAGCAATTCTTACAAAACCTGTTTCTTCATGGACTTATTCTGATTTAAATGGATTTTGAGGATCATATATATTGGAAAAGCCACCGAAATAATACCATTTTAAACACCTGCCCCTTTTTAATACTTCAAAACTGCCATCAGGAGATTTTTTTAACCCTTCAGGTGCTACACATAAATTGATTCAAAGTGCAATGAAAAAAAAAATTAAATTCTTTTAAAATGTTTTAGCTCCAATTTTTTTTACTTTTGCAAGGAATAACATGGGAATACGGATCCCACGATTTGGTTCACAGTTTCTTAGGAATACCCCACATGTAATAAGAAACCTCTGTTTGGACCAATGGCACATCTTGGAAAGGAAAGAGCACGATTTGAATTTTGGAACAAACGTGGCTGAAATAGATTGCGGGCACCACGTTGCATTTACAGTCTACTAAGGTGCTAGAACAGCAGAAACCCCCAAGTGACTCCATTTTTTTTTTGTGTCCTTTCTTAAGTAACATGTATGGTAATATGAAAATCAAACCTGAACTCAGAAAAAAAAGGGAACATCTTGACTCAATATCTGCCTTGTGTGTCTGTGTGTGCAGCACTAAACATGGAGGACAGAAAGAGAAGAGAACTTTGGACTTTAGGCTGAAGGCACACTGTCGTGCATCAAACACAGAGTGTGTTTGATGCACGACAGTGATGAGTGCTGTGCATGTTTTGGGTGTGTGTGGTGCGAGTGTGGTGTGTGGTGAGTGTGGCTGGCTGTATGCATGTGAGTGTGCTGTGATTGTGAGGTGTGAGTGTGTGTGGTGCGTGATTGTGATGCTGTACACGGTCCTGAAGGACTGGGCAGCATTTACCGGCATATTCAAACTCTGCGGCTGTCAAAGCCGCAGAGTATGAATGTGTCGGTTTCCCGGTACAGTAATGAGTCATCTTGCACCGCTGTGTCAGCGGTGCAAGATGATTAATAAGCACCCAGCTGATGGGCACCCATTTGTCTTTTTAGGGGTTAAACTGCATATGCAGCATCTGTGCTGCATATGAGCACAGATGCTGCATATGCGGTAGTTAACCTCGTTAGTAAAGGGTTAATATGTGTATAATACGTTGGCATCATGACTATGGAGTGTCCACCTTCCCTAGATTCTTGGACAAAGTGCTTCGGTGGTCTCGGAGCAGCAGCGCGGACAAAGAAACACAGACACGGGAATGTCTGGTACAGCTACAGTCTTTATTTTCCATAGTTGTTCCCTGAGGAAGGAGCTCGGGAGTAGGCTCCGAAACTCGTCGGAAAATAAAGACTGTAGCTGTACCAGACATTCCCGTGTCTGTGTTTCTTTGGTCTCGGAGCAGCAGCGCGGACACCGAAGCACTTTGTCCAAGAATCTACATCACGACCACGGTCACCGTTGAGAGTGCGGTCCCTGCAGCAGCTGCTTGTACGCTATTCTACCAGTTGTGGGTTTCACAACTGACAAAGGTGAGCAATTCCACATCGCAAAGTGAAAGTGTGTTATTGAGATAAGACCCTATAGGCGCATTCTTTCACACACCCTCCCTAGAGACATGGTGACTAAATTCATTGGTGGTTCAGGGGTTGTCTATATTTCTGTTTTGCCGGCATTTGTCGGCTTTTTCTAATCATTGCTGAAAGTCGGCGGCTCCTGGCTGTCAGTGCGGTATGCTACGCAATTAGCGCAAGTACATTGCTGGTCAGCGTCCTGAATAAGGAGCTGTCCCAGGTACTTAAACTAATTGCGTAGTGAAGCCACCGCTCTCCATGATGCTGAAGAATTCAGCATCAGCTCCATTACCAGCGCTCCGGAGTTTCAATGTGCTCTGGCCATGGAGCTGATGCTGAAGTCTTCAGCACCATGGAGAGAGGCGGCTTCACGACACAATTAGCGTAAGTACCTGGGACAGCCCTTCATTGAGGACCTGCCCATCAATGTACTTACGCAAATTGCGTAGCATACATGCTCTGACAGCCAGGAGCCCCGGCTTTCAGCAATGAATAGAAAAAGCTAACAAATGTCGGCAAAACAGAAATATAGACAATTAACTGCTGAACCAACTATGAATTTAGGCACCATGTCTCTAGGGAGAGTGGACACTCCCTAGAGACATGATGCCAACATATTATACACATATTAACCCTTTATTAACCGGGTTAACCACCGCATATGCAGCATCTGTGCTCATATGCCGCACAGATGTTGCATATGCAGTTTAATCCCAAAAAAAGACAAAGAGGTGCCCAGCAGCTGGGTGCCTTTTAATCATCTTGCACTGCTGACACAGCGGTGCAAGATGAATCATTACTCTACAGGGAAATCGGTAATTTTAAACTTGCCAGCTTTGACAGCCAGCGAGTATAAAGCGATTTGCGCAGCACACTTGTGCGAATATCGCACCGTGTGCTGTATGGGGGGGGGGCCAGATTTTCTCGCCCCCATACACTTGCATTGCCCTCAAGTGCGTCAGAATCCCGTGCAATCACAGCATGCTGCGACTGCACACGCTTCTGACTCGCAATGCGAGTTAGGTGCGGGGGAGGCTCGCACCAGTGTGCCCTGCCTGATAGGGCAACACTGGTCTGATTGCAATGCGAGTTTCCCTCGCATTGCACTCGCATGAGTCCCTCGCACAGTGTGCCTTCAGCCTTAATGTGGAAACACTGGCGAGAAAAAATTCCGTCCGATTGTCGTTCCCGAGAGTCTGACGAATGACGTCCATTTTTTGGTCCGTTTTGCATCCAACTGCTATGCGACGGTCCGACATTTTTCTCAGACAACATCCAAGTGATGTCCGTGTGCAATCTATTTTTTTTAACTCAGCAGCTATTGACTGTATAATCATTTACAGGAACAGTTTTTACAGTTGTCTGAGCTACATGATAATGTATCAGTGAAAAAATGTGTCTGACTCAGATAGGCCGTTTGCGATCCGACTGCGGTCCGTGATTTTGTTGGACCCATAGACTTACATTGGCGAGTGTCACGCGTGAATCACATTGTCACAGCATGTTGTGTCTGCTTTCTCATCCATCTCTCGGACGAGAAAAATAAAAAGCCCGACGCTGGCAAATGTGTTCTCGGACATTAAGTAACATTGGTCCAACTGCAATGCGAGAGAAACTCATTGCAGTCGTTCGAGTTTCATGTCAGTGTGTCCGTACCCTTATTTTTTAACAATTTTGAATCTATGATCAATCTCAACAGGTTAGGCTGCTTCCACACTGCAGTTTTTTCACTGATCAGTGTCCATCAGATTTGTGTGCCAAAACCAGGAGTGTCTCCAAAACTCAGAACAGGTGTCAATCTTTCAATTATAGTTTTTCTCTGCAAGTTCCTTTCCTGGTTCCTCTCCTGGTTTTGGCACACAAATCTGATGGACACGGATCAGTGAAAAAACTGCAGTGTGGAAGCAGCCTTACAAGTCAACCTACAGAGATCTAGATGTTCATTTTGTCCATGGTGCACAACAATCAATCAATTACATTGTAGCCAATCTCCCGGGATGTGGATGGCAGAGAAAAATTGATCCAAGGCCCCTTTCACATCAGCGTTTTTTGAATTTGCGGCATTTGTGGTAGATTTACTGTATTTGCTGCATTTTCCACGTAACGGCACACTTGCGGCAAGAATGTGGCAAGCCCCACTCATTCCCTATGGGACTTGCGGCAAGTGCGGTTTTCACAAATTTTCACTCCGATTGCGGAAAATGCAGCATTAGCGGAAAATGCGGCATTTGTTGCATGTCTCAAACCGGAACATGCCGCGGTTTTTGATCACCGCAACTATGCTGCATTTGTGCCACATCAGTACATTACGGTATCTGTACAATCAAATAGAGTTTTTACCAGGCTATTTGTGCTCCCAGAGGTCTATGATCCAAAACTTCTTGTAATTTATAAAGGTGTTTTTTATTTCTCAAGAAAAGCACACACACAACGCGTTTCGACAGTAAAAAATGTCTTCCTCAGGTATACTGTTAAAAGTGTTCCAAAGTTGTGGATAGCTTTATAAGAAATAGTATTATGCTAAATAGGATGTGGATCACTAAGGGCCGCTGTACACACACCAACTTCTGTGACCAACTTCTGAACAGATCTCTGGTTGCAGAGAAATCATGGACACATTGTTCCATTCTGTGGCTGTGTACAATGGAACAATGTGTCCATGATTTCACTGCAACCAGAGATCTGTTCAGAAGTTGGTCACAGAAGTGGCCCTTAGGGTATGTGCCCACATAGTGGTTTAGTGACGTTCAAATAGTCAGTAAACCGCTGGAAAATTGAAGGAGCCTAGACTCCTGAGCTCAGAAGTCTCCAGCGGTTTTAAGAGCTGTTGAACAGCGTTTTATAGTCGGTTTTTCTGGCAGTTTAAAAAGCGGTTTTCTATGGAGGATTTTGTTCATGGAAGGGTAGAGTAGTGCCTCAGAAACGCTCAAAAACCGCTTAGAAGAATTGACATGTTGTATGCTGCTAAAACGCTAGAAAACCGCTCAACCTCTGGCAGATCAGCTCACATAAACCCACTATGTGTGCACGCACCCCAAGGTTAGCTAATGCCACACCTGCTATATAGCTGCTATACAAGTTGCTGCAATGTAATTGCACCCTCATTAAAAACCTACAGGTGATGGAGGGTATAGATGGTGCCTGCCCACCGCGAGGTGGGGGGTGGACAAGGAGGGCTTGGATGTCAGATAGGGCTCATCAGACCTGGAGTCACTTTGTCGTAGTTGATGAGCAAGCAGACATTGGCCAATGTATGTACTAAGAACTCCAGATTAAAAGAAAGATTATTGAGTTTTTTGAAAAACGTAAGTTTTGAATTTTTTCCTCAAACACATATGGCTTGTTAGCACTGTGCATCATTGGTGTAACTGTGTGCTGCATGGACTTTTACTTAGTTTGTTTAATCTCTGTGTCCTATGCTTGCACCAGTTCACACTGGTCTGCTGTGTGCTGTGCAGCTTTTCCAATTTGCTATACAAGTTGGATATATTCAGAACACATATATATATATATATATATTATATATAACACACACACACACACACACACACACACACACACAGTAGTACCCGGCTACACCCGGGTTAATAAATAACTGCTGTTAGCTATAACAAAATAGAATTTGAATATGTCATACTAGATGGCGGCCCAATTCTAAAGAAACGGGTAGTCTAGAATCCATATATAGTTTATTTACTAATAGTTAGGGGAGTGCGGTGAAATTAATTGTGTATACAGGTGGCTCAGTGGTTGGCACTGTATATGGTGGTTCAGTGGTCAGCGCAGGACGGAGGCAGAGTGGTCAGCGCAGGACGGAGGCAGAGTGGTCAGCGCAGGACGGAGGCAGAGTGGTCAGCGCAGGACGGGTGGGCAGAGCCATGGCGGGAGCGGTGTAGCGGGGTAAGTATACTGGAGTGTGTGTGTGTGTGTGTGTGTGTGTGTGTGTGTGTGTGTGTGTGTGTGTGTGGTGTGTGTCCCTAACGCGCTTCCGTCACTTTGGCAGCCACGTCCACGACGACGGAAGTAGCGCCGAATATGACGGAAGTGCGCTACGGCAATTATATATTAGATTAATGACCTGTAGGAAAATAGAAGCTGAGCTGTGATTGATTGCTATAGGCAGCCTAATAAATCTCCAGCCAACAGTAAACCCTCCCCCTGGCCGGGCAGTATATGTTATCTCACACATACACATAATGGACAGCTCATGTGACTGACATCTGCCTTAATTCCCTATATGGCACATATGTGCACATTGGCTGTTTTTAATCAGATATTTATGTTTGGAAAATAAAGATAGCACACGTATGAGGTGAGTTGTGTGAGGCGATTTGTGCACATCTGTGTCTGTCTGTGTGGTGTGTGTGTCCCTGTGGGGTGAGTGCATGTGCCCCTATAGGGTGTGTATGTGTGTGTCCCTGTGGGGGGTGGCGGGGGGGGGGGGGGATCTGTGTGGTGTGTGTCTGTTGTGCGTGTCCCTTTGTGGTGTGTGTGTCCCTGGGGTGTGTCTGTGTGTGTCCCTGTGGTATGTGTCTCTGGTGTGTGTGTGTCCCTATAGGGTGTACATGTGTGTGCCCCTGTGTGGGGGTCTGTGGTGTGTGTGTGTGTGTGTGTGTGTGTGTGTGTGTGTATCTGTGTTGTGTGTGTCTCTGTGGTGTGTGTGTGTGTCCCTGTGGGGTGAGTGCATGTGTCCCTATAGGGTGGCTATGTGTGTGTGTCCCTGTGGAGGGGGTGGGGGGGGGGGGGCTGTGTGGCGTGTGTCTTTGTGGTGTGTGTGTGTCCCTGTGGAGTGAGTGCATGTGTCGCTATAGAGTGTGTGTGTGTGTGTCCCCTTGGGGGAGGTGTGTGTCTCTGTGTTGTGTGTGTCTTTGTGGTGTGTGTGTTTGTTCGGGTGCGTGGTGAGTATCCAATGTTGGTGCTGCACTTTAGCGACTATACACTTGCTGTTACTCTGTGTGCATGTGGTGTGTATACATGTCGCCGTGTGTGGTGAATATTAGTGATGGGCGAATCCTAAATTACTCGGACTCGCTTGACTCTACAGAGTCCGAGCCCGGGACTCGCTACTCGTTGCGAGTCTAGCGAGTCCAATGTTAATGAATGGGGAAGCGAATAATAGCGAGTAATGTGTGATTTAAAAATCGCAGATGTGTGTCGGAAAGCGCTCGCATTGCCGTGTCGGAAGCCCCACTGGCAACTGTATTTTGCTGCTGTCTCCGAGGCCAAAGTCGCATGTGTTTGAGGCGAGGCAAGCGATTTTCTGCAGCAAACCCCATGCTTTGTGCAAACAGGAAATAAGCCGACTCGAGCTTCCTGGCTGGACGCGCAGAAAGTCACAGCGAGGAAGCATGGCTCCTGTCGACACCCTGCAATTAATTGCTCTGGTGGAGGCTCGGCCCCTGCTTTGGCTGCCCACTGACCCTGCATATGGGGATAATGTCCAGCGGACTACGGCCTGGAGGGAGATCGCACAGGGCGTTTTCCCAACGTTTCATCGTTGTGGCCATGATGTGCAGAGCAATATGGGTGAGTTAAATGTGTTCACACGTTATATTGCATTTACCGTATATAGTCGTGTATAAGCCGACCCGTGTATAAGCCGACCCCCCTACTTTAGCCCCAAAAAAGTGGGAAACCATATTGACCGCCATTCTTGTATACAGCGGCTATCACTGTTAGACATCCCCCCAGCAGAGTATACAGCTCCACCTGCAGAGTATACAGGCCCCCCCAGTGTGTATATATGCCACCGATATTAGGGTATACAGCCCCCCCGTGGGTACACAGGTCCCCCAGCACTGGGTATACATGGCCCCCAGTGGTTATACAGGGCCCTCATAGTAGGGTCTACAGCCCCCCCGTGGGTATACAAGACCCCAGCAGTGGGTATACAGGGCCCCCGTGGGCATACAGGGCCCCCATAGTAGGGTATACAGGGCCCTCAATGTGTTATAATGCGCCGTTGCATGGTTGCCTATATTTGGATGGGTTCACAATAGTACACTTAGTTTAAGGGCTGTTCCTCCTGGCTCTGAAGGCCAGGGGGTTGGGTGTATATAAATACCACTAATGAGCGGAGTCTGGTGCCCGCACTATTACATTCTCTATGCGTTGACATGTGCCCTGCCCCATTTGTGATTGTGGCCACGTGAGCTCAATGTCCGTAATGCTGTTGATGTTCCACACTGTCGTTTCCATGTGCCTTGTATACACATTTCACACACCACATGATTAAAATGTTATTGTTGATTTGTACACATACTTTTAGTGTTTCAAATGTTACAGAGGTCTAAACCCGGTTTGAAATCATTTCACAGTTGACCACATTATGAAGCGCTGGAGGAGCTGCCGCGACCAATTTAAGCGGCAACACCGGAGGATCATGGAGGGGGGCCCGGAAGCTGGTCACGGGATAATATATTGCCACTATGAACGGCTGTCATTTCTGGAACCGGTGGCCCGTATGCCAAGGTATGTGTCTGCCGCACTGTTATTTACTATTATTGTTATTATTATTTTTTAATATAGCGCCATTAGGTTCCATGGCACTTTACATGAGGATAAGGGTTAACGACAAAAAACAGTACATGAAGACAATCAGGTCATACAGGTACAAGAGGAGAGGACCCTGTCCACGAGGGCACACAATGTACGTATGAAGCTCTATAATGAGTGTGCTGGTTTACATACCCACACTGGGGTTTGTTTCTGCCATGGTGCAACACAATTCTATTACCTTTGGCAATGATCCAGGACATACACATTTATAGTCACATTGTGACGTTTGGACAAATAAGCAATGTTCTGCAGGGTGGTCAGACACAATGTTCCGTGACCTCACAATTAGCTATTATTGTTGGCATGTTTGTGGAACAAAGCCATGTTCTTCCCTGCAATGGCCTCTAAGGTGTGTGGCCCTGTCTGGTTTGCCTGTCATAAGCCTCATTTGTATCAGTTCCTAATGGCCTCGACTTGCATAAGGGCCACATACATCCCTACACATTTAGTTCTGGGTGTTTTTTTCGGCAAAATAACGTTGCAAGGATATACCCCTTTTGCACTAAACTGTTTGTACACCATCCCAGATTGCTGACACATTCACACACATTTCAGAACATACCCTGTATCACTACAAATATGTGTGGTTCAGTTTTCCCATGGGTTTATTTGGGGCTGCAAGGTGATGGTGTAGATATTAGGGCCCACATGTGAATTTTAGTTTTTTTGTCGTTAACTCATGGCCACATTACGAATCCTCCGGAAAACATAGCGTATTAATGCTGTATTAAATCAAACTAAAGAGGGCCATATTTTAAGTGCAACAGCCTTTTATGTCCAAGGTCCTTTAGGAAACCCGAGGTTTGTCCTTGCTGCTCCCGTTTTTTTGTTCGGCCCCGTTGGAATAACTAAAACTGTCCATCTGTGCATACCACCTTGTTTGGCACCAACGATGTGTGACCTGCTGCTCAAAGACAACCCCATACTCTATGTCCATTACAGTCGTTTCAAATCCCAAGCCATCTGTTTGGTGTGTTTTATTTACCAAGACATTCCTGATTAGCATACATGGCAGCAACAAGGAGTGTAGGCCACTAACGCCAAATGCTCATGTGTCACCTATGCTGCAGGACTCCATTTCCTGTCTTGCTCACCTGCCCTATAGATCTGGGTTATGTGCATTGAGACCAAGGCCGTCCACACTGTGTTTTTGTGTCCATCGGATGGCAAACAACCCTGAAGAATGTGTTTGCCTCACAGTGTCAGGCTATAGCTTTGTCCACATAAAGTTTCCACAAAAAGTCAAAACAATAGTTGTGGCCACTAATATGTCTTCAAGTGACTACATAGCTGTCCTGCCTAAGTCAGGGCACAGTGTAATAGTGCAGACTAATTTTAAAATTTGTAATGTAATGGCAAAAAATCGTGGAGCAACACTACCCACACATACAATATAGTTTGAGGCATGAGCCAAAAATGTCATTAAGTTATTTGCTGCAATTCCATCTTAAGGGCAACAATGAAAAGACACAGAATACACAGATACACTGAGTCAAAAAAGCGTGCACATTTTATGTTTGGCCTATGGTTTTGTTTCCAAACGCAACCCATTCACCAAATGTTTTTTATATTTACCCACAGAGCTGCTCACTTTAGGAGGCGGCGTTGGAACCCGCCACCACAGCTGCCTGAGGAGGGGAGGGAGGCTCCTCAACCCCCACCAGATGAGGAGGAGGGAGTAGCACCACCACCACCTTTGGGGCCGCAGATACAAGAAGAGGAGGATGAAGGGCCACACCAGCGCCCTCCAGTGCCGACTGCCAGCAGCAGTGTGGGGAGTCACTGGAACCCCAGCAGCCCTGCTCTGATCCTGGGGGCACCACAAGACCGCAGAGGACAGTGTAGTGCTGACTTTGCCCGCAGTCTCATACCGTTCTTGGATGACATTCCATTCGAGAGACGACTGCGGGCATGGTCAGCAATACACATTGTCCTCGATGCGTGTAGGCCCCCAAACCACCCTGGGCAGGTGTTTGATTTTTTGGAGGAGTGGCAGCTCAGCAGATCAAACATCCTGGACAGGGCCACACCCCGGGACAGGTATGTTGCGACCCAGAGGTGGTGTCCAACAATCAGGGGCCTACCAAGCCAAGGCCAACCGGCCCAGATGCCCCAGCCTACAGGCTTCCAACCACTGGGTGAGGTACTGCATGGGGCCCTGGACCTACTCAACGACCAGGGTGATGGTGCCACGTTACAGCCAAGGCCGGAGGATGCGGCAACCTACCACCAGCTGTAGACCACTTTTTTTTTGTTTATTTTTGGTTCCTGTGCATTGCACAATTTCTTTGTTATGTTATTATTTGTTTTTACAAAGTTTAAACCAAAAAAAAAAAAAAAAATTCTGACATCTTTGCCATTATGGCGAAATAATACCCAGTTGACAAAAACTGCTTTGTGTCTGTCTTTTTTCAGGGAATGGATGTGTAGGTTTTTTTTGTGGGTGGGCTTAAAGTCATCATCATTAGCAAGTACTTTACGGCCCGCATGGCGCATGAAGGCACCTTGGTTATTATGTGGAAAATCATGACTGCACATACAAATGTTGCTGACAAATAAATAGTGCCTGTGTTTGTGGGGGGTTACTTAATGACTCGGTATGGCAACAACACTGGGAACACAGATGCGATAGGCTGGGACGTCTACTTGCAACAGAGCGCGTCTACGCGTTATCTCCGTAGCGTACAGTGGGACCCTTCGCCATGCTCCAGCAGGATCTTAGTACAAGCCACGTTTTCGATGCAGGCATAGGCCTGTTGCCACAAAAAATTAGCCCAAGGGGCGAGATCAACTCTATTTTGAAGTTGAGGAGGGCGCGTGGCCCATACTATTTGCTTGTCCTGAGAGCATAGTACAAGCAACGTATTCGATGCAGGTATAGGCTTGTTGCCTCAAAAATTAGCCCAAGGGGCGGGATCAACATTTTTAAAATTTATGCAAGGCACTTGAGCCAAACTATATGTTTTATTTCAGTTTGAGAAATGCCCACAATGCAGGCATAGGCTTGTTGCCTTAAAAAAATTCAGCCAAGAGACTGTATTGGATTGTCTGACATAATTCAACGGTCAAAAAACATCACAAGTGCATGCATTATTAAAGTAACATTACTGACACTGATTGTGTAGTTTTGTTGTCATGCAGCAAGTGTAGCAGGAACATTATTTATCCAATCTTCTTAGCAGAGGGACATTGTTTATCCTTTGTGTCAGAAGAGGACATAATGTTTAAACCGCACTCAGCCAAACGTTACAAATTTGAAAATGTCCCTCTAGGTTTGGGTACTGTCGTCTGAAGGGGTTAAGAACTTTGATGATATCCAGTCCTTGTTAAACTTAATGAGAGAGAGTCTGTCGGCATTTTCTGTAGTCAGCCGTGACCTTCTATCAGTGACAATTCCCCCAGCGGCACTAAAAACACGCTCTGATGTCACACTAGCAGCTGGGCAGGCCAGCAACTCCAAGGCATACAAAGACAGCTCAGTCCAAGCGTGAAGCTTGGA
The DNA here is from genome assembly GCA_033576535.1 of Allobates femoralis. NCBI lineage: Eukaryota > Metazoa > Chordata > Amphibia > Anura > Aromobatidae > Allobates > Allobates femoralis. The sequence continues at coordinate 618,344,564 of JARQOC010000002.1, forward strand.
AACCCAGTAATTAAAGGGTACAGAGGGGTCGGTTAAGAAGCTGGTAGTGTCACACACATACTCGTTCAACATGTTTGACAATGTTTGTCTCCTAGACAAGGGGACCGTAGGCACAATCCGTTGCAGATTGGAAGGTCTGTTGAACATCGCCCAGTTGGTGGACATCTTACCACCACCTCTTCTTGACAATGTGGCAGTTTGTGTTCGAACCAAAGGCTGCTGTGGCAAAGAGCTGCTTGTTCGTGGTATAACGGAGTCAGATGGTGAAATTGACATTAAATTGTCAACCACCACACTTTTGAAATAATCCATCGTTAAGCCCCTTGGTGACTGCAACAGCAGCGATGGAAACTTGTCTTTGTAGCGTGGGTCAAGGAATGTTGACAACCAGTAGAGGTCGCTGTCATAGATGTTAATGACGCGTGGATCCTGGGACAGACATTGAGACATGAAGTCTGACATGTGTGCTAGGCTACAAAGACTCAGGTCTTCTGTGTCACCTGACTGATGAACAATAGGCATCATGGTCTCAAAATCGGTCTCCGCCTCCTGCTCTTCAGCCCACCCATGCTGTACCGACATAAAACTGGGGTTGGGAGTTCCATCAGGGTGCACCTCAGTACCATGGAGAAATAAATCGTCTTCATCTTCCTCATCACTGTTTTGTTCTGCAGCCAATGTTGCCGGCTGAAATTGGCTTTGCTGGCTCTGATCCTGGATGTTAAAATGTGGATCCATAGCCCTCTGCTGTGCCCTCAATGATTCAGTTTTAAGATTCAGGAGAGAATCTTTAAGCAAACACAGCATGGGGATGGTGAGACTAATAATGGACTCATCACCGCTGACCAGTTTTGTGCAGTAATCGAAGTTCTCTAGAACCTCGCAAAGGTCAGCGATCCAGACCCACTCCATCGTACCAATGTGTCTTGTATTACTTCCTGGGTGACGGGCATGTTGCAGCTGATATTCCGCTATAGCCCTCTGCTGCTCATTGAACCTAGCCAACATATGGAATGTAGAATTCCATCGTGTGGGCATGTCGCAAATTAATCTGTGTTTGGGCAAATTAGATTGCTGTTGAAGGGCAGATAGACTTGCAAGTGCCGTTGATGAATGTCGGAAATGTCCGCAATTTCTACGCACCTTCTCTAGTAGATCAGATAACTCTGGGTAATTTTTCAAGAATTTCTGAACTACAAGATTGAGTACGTGAGCCATGCAAGGCACGTGTTGAAGTTTACCGAGCTTTATTGCTGCAACCAGGTTTCGTCCGTTATCACTGACAACAAGACCTGCTTGTAGTTGCAGTGGGGCCAGCCACTCATCTGTCTGTTGTTTAACACCTTTCCACAGCTCGTTTGCAGTGTGAGGTGTGTCACCTAGACAGATGAGCTTAAGAAGAGCCTGTTGTCGCCTGGCTGATGCAGTACTGCAAAGCTCCCAACTTTGACGTGATGTGGCGGACAAATCAGCAGTGGTCAAGGAAGTTGAAGACGCACATTGTGTTGTCGAAGTATATGAGGACGCGGACACCCGGAATGATGCTGTGCCCGCTATTCGTGGAGTTGGTAGGATCGCAGATATTCCACTATTACACTTTGGGACACTCTCGACAAGGTTGATCCAGTGAGCTGTTAGGGATATGTATCTGCCCTGTCCACAAGTACTTGTCCAGGTATCAGTTGTCAGGTGAACTTTTCCGCTCACAGCATTTGTCAGTGCACGCTTCAAGTTGTTAACCACGTGCAGATGTAGCGCGGGTATGGCAGTACGTGAAAAAAAATTGCGACTGGGGACAGTGTATCGTGGTGCTGCCACAGCCAACAACTCCCTAAAAGCCTCAGTATCAACAAGCCTAAATGGCAGCATTTCTACAGCTAACAGCTTAGAAAAAGGGTGTGTGGATGGGTGCTTCCGCTGCCTCTCATACAGCTGTGGAACAGACAACTGGACAATTGGCGCAGACTCACAAGTCACTTGACTACTGTCATATCTCTGGTCTAACGCAGCTTGTGAGGAGATCGTATGAGTAGGAGCTGCTGCATGAACAGTAGATGGTGAAGGACGATTCGGAAGTGGCATAACGGTGTTGAGGTCAGAAGGCCCTGATGTCGAACCCTGATGGGCCAACCACTGACTTGGGTGCTTAAGAGTCATGTGTTTTCGCATACTGCTGGTGCTCAAGTTTACTTTGCCCTGGCCTCTGCTCAGCCTGGCATAGCAGATGTTACATATAACCACATTTGGTACTGATGGGCTATCTTTGAAAAATTTCCAGACAATGGAGGTTCGTCCTTTTGGTCGTGGTGTAGGAACTGAAGGATGAGTCTGGCCAACACAAACTATAGACACATTTTGGCCAACTGTTCTTAAAGTTTGTGCAACAGTTGACACAATTTGGGCTACTGTTGTCACAGCTTGGATTCGGGATAAAGGAGTAAGCCTGGGTGCTTTAGGCGGTGGTACATAACCACTTTCCTCCTCCTGGCTGCTCTGTTGGCTCTGCATGTCAAGTGTCCAGGTTGGATCAGTGGTCTCATCATCCACCCCCTCCTCCTCAAAGTCATCTGGATAACGTGACTGGTCAGGCTGGCCAGATGAGATGTGTGTCTCATCATCATCATCATCATCCTCCACCTCCTGAGACGGTCTATGGCTTTGTTGAAAGGGACGTTCTTCAGGACGAGGTGAATCCAAACTTTGTCCATAGATGGAATGTACGTCTGGTTCAAGTATCTGTTCAGGCAGTGACAAAGAAAGGTCCGGTTGTCTGAATGGCTGATAAGAACCAAATAAATCTTCCGAATGTCCAAGTTCGCGGTCTAAATTTTCCTCCGTCTGGCGATGGCTTGAGGAAATAGGAAGATTTTGTGGATTAGATGACCCCGCGTTGTCAGTAGCGGCACTTGAATATGGTGTCAAGGATGATTGTGTGCTGCCAGAACCCGTGGTTGAGGTCTTGTCAGCCATCCAAGATGTTATTTGGTCTTGATCTTCCGGCCTCAAGACACGTTTCGGTTGAGTACTGGGAAATTTAGACAGCAGGAAGGTGGATCGATCAATCCTTGTCTGTCTACTTCTACCAGTGCCTTGTTGTTCACGACTGCTAGGGCCCCGACCTCGTCCCTGTCCCTTTGCAGACTGTTTTTTTGGAATTTGTTGTTTTTGGGACATTGTTGACAAATGCACAGCCACCGAGATTGAGTTAGGTGTTGATGCAGGCGTCACTTACTGGCGGGTTAAGTGTGTGCTAACACTTGACAGTGAAGCACCACACTATTCCCTGAAAAAAATTATTAAGTGCGCACAAGTAGTTGCACAAGTAGGTGGCGTACGTGCTATTTGCAGCTAGGAGAGCAGCAACGCACTGTTCTGCAACAGTCAAAAAAACACTGAAGGGGTTTTTAGGACCCAAAATCTATCAGCTGGCAAAAAATTGTAAATAGTACCTCAGCTAAGCCTCTCACTTCAGCTATTAGAACAGCTGAGTGAGTAAGCGAAGCTATGAGGTCGCTCCTGTGAACACTGTAAAGGCTGCAGCTCCCTGCTTCCCTGCCTGCCTACAGTGTCACAGTACACTGTACTCCTCTGTCCTCCTGCTAGCTCTCACAAGAGCTGTTTGGGGTTAATATAAGGAATCTTGAAGTTCCCTACACTCACTGACAATCCCTATGATCTGCTCCAGAATCTACCTCACCCTGTTCTAGCTCAGATCTTCAGAGAAATGTGCTCAAAATGGCGGTGGCAAGGCTTATATACAGCCTTGCCTGTCATCGATGACATAGCCATCACGATGGACAGCAGCCAATCATAGTAATGCCACAAGAAGAGGGCTGTGGCATTACTGAATAAGATTGGCTAACATGCTTGTCCATCTTCACAAGTTTGTCTGACCTAACACGCTAGGCTGTCTCGGAAGATTTGTCGGAACATAACAGATTCTGTATTCGCGAGTCCCGAATACAGAATACAGGACTCGGATTCGTAGACTCGCTAGGATTCGCTAGGAATCGCTACTTACAGCGGGTATCCGTGAAGCGGTGCCATTCTCTAAACGATTTGGGGGAGATTCAAGCTACATAGCGATGTGATATAGCGAGTCTCGCTAGTAAAACTAGGATTCCAATTTACTTGCATTGGACTCGCTACTTTGCGAGTCCTCGCTGGGAAACTCGCCGAGTAGCGAGTCCTGCGAGTCCCTTACTACTCGCCGAGTAACGAGTCCTAGCGAGTAGATTCGCCCATCACTAGTGAATATCTCATGTTGGGGACCCATCTTAGTGACTATATGCTGGTATGTGCTGTTAGTCTTTGGTGCTATCATTAAGCCCCTCTTATTCACAACTGTCATCTGGTAACTGTCACTTTTTCCCCATTATATAGATAGGGGCAAAATTGTTTGGTGAATTGGAATGCGCGGGGTTAAAATTTCGCTTCACAATATAGCCTATGACGCTCCTGGGGTCCAGACGTGTGACTATGCAAATTTTTGTAGCTGTAGATGCCAATCCCGGATATACACACACACATTCAGCTTTATATATTAGATTATATAGATTATATATTATATACTAGCTGGGTGCCCGATGCAGATGCATCGGGATTCTAGCAGAGCGAGTCTCTGACTCGCAATGGCCGCTTTGCGGCCAATGCTTCGCGCTGCTAAGGAGACTCGCCATGCCCGCTGCGCGGGCATAGCGAGTCGCCTTAGAACTGCTCGCAATGGCCGCTGCGCGGCCAATGCTTCGGACGTATCCACATGACGACATTGACTCGCAGCGTGAGCGGACTCAAAAGTGGCAAAAATCCCATTCGTGATTATATAATAAAAAGGAAAAAAAATGCACAGCACTCACAGACTAAATGTGAACTGGTGCCAGCAGGGACGCTGGGTCAAAATAACTAGAAAAAAGTTCTCTGCAGCACTCAGCTACTACCAATGATGTACAAATGCTAACAAGCTATATGTATATGAGAAAAAAAAAGTTTAAAAACTGAAGTTTGTTCCAAAAAGCTTCAAAATCTTATTTTTTTATTTCTGAAGTTCATTGTCCAATGTGTATATATATCATAGTCAAATTTGATTACAGCGGCCGTCACGCGCTTTAATATCGATCACGTGCACGTGCGATTGCTAACAATATCGCTCACATCGCTGGTGAGATGTCACACAGACAGACTCACCAGCTATGTGGACCAGCGAGATCGCTGGTAACTATGGTACACATCGGGTTACTAGGCGCCGCGCGGCGCTTAGTAACCCGACGTTTACCATAGATACCATCTCCCAGCGTAGGCTCTGCCGCTGGGAGATCGTTCATTGTGGTGTCACAAACCACGATGAGGCAGATTGAGCAAGCGTTTATCGCTTGATATGAGCTCCGGCTCACCAATCTGCGATCTAACGATCAAGCGATATTACATTGTAAGATCGCTTGAGTACACGCAGCGATGCACAAACGATATCGCTTAAGCGATCAAAAAGCAGATCGCTTAAGCAATATCGTGCATTAAATTGATGCGTGTGACGGCCGCCTATGACAGATAAAATGTAAAATATAATTTGATCATAAATAGCATAACATTTTCAATATAGTTATGTATCTAATTTAAAATTGTTGTATGTGGCTGAAATCCATTTAAAACACAGAAAAAAAAAAAAAAAAAAAATCAGTGCTCATTAAAATTATGAGAAAACACGCAGTATCCAAGGAAGGATTAATTTTATATTCCCCCAATAACCTCATTTAATCCGTCCGGGTGTAAAGAACCCATTTTGAAAATCCAATAAGATTCTTTGCGATTTAATTTTTTAGTGCGGTTTGGGCAGTTCTCCGGAATTTGCTCAGCTGGTGTAACTTTTAGGCCATGTGCACACGCTGGGTAATTGAGTTTTTTACCTCAGGATTTGTAGACAAAACCAGGAGTGGAACAATCAGAGGAAAAATCTAATAGAAACACCTGCACCACTTCTGTATTTAATTATCCACTCCTAGTTTTGGCTACAAATCCTGAGGTAAAAAAACTCATTTACTCAGTGTGTGCACATGGCTTTATATTAAGTTGTTTATTATGCTTCAAACATAATGGTGTGTTTACACGTCCCGATATCGGCGTCCAACTCCGACCAAAAGTCACGTGGTTCGTGCGTTGAACCCGATATCGTTCGTGCGCTGTATGGTATAAATGACCAATATGATGCCCGAACGATGTCAAACCGATATCGGGGATCGAATGAGCGTGCTATTCAACGGGCCAATATTGGATGGAGGTTGGAGCCGGATCGTGCTGTGTAAACGCCCATCTACGATGTGCAGTACAACGTCCCCTATCCTCTAAGTTAAATAGTCATTCCTGGGTCGGCCGTACAAGGGGGCGTACACATCGTAGTGCCTGCCGATATCGCGCTGTGTAACATCTTCTATGCGATCTTGAAATTCTGCCCAGAAAAAGCGCGCTCCCGCGGCGTTGGATACAATATCGGACCGACGTTGGGAAGTGTAAACCCACCATAAGTGTTGGGACAAACCATACTTTATGAAGCCATTTTTTGCATTATGCCTGTGGCCATTCATACGTGTTCTCAGAGACTGAATAGTACGTCCCACGTACTGAATGCCACAGGCACATGTGATGATATACACCACAAACTGGCTGTCACAGGATAGTCTGTGTAATTGGGAAAGATTCTCCCGTGCTGTTGCAGTCAATTCCTGTCACATTGTGATCTATGATCCCATAGCAGCAGCACTTTCTAGAATTGCATCGCATTACACCAGTTTTTTTGCTGTCATTTTTATTAGTTTTACCTGTATTAATTTTTGTTTGATTAATTTTCTGGTTTCACTGTGATAATTGTTTTAAATGACTGGGGCAATAATACCTCTTATTGTTTGTGCCCTGTGGAAAGTGATACTAAGTTTTTCTGGTAGGGTTTTATTCAGATATGCATCTCTTTTCAGTAGATACCAATATTTATTTAGTATTCTCCTGATATCCTCATTGTTTCGATTATATGCTGTTATAAAATTGTATTGCCATCTGTTTTTCTTTATTTCCTCACCGTTTTGATCCTTTTTATTCTTTAATAGACAGATACATCCTGAGTTTTTCTTCAAAATTGTTTGATAGGCACTCAATTAATTTTTTCGGATATTTTTTATCATAAAATTTTTTGAATAAAATTTGAGACTGATGCAATCATCTGTATTTGTATTATTTTTTCTGATTCTATGAAATTGACTAAAAGGAATATTTGTTTTCCACTTTTTGTAGTGCGCACTGTTATAATGTAGGAAGCCATTACTGTCAGTTTAAAAAAAAAAAAAAAAAAAAGTTTTACTATCAATTCCTTTGTTCTTATGTGACAATTCCAGATCTAGGAAGTCTATTTTGTCATTTATCTTGGCAGTGAATGTTATTCCCCACTGATTAGCATTCATTTCTCTGATGAACTGCTCTGCTTTCTCCTACATACTACCATAGCTACCAGAGATTAGCAGCATACCAAATTCTGAGGAAATCTACTCCTGGATACATAATGGTCCCTAGTGACCGATATGCAAGTTAACAAGACCTAAAAAAGGTGAGTGCATCTACATCCACCTATAATCTAATTATACATTTACATTTAGATCAGTGCGCTTTCTTCCTTTCCTTCTACCAGGTATTTGTACAATGAAAGTCTATGGGTGCCGCATCTACCGCATCTACCGTATTTGCCGCAAGTGGATTGGCTAGATGCGGCACGCCTACTGACCATGCCCAGAATGCTGCAAGCTCCCCCCAGGGGATAAAAAGGAGGAGGAGGGGGTGCAATGTTATTGTGCCAACGTTTTTGCTGCTGGAGTGGACCATGAAGCTGGAGCTGACTGCGTGCCCACCTCTGCTGTATCATCCCTGCATCTCTGAATATTCAAACTTCTTTCTTCTTTCTGATTTTGGTTTTTTGTACATGGTTTTTTTTTTTTTCCCCCTTCATTTCTTATGGCCACTTTACACACACCAACTTAGGCTGGCCTTCACATTTGCGTATGGGAAGCAGCGTATGCTGCGTTCCCATACGCAGTCAAACGCATACGCACTGCGTTCCTATGTTTAACATAGGAACGCATAGTGCCTGCGTTTGCTGCGTTCGGGTGCGGATGTGGACGATATCTGCTCCCTCCAGGGTCCTGCGTCCGCACCTGGGACGCAACATGTTGCATTTTTTGAAGTATGAAAAATCCGCAACCATCCGCATGCGGACACCTGCGGATATTATTAGCATTGCTGTCTATGGATACGCAAGGCTAAGCAACACATGCGTATGACTTGTTTTGGGACGCATGCGGACAGCATACTGCGCATGCCCAGAAAAGGTTTAAAGGTAGACGCCCACTCTCCACCCATGAGAATAAACGCATGCGGATACATAAACGCATGCATACGCAAGGAAACGCTGCATTTTTTAATAGGATTTTGGATGCACTTGCATATAAAAAAAAACGTGCGTTTGACTGCGTATGCATGTATATTGCCTTGTGGATACGCATGCGCATCATACGCTGCGGCGGCAAACGCTAATGTGAAGGCAGCCTTATCTGTCCAACATCTGAACAACTTACTTTTTGCAGTGAAATCATGGACACATTGTTCCATTTGTACACAGCCACAAAATGGAACAATGTGTCCATGATTTCACTGCAACCAGAGATCTGCAAACAATATCTGCCCAATTATCTGTGTGTGTAGCTGGGCCTTTACATAGACATGTGCAGACTTCTAGTGTGTAGGTGAACAACTTGCTCAGTAGTGTGATATTAAAATATGTATATGTGCCACGTCAGACACACAGATAATTCTGCAGAGATTGTTGGCAGATCTCTGGTTGCAGTGAAATAATGGACAAATTGTTCCATTTTGTGGCCATATACAAATGAACAATATGTCCATGATTTCACTGCAACCAGAGATCTGCCAACAATATCTGCACAATTATCTGTGTGTGTGACGTGGGCCTATGGAGCATTTCTCAATAAAAAATACATACAAGTATCTTTATAATGTGACAATTTAGTGACGCAACAGAGTGTTGCAGCAACTGCGAACACATAACATATGTAATAAGCGGCTTAACAGTTGCACACTATGGTAAAATCCATCCAGGACTCCAGCATGTTGTAGACGTTTATTATCCAATCACGACGCACTGTCACCGGCCAATAGGATTGTTGTGGGCGCGGGAAAATACAACTTAATAGCCGCCCATGTCCTCAGCTCCGCGTAATCCAGGACCAGATTGGTTATGTGGTTGTGCTGTGTGAAAGCCCAACTACGATGTGAAATGTCGGCGGCCCGTCGGACGCGGCCACTTCCGGATAGTTGGTCCGTCGTTGGTCGGAGGTGAAGTTGGTACGTGTAACATCTCCTCCGCGATCTTGAATTTGTGCCAAAATCGTGCGCACTCTCGCGCCGTTGGATGCAATATCGGAACGATATCGCGATGTGTAAACCCACCATAAGTTGTTCAGAAGTTGGACAGATAAGTTGGTGTGTGTAAAGTGGCCCTTACATGAAGTTGAGGATCGGAAGTGGAGGTCTCCTTCACATTACAGTACATTGTATTTTATCCTTAATTCTTTAACAATACTGTATTATGACTGAGGTTGAATATATTTTTTTTTAATGCATTTTTTTTCTTTGAAAGTGTTTTTTTTTTAAATATATATTTTCTTTTGTTTATTTCTTGATGTTTTATTTTGTGATTATGATGTGTAGTCCACATTTATAATACAAGTGTTATTTTTTTCAGCATTATTATCATTATCATTTTTTTTTTTTTTTAAATGTTCATTCACGATACAAGGATATCAACATGTTGTCTTTTGGTGCCATGCACACTGGTTTGGCTTGTCACTTTTGCACCTTCATTTTTTTTTATTTTCAGCATATGCATTTTTAAATATTCAAACTGTTTTTATGGGTTTTCTTGTTGCTGGTTTGCTGTATGCTTCCTCATTCATAGTACAATTTTTGTCAGCAGTTTCTCCTTTTTTTAATTGAATTTTTTTGCAAACATCTTATTTTTTTGGAATTTTGTTTAAAACTGTTGATAAATCCTTGTATTGTGAATAAATGTGTTATTTTTTTTGGTGCCATGCACACTGGTTGTGGTTTGTGACTGATTGCACCTGCATTTTTGGATTTCAGCATGTGCATTTTTTAGGCCATGTGCACACGTTGAGTATTTGATGAGTTTTTTACCTCAGGATTTGTAGCCAAAACCAGGAGTGGAGCAATCAGAGGAAAAGTCTAATAGAAACACCTGCACCACTTCTGTATTTAATTATCTACTCCTGTTTTGGCTACAAATCGTGAGGTAAAAAAACCATCAAATACTCATGGTGGGTTTACACGTCCAACTCCGACCAATAAAGTCACGTGGTTCGTGAGTTGGACCCGATATCGTTCCTGCGTTGTACGGTCTGATCATCCGATACTATGCAGGAACGATGGCAAACGATATCGGGGGTCGAATGAGCGTGCTATTCAACCGCCCGATATCGGATGCCGGTTGTAGCCGCATTGTCCCGTCTGACAGCCCAACTCCGATGTGTACTGCCACGTCACCCATTCACTCCCATGTTAAATGGTCGTTCCTGGGTTAGGGGGGGTGTACACATCGTCGGGACGTTGTATCTAGATATCGGGCTGTCTAAACCGGCGATGCGATGCAGGGAAAAGCGCGCTCCTGCGTCGTTGGCTACGATATCGGGCCGATATCGGGACGTGTAAACCCACCATCAGAGTGTGCATGTGGCCTTAAAATTCAAATTGCTCATGTTTATTTTTCTTGCAGGTTTTTCAGCACTCCCACATCAGCGTTTTTCTGATGTTTGCAGGCGATCAGGCAGGTGATGCTGTATTGGCCAAATCAGCCACCTAACAGCTGACTTTCTGCGCCAATTTTGCAAGTCCCATGTATTGTCTATGGTGCTTGCTGTCAAGTGCCGCAAGTGCCTTTTTGATGGATGTTGCTGATTTGGCACTTATGGTGTCAAACAAATGTTGGTAGCAGTTTTTTTTCTTGGTCGCCGCAAGTGCCGGATCTGCCGTGCTTGGCATACCCAACTGCAAGTCCCATAGCCAATGCATGGGCTTGTCGGATTGGCGCTGCAAGTCGGCTGTTTAGTGGCTGACCTTGCAGAAGCACCACCACATGCCGGATCGGCCGCAAACATTCGTAGTACAATTGTTATCATCAGTTTGTCATTTGTTTTTGAAAAAACATTTTTCTAAAATCTGAATTTGGATTTTCTTTCTGTCAACTGTTAGGCCCCTTTCACATTTCTGCGTTTGTGCAGTTACCTGCGTTTGCCTGCCCTGTGCTAGCGCAAAAAGCAAATGCAGGTGCTTTCCAGGCAAACGCAGGGCTGCACATGAACGCAGAGATGGCGAGCTCCTGCGCTTGCCTGCGTCCCTGCCGCCATTAACTTCTATGGGGAGCGCAGGAGAGGAAATGCCGGGCACGCAGGTCTGAAGAGGGACGGAGTCTGAGCGCACGCCTCACACAAGACGCCCCGGAGACGTCGTTAACAAGAGCAGAAGCTTGCCATCTCTGCGTTCATGTACAGCCCTGCGTTTGCCTTTTGCGCTAGCTCAGGGCTGGCAAATGCAGGTAACTGCACAGATGCAGAAATGTGAAAGGGGCCTTAATAAAAAAAAAAAACAAACACTCATTCACAATGCAAGATTTTTTTTGATTTTTTCTTTTGTGTGTCATGCACACTGGTTGTGGCTTTGACTGTTTGTAATTTTTTTTTTATTTTCAGCATGTGCATTTTGTAAAAATCAAACTTTGTTGTTTTTCTATTTTTTCTTTCAGGTTTACCATATGCTTTTAAGGCTCCTTTCACATCAGCATTTTGCTGATGTATGCAGCTGATCCAGCAGGTGGCACCGTATTGGCTGCGTAATGGCCAACTTTCAGCGCAGATCCACAAGCCCCATGCATTGTCAAAGAGGCTTGTGTTTGGGTGCGGATCTGCCGTTTGTGGCAGAACTGCACTTGCCACAACCAACCACAAGCCTCTAAACACAATGCATGGGGCTTGCCGGATCTGCGCTTAAAGTTGACCATTATGCAGCCAATACGGTGCCACCTGCTGGATTGGCTGCAAACATTCATAGTACAATTTTTTTACAGCAGTTTATCTTATTTTTATTTTTCTTTTTAAATCGGATTTTGGATTATGTATGGCGATAAGCGAGTACTGCATTAATTGGTCTTGCTATACTCGCAACGAGTAGGTCCTGGTACTCGGTACTCGTTGCGAGTATAGTGAGTCCAATTGCAGTGAATGGACGGGCGAGTACTTTCGCAGTATATCTGTATATACACTGCGAAAGTACACTAAAAGTGAATAAAAGTTGTTAAAAAATCAAAAAATATCATACTCACCTCTCTGATGCCTGCAGCGAGACTGCAAAGAAGACATCCGATGACGGACAAGGACCTGTGAGTGGACCTAATATGTGGAGCAAGCCCAGGTGAAGCAGATAAATCACCTCTACCTACAATGAGATGTGGGAGGCGACTTGCCATGCACATAATGAGCTTGCTCATTGTAGGTAGAGGTGATTTATCTGCTTGCACCTGGGCTTGCTCCACATAGTGGGGTCTGCCTGCATCCTACAAGTGCAGTGTTGGTTTTTGTTTTTGGCATTAATGGTAAGTTTTCACTTTTAGTGTACTTTGTATATATAGATACACTGCAAAAGTAAAAGGATTACTCGCTACTCCCAAGTAATCACAAGAGACTTGGGGAGTAGTGAGTAGCCCGAATATCGTTCCTATTCGGCGAGTACTGTATAGTAACGATTATACTCGCTCATCCCTAATTATATATTTATTTATTTTAAATGTTGATAAATCATGTATTGTGACAGAACTTGTTTGTTTCTTCGGTGTCACGTACACTGGCTGGGGCTTGTGACTGTTGGTATATGCATTTTTTGTATTTGAATTTTAAAAAAAGTACATGCTGCAAATCCAAAAAATGTATGTACAGTACCAACAGTCACAAGGTGTACATGACACCAAGAAATACAGTTCTGTCACCAAAAAACACAGTTCTGTAAGAATACAAGATTACAACAGTTCTACAAAATAAAAAAATCCTAAACCTGATTTTTCAAAAAAAAAAAAAAAAAAGCTAAGCTGCTGAAAAAGTGTACTATGAGTGAGGGCAACACAATGTTTAAAGCATACTGCAGACCATCCAGAAAAGAACATGAAAAAACATTTGTAATATTAAAAAATCGCATATGCTGCAAACTGTTTGTTCATGTTTTGTTTCTTGCTGTTTTGCAGCATGCTTTTTTTTTTTTTTTGCCTCATTCACATAGTAAAATTTTTCAGCAGTCTGATAGTGGGTTTACACGCCGCGATATCGCGTCCAACTCTGACCCAACTCCGACAAAAAGTCACGTGGGTCGCGAGTTGGAGCCGATATCGTGTGCGCGTTGTACGGTTTGAGCGTACAACGCGATGCTGGAACGATGCCAAAACTATATCGGAGTTGAATAGCAGAGCTATTCAACTCCCCGATATCGCAAGGCCGTTGTAGCAGCATCGCTGCGTGTGACAGCCCAACTCCGATCTGTACTCGCACCTCACCCATTAACTCCCATGTTAAATGGTCGTTACTGGGTTGGTGGGCGTACACATTGGAGGGACGTTGTTTCCCGATATCGCAGCGTGTAAACCGGCGATGCGATATCGGAAAAGGGGCTGAAAAAATGCGCGCTCCCGCGGCGTTGCCTCCGATATCGCGGCGATATCGGCACGTGTAACCCCACCATAAGGCCACATTACACACACAGAGATCTGTGACCAACTTGTGAACAGATCTCTGGTTGCAGTGAAATCATGGACACATTGTTACATTTTGTGGCTGTGTACAAATGGAGCAATGTGTCCATGATTTCACTGCAACCAGAGATCTGTTCAGAAGTTGGTCACAGATATCTGTGTGTAAAGCGGCCCTTACAATTTTTAAAAAAAAAAACCTCTTTCTATTTATTTTGCTGTTTGAAAAATCCTGTATTGTGACTATGAATTTTTATTTTTTTTTGTGTCCTGCACACTGTTGGTGGGGCTCATGTCCCCCCCTCCCCCAGTGTCCATGCAAGCGATAGTACTGCATTTTTGTATTTTATTATTATTTTATTTTTTTTTATTGCTAGTTTTCAATGTGCTTTGTGTTATCATCATTCACAGCACATGGTATTGATTTTTTTTTTTTTTTTTGTTTTTTTGTTTTTTTTTAAACTAAAAATTTAGAAAAATCCTTAATTGGGACTGTGAATTATGTTTCTTTTTTTTTTTTTTTTTGGTGTCATGCACACTGTGGGTGGGACTCCTGTTCCCCTTACCCCTCCCCCCCCCGTTATAGTGTTCGTGCAAGTGTTGGTGCTCTATATTTATGAGATGCATTTATTAAATTTGAAAGTGTTTGTTGTGGTGTTTTAATTGCTACCTTGTACTGTTTGTGTGTGTTTTTTTTTTTTTTTACCTAATCATTGACAGCACAAGGTTTCTTCAGCCCTTCTTGTTTTTATGTAAATTGTAGTTTATTTTTTAATAAAAATCTTAATATTGGACTGTGAATAATTTTTTATTGGTGTTATGGGTTGGACTTCTCTTCCCCCTGTAGTGTCCATACAAGTGATGTTGCTGCGGTTTTATGAATTTCAATCAGGGACACATGTACCCCCCCCCCTCCCCACCCTGTGTTGTTCATTTTGTGGTTTGTGGGAAATTAGTTAATGTAATGTTTGAATTACTCCTCAACTACCTTGTCTATATACTTTTTGTTTTGACGCTCAGACTACCTACCTGGCGGAAGCTACCTAGCCTACCTGGCGGAAGCTACCTGGCAGAAGCTGCCTAACCTACCTGGCAGAAGCTACCTAACCTACCTGATGTGAGTATCTTCACACTGTGCTGAAACAGTCTGTATATTTTACTTCTGACTACTAATGTACTTTGTCTTTTCAATCTTAGTTTACCTGGCGGAAGCTACCTAACCCACCGGCGGAAGCTACCTTCCAACTGAGAACTACCTACCTGGCAGAGACTACCCGGCTTTACAGTACCTGGCTGTACACTACCTAGCTGACCCACTGTGTCAAATGTGAATCCCTTGACATGGTTCACACCACTATTTGTCGTAATTATCGTCCGGATCATTGGCGGGAGAGAGAGCCAGAATATCGTTGTATGAGATATGATCTGGAATATCTGCAAGAGGAGCAAGAACATCGGCCACACAGATCACAGCACCAAGACAGACAGTGGCGAGAGCCAACAAGACAGTCACAGCACCTAGGACATGTGTAGTCATGCCAAGTCCTCTACCCAGGGCTTTGTCTATCGTAGTCCGCAAGCAGACAAATCTGCTTGTCACACCGTTGAGAATCTTGATTTCTCGTCCAGATTTTGGAGCGGCATGGCAGACCCAAGTAACCAGTCAAGTGTGTCGTTTTGGATGAGCATGCTTGCTACACTGAAAACCACACAGGCGTCTCAGCCAGGTGAACATCCTCATTCCTCAACAGTGTCCATAAGTCCCACAATTCATCTGACAAGCACACCATCTGACAGTCTCGTTAGTACTCCTAGCCCCACCATAACCACCAACACTACCACCACAACAACAAAATGACATTTTCCCTCTATGTAATACCCATCCCCTTGTCTGAACTGTAGTTACCTAGCTCAGGTCTACCTACTGGCAGAAGCTAACTTCCAATACCTACCTGGCCTAAATGAACTACCTACCTATACCTACCTTGCAGAAGCTACATACCTACCTGTACCTACCTGGTAGAAGATACCTACCTACCTGGCAGAAGCTAGTTAACAACTACCTACATGATGTGAGTATTTTGACACTGTGCTGAAACAGTATGTATATGTTAGTTATGACTGCTAATGTACTTTGTCAATTTTACTTTCACAGATTACCTCACAGATTACCTGGCAGAAGCTACCTACAAACCTGACAGATGCTACCTACCTGGCAGAAGTTATTAACTACCTACCTGATGTGAGTATCTTCACACTGTGCTGAAACAGTCTGTATATTTTAGTTATGACTACTAATGTGCTTTGCCTTTTTTACTTTCAAGATTACCTGGCAGAAGCTACCTAAATACCTGACGGACTACCCGGCTTTACATTACCTTTTCCATTACGTTACATTATCGCAGAAATTATTTAAGCAAAACGTTTGTTATTAAAAATATTTAAAAAATAAATTAAAACAAATTTACAAAAAAAAAATTGTATAAATAATAACGATTGGACATGTGGGGTAAATGTAGGATATTTTCTGCATTTATTTGACAAGAGTACACACTCAGTGACAGTTCAAAAACATGATGGATATAACCATCATTATTATTATCCAGATTTTGAATTTGGTTACTATTTTGTTGATAATCATCAAATTTGACTTTACTTTTTTATAATGAGTATAACTACTCCAGCTTTTTTCTTTTTAATTGGACGATTAAATAAAAACACATCACTCACCCACCGGATACATTGCAGATCAGTTTATTTAACCCTCAAAAGGTTACATCAGTGCAAGAAGGGGAAGTAAGGATGCATCAGCCTGTATTTAATTACATTTATTTTATTTATTTTTATTTTTTTTTTAAGTTTTTTTTTTTTTTTTTTTTCAAAAAAATGTTGTCTTTATTTTATACTAGATGGCAGCCCGATTCTAAAGAATCGGGTAGTCTAGAAGCCATATATAGTTTATTTACTAATAGTTAGGGGAGTGCGGTGAAATTAATTGTGTGTATACAGGTGGCTCAGTGGGTAGCAGAGTATATGGTGGCTCAGTGGCTGGCACTGTATATGGTGGCTCAGTGGTTGGCACTGTATATGGTGGCTCAGTGGTCAGCACAGGATGGAGGTTGGGTGGTCAGCACAGGATGGAGGTTGGGTGGTCAGCACAGGATGGAGGCTCGTGGTCAGCACAGGATGAGTGGTCAGCACAGGATGGAGGCTCAGTGGTCAGCGCAGGATGGAGACTCAGTGGTCAGCACAGGACTGAGTGGTCAGCACAGGATGGAGGCTCAGTGGTCAGCGCAGGATGGAGACTCAGTGGTCAGCACAGGACTGAGTGGTCAGCACAGGATGGAGGCTGAGTGGTCAGCGCAGGACTGAGTGGTCAGCGCAGGACTGAGTGGTCAGCGCAGGACTGAGTGGTCAGCGCAGGACTGAGTGGTCAGCGCAGGACTGAGTGGTGAGCTCGGGACGGAGGCTCGGTGGTGCGCTCGGGACGGAGGCTCGGTGGTGCGCTCGGGACGGAGGCTCGGTGGTGCGCTCGGGACGGAGGCTCGGTGGTGCGCTCGGACGGAGGCTCGGTGGTGCGCTCGGACGGAGGCTCGGTGGTGCGCTCGGGACGGAGGCTCGGTGGTGAGCTCGGGACGGAGGCTCGGTGGTGAGCTCGGGACGGAGGCTCGGTGGTGAGCTCGGGACGGAGGCTCGGTGGTGAGCTCGGGACGGAGGCTCGGTGGTGAGCTCGGGACGGAGGCTCGGTGGTGAGCTCGGGACGGAGGCTCGGTGGTGAGCTCGGGACGGAGGCTCGGTGGTGAGCTCGGGACGGAGGCTCGGTGGTGAGCTCGGGACGGAGGCTCGGTGGTGAGCTCGGGACGGAGGCTCGGTGGTGAGCTCGGGACGGAGGCTCGGTGGTGAGCTCGGGACGGAGGCTCGGTGGTGAGCTCGGGCAAGGTGGGCGGAGCTTTGCGGAAGCCCCGCGAGGTGGGAGGGGCCAAGCAGGAGCTGCGCAGCGGGATGGCGGTGGGGTAAGTATACCGGAGACTGGTAGTCTGCATGAGAGTATGAGTGTGTGTGTATGAGTGTAGGGGGGGGGGGAAAGGGGGAGGGGTACGATAGTGTTGTGTCAGCGGTGTATGTGTGTGTGTGTGGACCTGTGTTGGGGGGGTGAGTGCCGAGTAGTGTGGGTCGCCAGGGTATTCCCGCTTAAGGCGGCCATCTTGGTCCACCCTGAGCGGTTGTACCCTGGGCTAAAGTTACGGGAGTGTGTGCAAAGTGACGGAACTGACGTCACAAATCTCTTGTGGTTTTATATATTAGATTGCATTCTTAGTAAACAAGTACAGAAGTATGTGTACTGTGTTATAATGCCACTGACGTCAGACATACATTTGTGGTACAGCACATAATAGTTCACATACTTCAGGTATTGAGCAGCCACAGAACACGTTACCTTTTTGATCACCAATCGTGATGAGTGAGCATGGTCGGCGGTACCCGCCCGAGCATCACAGTACTTGGGATATTTGGCGACCAATGACTTCCGCTGAGATGCTCGGCTCCCCATCCTGCATGTTGGCGCTCTTTACAGAGCCAGCCCACATGCAGGGATTAGCTACCTCACACTGTAATGCCACAGCCATATTGGTTGTGGCATTAGTGACTGGCTGGCCGCACAGCGTCATCAGGTCTTTATCAAACCTGACAGCGCTGTGCTTGAGCTGCCGGCTGGCGATTTAAACACAGCTGATCTCACAGCTGTTTAAATTTCCTGCGCCAACATTATCTGCTCATGTAGGGTGCAGCAGTTTAAATCTCCGCGCTGACATCAGCTGTTTGGTGTCAACATGGGAAATTTAACCACAGCTGGTCTGACAGTAGATTCAGGTCCTTGAACCTGATATTGATGATTTGATCTGTTTGCGGCGCAGCAAACCGATCACATGATATTGGATCTGGATTGGACGTTGTGGGACCCTCAAACCGGACTACGTTGGAGGGGGTGGGGTTCTTTTCTTTATAAAAGATGGAGTCCCTAATTGTGTTCTGTTTTATATATAATAAATATTATACTATATTATTACTCATTTTTCTGAGCACCTTGTCAAGGAAGGAGGAGAGCAGACATATCTCTATAGAGTTATTTATAATAAAAATATTTTTACTTTGTTGGGTCTTTTTTTGTATATGACTACTAGAAATTCATGGGGGTCATGTTAAATATTTGCGTGACCCTATGAATTTCGGACTTTGGTCCATTTGATAATACAAAGCTCACCCTAACCCCATTGTTACACAGTGAACCACTACACCAGGGCCCTGCATGAGTTGGGTAAAATGGCATTTCTATGAACGCACCATTTTCTGTGGTGGCTTCGGACTGCAATTTGCAGCGGGGGGTGGCCCAAAAAGCTTGGGCCACCCTGCACTTTAGATGCCAGCCCCCAGCTGCCTAGTTGTACCTGGCTGGACACAAAAATCGGGCGAAGGCCTGCATCAAATTATTTTTTAGTAGTTCATTAAAAAGCAAAAACATTACTATACTATACTAGTGCTACATCAGAAACTACGGGGATGAACAAAGCTTCTATCCCCTTGGTCCTAGAAGTAGAGCCCGGACCGCTGCAGCATCGTAACTCAGGTGATTTGAGTTCCCCACCTCTTCCCTTGCGATGCTGCAGTGCTCCAGGCTCTCCTGCAGAGACCACGGGGATAGAAGCTTTGTTTGTTCCCTTGGTCTCTGATGTAGCACAGCCAAGAGTGTTCAGCTTAGAGATGAGGGTCGAGGGGTTAATAAAGATGGAGTTCCTAAATATTTTTTTTTTTTTTTTTTAATGAGCTATTAAAAAAAAATTGACGTAAGCCTTGCCACAATTTTGTATGTCAGCGAGGTACAGCAGGCAGGTACGGGCTGCCCCCAATTCCCAGCTGCCGAGTTGTACCTAGCTGGGAACAAAAAATATAGGAAAGCCATTTTTTAAATTAATTCATGAAATACTTAAAAAAAAAAAAAAAAAAAAAACACGTAGGGCTTCGCCCTATTTTTGTGTCCAGCCAAGGAAAAGTAGGCAGCTGTGGGCTGGAATCTGCAGTGCAGGGTGGCCAAAGCTTTCTGGGCACCCCCCTCCCTGCTGCGAATTGCAGTCTGCAGCCGCCCCAGAAAATGGAGTGCTCATTGAAGCGCCATTTTCTGGAGCTGTATCCAGCTCATCCAGGGCTCTGGTGCAGTGGCTCCCTGGGTAATAATACAAAGCTGGCCCTAACCCCAAAATTCATGGGGTAACGCCAATATTACACATGACCGCCTTGAATTTCTAGTAATCATATAGAAAAAAAAAGCAAAACAGAAAATATTTTTAATACAAATAAAACAGAACACAATTAGGGACTCCATCTTTATTAAGGAAAAGAAACCCACCGCCTCCGATGCAGTCCAGGTACGAGGGTCCCACGACATCCAATCCGGATCCAATATCATGCTATCTGGCAAACCAATCAGATGATCAATATCTGGTTCAATTACCTGAGTCAGCTGTCAGAACAGATGTGTTTAAATTTCCAGCGCCAACGGCAAACAGCTGATATCGGTGCGTGCTATTTAGAAACAGCTGATCTGACAGATGTTAAATCCTTTATTAGAAATAAAACACAAGGAGGAAAATCCTTTATTGTAAATAATACACAAAGACAACCCACTGATACCCATTTAATAAGCCCAAACATACTCTCTGACAATAATCCACAGTGATGTACAGGCACGGCTACATGCAGTTAGCGTAGACCGTTACAGCGTCTGCACACTTCAGCAGCTCGCTCTCACTGACTCATAGACAGCTGGTTGTAAGCGGTAACGTCAAAGAGTTCATCTGCGGTTACAGCTGAGTTACCATGGTAATCATGACAGCTGTTACCATGGTGACTTCAGATGAACTGTCTGACATCACCGCTCACCGCTGCAGATCAATGTGAGGCTCGAAGCACAATGGGTGAGAGACAAGTGAGACTGGGCCACCTGTTCTCTGGATAGAAGCTTGCAGCTCCATAGAAATACATAAAGCTGCACACTCCTGTCAGTGATGTAGCCCTGACAAGTGCGCTTCGCTGGATATCATGCCCTGTGGATTACCTTCGAAGCTGGGTATATTTCGGCTTACTCAATGGGTGAAAGCTGTGTGTTTTATTTACAATAAAGGATTTTTCTCTGTGTGTACTACTTCTAGTGAAAGTGTTTTTTGAGTATCTGTTTTTTAGCTATTTTCTCAATGGATTAGTAATGTGGGGGTATCATAAGAGCCTTAACATTACCAATCCAGGGATGGATGGCAGCTGACAATACTCATCTGTCATTAACCCCTTCTATTACCTCTGTTACCACCACACTAGGTAAGTGTGAAGAGCCAGGATGAAGTGCACAAATGTGCTGCTTCTAAAGAATATGCCATATCCTGGAGCCACTGCAGGCTGCTATTTTTACAGTTTGGTTGCCATACTGGCAACCAATCACAGACACTAGCAGAGACCATGGGAGGGACTAAGTCTGACTTTAACCTATCGGGGGGAAGCAGTCAATATGTCTTAGGTTCATGAGCGGGGTCGGAAGCAGAGTGACATCGGTGCTGAATGTTGGTAAGTAATAGTCTAGGCAGGCAATGGCTCTGACAAAACAATGGGGCTCTACTGTAAAACAGTTTGAGCCATGTTTGACATCTTTTTGACCCCTTTGAAGGTGTTCTCTACAGTACCTTCAACATACACGGTATGATGACCATACATTACCCACCGCACACAATATATGGTGACCCCAACAAAGTATGAGGTCCCCATAGTGACCATAACAAAGACTTCCACACAGCCCTCACATAGCTCTCCATACAGTGTAATGTCCCGCACACCCCTCTACATAGGGTAATGTTCCTTATACAACCCTCCACTCAGTGTAATGACTAACACAACCCTCTACACAGTATGATTCATCCTTCACAACATTTGTAAAATGGCCCACACACAGAATAATTGCCCTCACTAGCCCTTCAAACAGTATAGTGGGCCCCATGCAACGCTCAATAAAGAGTGATAGACCCCACACAACCCTCCAAATTGTATAATGACCCCATACATAGCTTTCTAACATTATAATGGCCCACACATAGCCATATAAACCATGTAATAGCCCTCATATAGCCCTGCAAATAGTATAATGGCCGCTTACAAATCCCTCCAAATTTTATAATGGCCCCCTACATAGCTTTGCAAACAGTATAATAGCTCCCGATAGTGCCCCAATATAGCCCTCAAAACAATATATTGAGCCCATATGTAGTCCTGCAAGCAGTATAATGGCCCCCACATAGCCCTCCAAATAGAATAATGGCACCATATAGCCATTCAAAATGTATAATGACACCCCAATAAATAGCCTTCCAAATAGTATAATTGGTCCCACATAGCACTCCAAACATTATAATGACTCGCATGCCGCCCTTCCATAGCCCCCATTTAGCCCTGCAAACAGTATAATGGACCCCACATATAGTATGCTTATAAAATTGAAAATTCAATGCCATGGGAAGGGATTGTCTGGCACGAGCACTGACACTGGACCCCCTGACTCACAGACCGTATTGCAGCCTCGTGGTCAGTCTCTGTTATAGATATTTTCACTGACGACAGGCATGGGGTGTGCTTTTATGGCTACACATTAGCAGACTATGATTACATCTGAATGGTACACTCTTGATCGCTGCTGTTAGAGGCAGGTTTTCGCCTATGTAATGGTAGGCTCACAGAAGGTGTTAAAGTGTAGTTTATATTTCAAGTAATTTCTCAGAATAAGATGTTATGTGTGTGGGTACATGAGAAATAACACCATTTTTGACCTTTAGGATACCTTTATTCTATTGCTTTCACTGGTTTTACTCATTGGAGTCTACTCATTAGAAGCTGCAGCAATTTCTTTTTGTGTGCTCTACCTCTTTCTATATATCTACCCATCTCTCCATAGACTTTCTGCATTTTTAGGATTATAAGACACATTTTTCCACTCAAAAATATGGGAGGAAAATGGAGGGTGTGTCTTATAATCCACTTGTAGCTTACCAGGAGCAGGCGTGCATTGAAGCGGAGTCACAGGAGGCATTGTCGCTGCTGAATGGAAGCCGCTGGCAGTGGCAGGAATGGGCGATGATGTGGGTGGAGCAGCGGGTGTCCCTGCGATCTAGGAGCTATCCCAGCAATGCTGTGGGCGCTCAGCAGCCATCCTAGCGTGCTGTGGGCAATGCGAGGCAGGAGCCATCTCAGTGATTGCATGCAAGTAAATGTCGGTGATGTGGGCTTTAAGGCCTTGTGCACACGTTGAGTATTTGATGAGTTTTTTACCTCAGGATTTGTAGATAAACCCAGGAGTGGAGCAATCAGAGGAAAAGTCTAATAGAAACACCTGCACCACTTCTGTATTTAATCATCCACTCCTGGTTTTGGCTACAAATTCTGAGGTAAAAAACTCATCAAATACTGAACGTGTGCACGTGGCCCAAAGAACTGGTGACGGATGCTGATTGAGGTCTCAGCTCAATGACGTGCTGATACATCAATCTCTGAGACGTGCACTTTTTGAAGTAAGATTTTCTGTTGTAAGGAAAGCCACAGCTCATCGTGAATTAGATGAGTGGTGGCAATATTCTCCCACAGCACACACATCCTGCCCCAGCTACACCCATTTTGTCATAGCTAGGAGAAACTGGCATGAAAACACCAAAAGTTAGAAACATTTTGTGCAAAATGTTCCCTACTTTTCTAAGCAATTTATGTCAGAATTCATGTGAACTTCCATTAATGAATCGTTGACAATTTGGCTGTAGACCTCCAAATCCTAACAGTGTTCAATGCTCACATTTCCATGATTCCCCTCAATCTCTATAAAATGTGGGCGGTCACGCGACCGCAAATATGTGATTTATATCGCAGTCATATGTTAATTAGATTCTCATTTGCTTCTCTTATGGCGGCCGTCACACGCTTCAATGTTATGCACGATATTGTTAGCGATCACGTGCACGCGCAATCGCTAACAATATCGTTCACATCGTTGGTGAGCTGTCACACAGGCAGACTCACCAGCGATGTGGACCAGTGAGATCGCTGGTAACTATGGTACACATCGGGTTACTAGGCGCCGCGCGGCGCTTAGTAACCCAACGTTTACCATAGATACCATCTCCCAGCATAGGCTCTGCCGCTGGGAAATCGTTCATCGTGGTGTCACACACCACGATGATGCAGATTCGTCAAGCGCTTATCGCTTGATATGAGCTCCGGCTCACAAATCTGCGATCAAACAATCATGTACATTGTAAAATCGCTTGATTACACGCAGCGATGCACAAACGATATCGCTTAAGCGATCAAAAAGCAGATCGCTTAGGCGATATCGTTCAAGAAATTGATGCGTGTGACGGCCGCCTAAGAGCGCTATTGAAAGAAGCAGATGAGAATCTAGACAGTATGTCACCCAATTATGTAAATATCACACATATCATACATATCATCATTGAAATGTTGGATAATTTCTGATGACTCTGGAAAATTCTCTTAAGGCCAGGTTAACGTGACTATACAAAATATCATCAGCATTTCACCCAGAAAACTCAGACAATTTTTTTGACCGCTTTTATCACTTTTTATCATCTGTGTGCCATTGTTGTTTGCAGCAGCAGCTATTTATAATTTACAAAACCTATTTCCTGTGTTTAATAATTGCAATGTATTCATAAAAGGCGAGGTTACATTTATACCAATTGATTTTGTTTTCCGCCCCTTTTGACTTGAATGAGCAAATCAAATTTGACTTACAGAAGAAATGAGAGCATTCTGTGATTTTTTTTTTCACATACAGTTTGGTTAGTGTCAAAAAATCTCTCATCTGCACTGCCCCATTGAATAACATTGGTCTGAAGGCAATCCATTTTCTTACACACAGCACTTGGATTGGAAATACGGTTGTGTGAACATATCCTGAAAGGGAACCTATCAGCTACTTTATGTGCCCAAACATATACCTGTTCATGCAGCCTTCTATTGCATCCCTAAGCATCCCTGTCTGAGCTAAATGTGAAGTATAATAGTTGTAAAAATGCTTTATACAGCTTACATTTTCCCCCCATAGTCTAGACGTGTGGGTGATGTGTGGACGTTCTCTAAAGGTTCATATATCCCCACATTCCATGGTTATCATGCCCCAGTGGGTGTGATAACCTAAATTCCATGCATGCTCCCAGTGTTTCAAATCCATGGGCCTCCTTCCTGCTATGATGTGCCGGTCACGTCATTAATGGTCCGGCGCATTGTGGGGGTTTATTGGTTATACTCACTGGCTTTAGAATGTGCACTGAGCATGGTCGGAGCTGGCCACTCAACCCAATACACCCACACTGCACAGGACTGGAAATAATGCACAGCAGCATCATACCTGGAAGGAGGCCCATAGATTTCAAACACGCTTCTGCATTACATTATCACGCCCACCGGGGCGTGATAACAACGGAGCGAGGAAAGACATGGACCCTTAAAGAACAACCACACGTTGAGACAATGGGGGGAAAATGTAAGTTATAAAAATTTCACTGCATTTAGAATTTTTTTGCAATTTCCCTGTACACTATACGGTAAAATAAATGATTGCATATGAAAGTACAACTCGTCCCACAAAAAACAAGCCATCATATGTCTATATTAACGGAAAAATAAAAAAGTTATGGCTCCTGGAAGCAGGGGAGCAAAGAATGAAAATGAAAAATTCCAAGGTCATGAAGGGGTTAAGGTAAATAAAATCCTGATCTTCTATTGTCTTCAATTCTATCATATATTTTCATAGCAAATATTGAAATGATAGATTTTTACCTTGAAATAGTAATCAGTCCTATAGAGAGCTCCGAGATCTGCCTGAGCACAAACCCTTGGTATAAATGCATCAGGCCTCCTATTCCTGGATGTAGAATACTGATATTGAGTCAGTCTGGGCTGGGAGCTCCAGATGTGTCTTGGATGTCAAGGATGAATAGGAATGTAATTCCAATCACAGGGTGGTTGGCAAAGGTGCGTGACTGCTTATAAAAACACAAAGGTCTTTTGTGCTAACAGGAAATGCCTTTAAATAGAAAACAGACACATCACGCCAGAATGCCAACTTAATTTAATTAATGTACAGTTAAAATCTATACATCTATATAGCAGATTGAAAGTCATATCTATACTGAACAAAAATATAAACACAACCCTTTTGTTTTTGTTCCCATTTTTCATGAGCTGAACTCAAAGTTCTAAGACTTATTCTAAGTACAAAAAAAGGTATTTTTCTCTCAAATATTGCTCACAAATTTGTCTAAATCTGGGTAATTTTATACTGGTGTTTATTCATACATCGAAATCCAGATACATCCTGATCAGGATTGTGTCACTATACTTAACATGGGCCACAGGGACAGCAGTTAGCATTAGGATTTTGACGGATGCAGATGAGTGTGTCATTTTTAACTCACCACCAGCTTCAGCTTGTTGCATTTTTGTGGCTATTGAAAAATCCTGACGCATCCAGATGCATCCTGATGCGGCAAAATGACGCATTGATCTTAAAAAAATATTGACATCTAAGAGTCCTCAGTGGTTGATACCTTTTAATGGCTAACTGAAAAGATGGTAACCATAGCAAGCTTTCGGGACACTAAGGCCCCTTCGTCAGGCTGGTAGTGACAGAAATTCTGAAGACACATACATATACACATAAGGAAAAGAAAAAAAAAGGAAAAAAAAGGTTAAAAAAAGACAGTGTTATAAGCTGTGGAAAATACGACAGGTGACTTTATGCAGAGACAGGTTAGGGAGGGGTAAAGGAGCTGGGAAAAGAGAAACCAAATTTCTAAGATAACTGGAACAAATTGTATTATTATATGGTTAGTGGCCTGTGGAAACCCAAAAACACTTAAGTGAGTTGTGGAGAGCAATAAATGAAGCGAGTGAGCTCACATAAGAAAAGTCAAATTTCATAGTCTTGAAAATGGAGTCCCTTGGAGATGTGATCTCCCTAAGTGTCCTTTCAATTTATATTAAAACGCATGAATCTGTGATGTCCCCAAATGGCCACTCATTTTATATAAAATCCCATGAATCCATGTGAAATATTTAATCCTGTTTTGAATGTGTCATAGGTCATTATCAATTTGTATTCCCAAATTCTTCTCTTTCTCTGAGATTTGAAGTTGCTTTTTAAGATGAGCAGCCTCATATCGGTTTCACTGTTGTGGTCAGGGCGAGAAAAATGTTTTGCTACAGGTAGATCCATATGCTTTTCTTTTATTGAGTGGCGATGAGAATTCATTCTTGTCCAGAATTTTTGCCTAGTATCACCTATGTACATGCCACCTGTTGGACATTTGGTGCATATAATTAAATACACCACATTGCTTGTGATGCAACTGAAGTTACCTGGGATCTTGTAGTCCTGATCTGTTCAAGGAATCTTTAGCTTGTCAGTTGTCATTGTAGATGGACAGATTTTGCACCTGTTCTGGTACCTGTAGCTGCTGGAGAGGACAGGGCGCTTCTGACAATGATGTTTTTTAGATTCAGAGATTGTCTAAAACACAAGAGTGGGGGATCCGGAAATATAGATTTTAGTCGGGCATCTTTTTGTAGTAGTGGTTGTAGTTTCCGTGCAGCTTCTCTTATCACCTCCAGACTTGGATTGAGAGGAACTCTGTTGTTTTCTTCTCTAGTTTTGTAATGTAGGAGATGTTTCCTTGATATTCTGGTGGCTCTAGTAATCTGGTTTTCAATTGCTCTTGGATGGTAGCCCTGGTTCAAAAAGGTCTTTCTGAGGTCCTCAAGGTGATTGTCTCTGTCTGTGGGGTTGGAACATATCCGATTGTATCTGATGGCCTGGCTGTACACAATAGAGTTTTTTATGTGTTTTGGATGCAAACTGTCCCATTGAAGATATGTTGGTCGGTCAATTGGCTTCCGGTACAGGGATGTCTCTATTTCATTGTTCCATAGATTGATGATGGTGTCCAGAAAGCGGATTTCAGTGCAGGAGTAGTTGAGTGCTAAGTTGATGGTGGAATGAAATTGATTAAAGGGTTCATGGAAAGTCTTCAGCTGTTGCTCAGACTCTGTCCAGATTATTAAAATGTCATCAATATAACAGTAGTAGGCCAGAGGCCTGATAGGACAGGAGGATAAAAAGTCACCTTCAAGCTTGGCCATGAAAAGATTTGCATATTGTGGTGCCATTTTGCTTCCCATTGCTGTGCCAGTCTCTTGTAAAGACATGCTGTCATCAGAAGTGAAGTAGTTGTGCGTGAGGATGAATTTATTAAGCTTCACCACAGAGTCAGCATCAATCCCTGTGTTTTCCAGGAAGATTTTGCAGGCATTAATCCATACTAGCGTGGGATATTGCGGTACAGAGATTCCACATCAATGGTGGAGAAGATGGTTCCTTCTGGTAGAGGACCTATTGCTGACAGTTTATTCAATAGGTCAGTTGTGTCCTGAATGTAGCTGGGTGTCTCTTTTACCAGGGGTTTGAGAACACCCTCTACCCACCCAGAAATTTGTTCATTGAGGGTGCCCACACTTGATATGATGGGTCTTTCTGGATTTCCTGGTTTGTGAATTTTGGGAAGCATGTAGAATGTGCCTGTTCTTGGACTTTCTGGTATCAGGTCAGCAGCTCTTAAGGATATGTCAGGTAGCATTGATCTTAATGAGGCCGAATCTGGCTGTTACTTAATGCAGCCAAGCCGGATCAGTATTTCACACTGAGTATGCGCCGAGTAGTTTGGCTGAAAAGATAGACTGACAGACAGATAGAGAGCATAGAAAGATCAATAAATAAATAAATAATGCAAAAAAAATAGGCAGCACTCCAAAAATAAAGTGAGGTCTGTGGATTTACTGATCCATAAGCAATGTTTCGGCAGAGGAGAAAGTATGAGATATCTGCCGAAACGTTGCTTATGGATCAGTAAAGCCACGGATTTCACTTTATTTTTGGAGTGCTGTCTGTTTTTTTGCACTATTTATCTACTTAAGGTTAAGGCCCACTTTACACACACCAACTTCTGTGTCCATCTTCTGAACAGATCTCTGGTTGCAGTGAAATCATGGACACATTGTTCCATTTGTACACAGCCACGAAATGGAACAATGTGTCCATGATTTCACTGCAACCAGAGATCTGATCAGAAGTTGGACACAGAAGTTGGTGTGTGTAAAGCGGCCCTTAGACATTACCTTAGCAGGTTTTTTTGCACCTGGATTTATTTTGGTAGAGCTGCAATTTTTGTTGATTAAATAAACAAATAGATAGATGGTAGACTAGATAGATAGGGCTTACTAGTCTCCTGCTACTGCTTCCGGGGCCGCCTATTAAGCTTCATTCACATTCACTGCATTGAGCGTCTGTGATTGGCTGTTGCAGTCAGACTGCATTTCCTCAATCTGGACAGTGATTGTGCTTGATTGCCATGCACATTAGTGTATGGCAACCAACCTGCCATCATAGGGTGTTAAATAAATAAATAATTAAAAAGAAAAAGGAATGGGGCTTCGCAATATTTTTTAGTCTAGCCCAGTGAAAGCGGATAGCTGTGAGCTGCCAACCTCAGACGCATAATTTTACCTTCGCTGGCAAATAAAAATGTGTGGGCTCCATCCTATTTTTAATTGCCAGCCAAGGTAAAACTAGGCAGCTGAGGGTGGCAGCAGGGTGACATACGGATCCCCCAAAAACAGCCTCTCTTACATGTACCGTATATACTCGCGTATAAGCCGAGTTTTTCAGCCCAAAATTTGGGCTGAAAAGTCCCCCCTCGGCTTATACGCGAGTATATACGGTATATGAAAAAAAAAAAAAAATACAGCCGCAGCCCCGGAGGTATACAGGCCCCCCATCAAGTTCCAGGGCCCCCCCCCACTTGCGCGCCAGCCTGTAAGGTAAATTCATACTTACCGGTGTCCAGTCGCGCCGCCCGCAGCTGCCGACATGACGATTCCGGGCTCCATTCAGCGTCTTCCGCATTTCCTGTAGTCGCGGGCAATGACGTCATTGCCCGCGACTACAGGAAGCCGCGGGAAGACGCTGAATGGAGCCCGGAATCGTCATGTCGGCAGCTGCGGGCGGCGCGACTGGACACCGGTAAGTATGAATTTACCTTACAGGCTGGCGCGCAAGTGGGGGGGGGGCCCTGGAACTTGATGGGGGGCCTGTATACCTCCGGGGCTGCGGCTGTATACAGCCCTGGGGCTGCGACTGTATACAGCCCTGGGGCTGCTGCTGTATAAAGCCCTGGGGCTGCGGCTGTATACAGCCCTGGGGCTGCTGCTGTATACAGCCCTGGGGCTGGGGCTGCTGCTGCTGTATACAGCCCTGGGGCTGGGGCTGCTGCTGTATAAAGCCCTGGGGCTGCGGCTGTATACAGCCCTGGGGCTGCTGCTGTATACAGCCCTGGGGCTGGGGCTGCTGCTGCTGTATACAGCCCTGGGGCTGGGGCTGCTGCTGCTGTATATACCTCTGGGGCTGCATATGGGGCTGCATATACCTCTGGGGCTGCATATGGGGCTGCATATACCTCTGGGGCTGCATATACCTCTGGGGCTGCATATACCTCTGGGGCTGCATATGGGGCTGCATATACCTCTGGGGCTGCATATAGGGCTGCATATACCTCTGGGGCTGCATATACCTATGGGGCTGCATATACCTCTGGGGCTGCATATGGGGCTGCATATACCTCTGGGGCTGCATATGGGGCTGCATATACCTCTGGGGCTGCATATGGGGCTGCATATACCTCTGAGGCTGCATATGGGGCTGCATATACCTCTGGGGCTGCATATGGGGCTGCATATACCTCTGGGGCTGCATATGGGGCTGCATATACCTCTGGGGCTGCATATACATCTGGGGCTGCATATGGGGCTGTATATACCTCTGGGGCTGCTGTATACTACCACTGGGGCTGCTGCTGTATACTACCACTGGGGAGGCTGCTGTATACCTCACTGCTGGGGGTTGTATACCTGTGCTGGAGTCCACCCTCGGCTTATACGCGAGTCAATAAGTTTTCCCAGTTTTTGGGGGCAAAAGTAGGGGGGTCGGCTTATACACGGGTCGGCTTATACACGAGTATATACGGTACATGTTTTGCACGGATGTGTGAAACAGGCCTAAGTGAACAGTTCTAATTTAAAATCATGAAATCAGAATAAACCTTTCCTGTTTTACATCAATTAGGCTTACCATAATTATTAATATTTGCCAAATGCCAGAATAATGAGAGTTTCTTTTAGTGCATTTTTTTTACTTTCTGCAAAGTCCCAAGTTTACATACACTAAGATTACTATGCCTTTAAACAATGTGGGACAGCCCATATGATGATGTCATGTGTTTGGAAGCTTCTGGTAGGATTAATGGCAACATATGAATTAATTAGAGACACGCCTGTGAATATATTTTAATGTACACATGAAACACACTGCTTCTTTGTGTAGCATCATGGGAAAGTCTAAATAGATCAGCCAAGGTATCAGGAACCAGACTTGCACAAGTCTGGTTCATCTTTGGGTGCAATTTTCAGATACCTTAAGGTGCCTTATTCATCTGTACAAATTATTTGCAAGTACAAACAAGATAGGAATGTCCAGCCATCATACTGCTCAGGAAGGAGACGGGCTCTATTTCTCAGAGATGAATGTGCTTTGGTCCGACATGTGCATATCAGCCCAAGAACAAAAGTAAAATATCTTGTGAAGATGATGGCAGAAGCTAGAAAGATTGTGGCATTATCCACAGTGAAACGAGTACTGTATCAACATGGGCTGAATGGCCACTCTGCCATGAAGAAGCCATTACTCCAAAAGAAACATAAAACAACAAGATTAATATTTTTAAATGCATACAGGAAGAAAGACCTACATTTGTGGACACATGTCCTGTGGTCTGACGAAACTAAAATGTAACTGTTTGGCCATAATGACTACTATAACATTTCAAGGAAAAAGCGAAAGGCTTGGAAGCCTAAGAACGCCATCCCATGTGTGAAAAATGGGTGTGGCAGCATCATGTTAAGGGGTCATTTTGCTGCATGAGGGACTGGTGCACTTCACAAAATAGATGACATCATGAGAAAAGAAGATTATGTGTCAATACTGAACCTCAAGACATCAGTCAGGAAGTTAAAGCTTGGTCAGAATTGAGTTTTCCAAATGGACAATGACATGAAGCATACTGCCAAACTGGTTACAAAATGGTTTAAGGATAATAAAGTAAATGTTTTGGAGTGTCAATCCAAAGCCTTAATCTCAATCCTATTGAAAAGGTTTGGGCAACGCTCAAAACGCAGGTGTGAGCAAGGCTACCTACAAACATGGCTCAGTTACACTAGTTCTGTCAGTAGGAATAGGCCCAAATTCCTACCAACTATTGTGAAAAGCTTGTGGAAGGATATCCAAAACGTTTGACCCAAGTCATACAATGGTACCAAATACTAATGAAATGTATGTAAACTTGTGACTTTGCAGAAAGTAATAAAAATTCCTTAAAACATTCTCTCTCTCTCTCATTACTCTGGCATTTGGCAAATATAAGTAATTATGGTAGTCCTAATTGACCTAAAATGGTTATACTGGTCTTATAATTATTATGGTCTTTGGTTATACAAACCAATTAATGCCGCAGCTGTCCAGGTGGCTGGTCTTGGATGATCTTGGTGGTCAAGATGCTGTTTGGGGAGGTTATGGTCTGATGTGGATACATTTGTTCTTATTTTTGGAAGACCAGATGTACTGGCAAATTGTTGGAAACACCATTGGAGATGGTTTATGGTAGAAACATTCCTGCATTCAGAATGCCAATTGTACACTCCCTCAAAACTTGCAACATCTGTGACATTGTTTTGTGTAATAAAATTGTACATTTTAGCGTTGCCCTTTACTGTGGCCAGCCTAAGGCATAGGTGTGCAATAATCATACTGTCTAATCAGCAGCTTGATAGTCCAGGGCCGGATTTCTCGATTTGTGGTTCAAGGATTGAAAGACCACACCAGTGAGGGCGATGGACTATCTCTGTAAAGGAGAAGTACTAACTATCACAGATTTAGACATTTTTTTAACAATACTTGTGAGAAAAAGGCCTTTTTTGTATATAGAAAAATTCTCAGATCACTGTGTTCAGTTCATGAAAAATGGGAACAAAAACAAAAGTGTTACGCCTATATTTGGTTCAGTATATATGTCACAACAGTGAATTGAACACCTCATCCTCTGCTTATATACGGTATCTTCCAGGGTCTTGCATCAACAAAAACAATGTCATAGAGCCAAACATTACTCCCTCCTTCTCTTTCTACTACTGCTCATGTCAGGCGATATTTCTCCCAACCCTGGTCCACCCTCTTCCAACTTCAACCCCCCACCACACCTCACATAGAAATCACAGTAACCTTATTAGCATTACCTGCACACCTTCATCTCCTTCTTTTAAATGTGCCCTCTGGAATCCACGGTCCGCATGCAACAAACTTCCCTTTATCCACAACTACTTTCTCACTAACTCTCTTAACCTTTTGGCCCTCACTGAAACCTGGATCCAGGACTCAGACACTGCTTCCCCTGCTGCTATCTCCTACAGCGGTTTACACTTCTCTCATTCCCCGAGACCTGGAAACAGACGTGGTGGCGGAGTTGGCCTACTCCTGTCCCCACAATGTACTTTCCAGGTCATCCCCCTGCTCCATCACTCTCATTCCCTTTTTTTGAGGTTTACACCATTAGGCTGTTCCATCCCCTCCCCCTCAGAGTAGTGGTGGTATATCGCCCCCCAGGTTCACCCACCCACTTCCTCGACCACTTCTCCGCATGGCTGCCGCACTTCATGTCCTCAGAATTACCAACCCTCATCCTGGGAGACTTTAACATTCCCATAAACAGCCCCAACTCCATATCTGCATCCCAGCTCCTATCTCTAACCACGTCACTTGGCCTCTCGCAGCTCTCAACCTCAGAGACACACAAGGATGGTAACACCCTTGACCTGGTCTTTACCCGGCTCTGCTCTACCTCCTCCTTAGACAACTCATCTCCTTCTCTCTCTGATCACAACATTCTCTCCATCACACTCACAAACCCTCGCCCATCACAGCATAGTCCGACCTATCACACATTCAGAAATCTACAGGCCATCAACCCTCATATATTCACAGACTCTCTTCTCTCATCACTGTCCCCAATCTCCTCCTTCTCCTGCCCCAATCTGGCTGTGAACTACTACAATGAGACTCTCAAAAGTACCCTGTACCAAGTAGCGCCCCTCATCCTCAGAACCTCCAAACACAGAGTAAAACAGCCCTGGCTCACATCACAAACTCGATTCCTCCAGCGATGCTCTAGGAGTGCCGAACGCCTATGGAGGAAAACTCGCACACCAGAAAACTTTATCCATTACAAATTCATGCTCAAAACCTACATCTCTTCCCTTCACCTCGCCAAACAGACCTACTTTACCACCCTGATCTCCTCACTAGCCAACAACTCAAAGAAACTCTTTGACACCTTTCACTCTCTCCTCAGTCCTAAAGTGCAAGCTCCTATCACTGACCACAGTGCTGATGATTTGGCCTCTTACTTCACAGAGAAAATAGAAAACATCAGTCAGGAAATCAGCTCCCAACCTTCAAGTGTTTCTACTCCCATCTGTCCCTACATCTCCTCTGGCTCACTCTCCATTCTTGACCCAGTCACAGAAGAAGTCTCCAGGCTCCTCTCGTCCTCACGTACCACTACATGCACCTCTGACCCTATTCCCTCACACCTACTACAGACCCTCTCTCCAGTGGTCACCACTTAAGGGCCTGTCACACGTGTCAATGTCGCCCGCAATATCGCTCATGCGTCACAAATTATTAATCGCCTGAGCGATGTGGAATTATCGCAGGTAAGATGTCACACGCGTCAATATGACCCAGCGATGCGGTGATGTCGCCATCTTGCGAGCGATTTTATTTAGTCGCTTGTACATTGTCAAAATAGAAAATACGTCGCTGAGTTTAGTGTCACACGCAGCGATGCACAAGGTCTAGTGAGCGATGACGACAGGTTTTACATCTGGCAGTGAAACCTGCGATCGGCGATCAGCGACATGTCGCTGTTGCATCGCTTGGTCACACGCTTCAATGTCGCTCCTGCGTCACTTTATGCCGCTCGAGCGACTGAAAATCCGTGACGTACGAGCGACATTGACAGCGATATGACGCGTGTGACATCCCCTTTACTAACCACAATCTTCAATCTCTCCCTCTCTACTGACATCTCCCCTCCTCCTTCAAACACTCTATTATTACTCCATACTAAAGAAAACGTCCCTTGACCCATCCTGCACAAATAACTACAGACCTGTCTCCAATTTCCCCTTCATCTGAAAACTCCTGGAGCGCCTGGTCTACACCCACCTCACCTATTACCTCGCCACTCACTCTCTTTTAGATCTATTGCAGTCTGGCTTCCGCCCCTTACACTCTACAGAAACTGCCCTTATCAAAGTGACCAATGACCTTCTGACAGCAAAACATAATGGTAACCATTCTCTGCCTATCCTTCTTGACCTCTCTGCTGCTTTTGACACTGTTGACCACCATCTCCTACTCTCTATGCTGCACTCCATTGGCATCAAGGACACGGCTCTCTCCTGGTTCTCTTCCTATCTTCTGACCGCTCTTTCAGTGTATCATTCTCTGGCTCCACTTCCTCCCCTCTTCCCCTCACTATTGGGGTCCCTCAGGCGCAGTCTTTGGACCTCTTCTCTTCTCTCTCTACACAGCCCCAATTGGACAAACCATCAGCAGATTTGGCTTCCAGTACCATCTCTATGCTGATGACACACAACTATACACTTCCTCCCCTGACCTTACTCCTGCTCTAATACAGAACACCAATGACTGTCTAACCGCAGTCTCCAATATCATGTCCGCTCTCTATCTAAAACTCAACCTTTCCAAAACTGAACTTCTTCTGCTCCCACCCTCTGCCAACCTCCCTAAACCTGACATCTCTCTCGGTGTGCGGCACCACGATAACGCCCAGTCAGCAGGCTCGCTGTCTCGGTGTTTTGATGGACACTGATCTCTCCTTCACCCCATATATACAATCTCTCACTCGCTCCTGTCGCTTGCACCTGAAAAATATCTCCAGAATTCGTCCTTTCCTCACCATGGAAACGAAAACTCTCACCGTGGCCCTCATTCATTCCCGCCTTGACTACTGTAATTCTTTATTAGCTGGCCTCCCCCACAATAAGCTTTCCCCTCTCCAGTCTTTCCTCAATGCAGCAGCCAGGATCACCTATCTAGCAAACCGTTACTCAGATGTTTCTGCTCTGTGCCAGTCACTGCATTGGCTACCCGTACACTATAGAATCCAATTCAAATTGCTCGTTGTCACCCACAAAGCTATTCATGGTGCGGCACCTCCTTACCTATCCACCCTCATCTCTCTCTACCACCCCACCCGCCCCCTTCGCTCTGAATGTGACCTCAGAATAACATCGGCATTAATCCGAACCTCCCATTCCCGACTCCAAGACTTCTCTCGAGCTGCACCAATCCTCTGGAATGCTCTACCCCAAGAAATTAGGACCATCCACAACTTGCATAGCTTCAGATGCTCCCTAAAAACACACCTCTTCAGGGCGGCCTATCCTTCTCCCTAACAGTAGTCATTTAGACATAAGATATTCATTGTTATAAGCCCCTGAACTTTGTGTTTATATTCCGTCTTAGATTGTAAGCTCCTTCGAGCAGGGTCACCTTTATTTTTTGCCTTTTTATTGTATTTCATAAGTTGATTCTATGTTTATTGTATGTACCGTATATACTCGTGTATAAGCCGAGTTTTTCAGCACAAAAAATGTGCTGAAAAGTCCCCCCTCGGCTTATACACGAGTATATACGGTAATAAAAAAAAAAAAAAAATATACAGCCCCCCCGTGGTATACCGGGCCCCCCCTGTGGCCACCTGTAAAGGAAGCGATGATTATACTTATCGGGTCGCCGACGCCGACGCCGCCGCTCTGTCACCGTCCTTCACCGCGCTCCTCCTGGTCTTCATGCTTCCTTCACCGTCGCACAGGAAATGACGTCATTTTCTGTGCGCCGATGAAGGAAGCATGAAGACGGGAAGGAGCGCGGTGACGGACGGTGACAGAGCGGCGGCGTCGGCGTCGGCGACCCGATAAGTATAATCATCGCTTCCTTTACAGGTGGCCACAGGGGGGGCCCGGTATACCAGGCGGGAGGGCTGTATACAGCCGGGTACCGCTGTATACAGCGGGGGCTGCTGTATACAGCGGGGGCTGCTGTATACCCCTCTGGGGCTGCTAAATACCCCTCTGGGGCTGCTGTATACCCCTCTGGGGCTGCTGTACACCCCTCTGGGGCTGCTATATACCCCTCTGGGGCTGGGGCTGCTATATACCCCTCTGGGGCTGGGGCTGCTGTATACAGCTCTGGGGCTGCTGTATACAGCGCTGGGGCTGCTGTATACCCCTCTGGGGCTGCTATATACCCCTCTGGGGCTGCTATATACCCCTCTGGGGCTGCTATATACCCCTCTGGGGCTGGGGCTGCTGTATACCCCTCTGGGGCTGCTATATACCCCTCTGGGGCTGCTATATACCCCTCTGGGGCTGGGGCTGCTGTATACCCCTCTGGGGCTGCTGTATACAGCTCTGGGGCTGCTGTATACCCCACTGGGGCTGCTGTATACCCCTCTGGGGCTGCTATATACCCCTCTGGGGCTGCTATATACCCCTCTGGGGCTGCTGTATACCCCTCTGGGGCTGCTGTATACAGCTCTGGGGCTGCTGTATACAGCTCTGGGGCTGCTGTATACAGCTCTGTGGCTGCTGTATACCCCTCTGGGGCTGCTGTATATACCACTGGGGAGGCTACTGTATACTACCACTGGGGAGGCTGCTGTATACTACCACTGGGGAGGCTGCTGTATACCACTGAGGGGGCCTGTATACCACACTGCTGGGGGCTGTATACCTGTGCTGGGGTCCACCCTCGGCTTATACACGAGTCAATAGGTTTTCCCAGGTTTTGGGGGCAAAAGTAGGGGGTCGGCTTATACACGGGTCGGCTTATACACGAGTATATACGGTAACTACTGTTCTGTATTACCTACCACTTTGTATTGTATATTTTTCTTATATGTACCATTGTACTGTAAAGTGCTGCGGAATATGTTGGCGCTATACAAATAAAGTTTTATTATTATTATTATCTTACCACCATTACATTTAAAATCATATTGATTATATTTTTGTATTGTTCAACTTTGTAAGTGATAATGTTTTCCAGTTTTGGGATAATATGAAAAAAATCAGTTCACAATCATTGAAGATTTTACCAAAGCCACTTAAAGTACAGTAACAGTAAAGAACTAAACTACGGTAACTAAAAGTAATATATTTTGCCTTCAAATTTTTAGCAGTGCTAGAGAAGTTGATTTTTCCAGAAGGCCAAATTTGAACTTTTGTAATATATGATTATATATTAGATAGAGATGCGTATATTGGCACTGATTCATCAAGAAGTCCAATGTGATGTCCATATGCTTGCACAGCGCCCTCCACAACCGGGAAGTGAACTGAACTCCCCTATCGGACACGATGTGACGAGGAAAAGGCTTTGGCGAAAAACCCGCAGGTGACTAACTGACCTGAAGAGGATTTCTGGGAGAGGACAGCCCCCACTTTTATGGAGGAGACGTCTACCTCTACAATGTACTGTCTGTTCACCTCTGTTCGGTGCAAGGCAGGAACCTCGGAGAAGGAGCGCTTTAAGGTGGAAAAGGCGTTCTCGGCCTCTGGGGTCCAGTTGCAGGCTTTTGCTCCCTTACAGATTGGAGCCATGATGGGCTTGATCAAGGATGAGAAATGGGGAATGAATTGCCGGTAATAATTTGCAAAACCAGGAACCGCTGAATAGCCTTAGTCCCCACAGGACGGGGCCACTTCAGCATGGCAGAGAGCTTCTCAGGATCCATCTGTAATCCGGAGTCAGAGATGATGTATCCGAGAAAGGGCAAAGAGGTCTGCTCAAAGACACATTTCTCCATCTTGGCATACAAGCGATTCCTCCTCAGTCACAGGAGGACTTGCCACACGTCCCGTCTATGAGAGGACAAATCTGGGGAGAAGAAGAGGATATCGTCCAAATATACCACCACACATGTGTACAACAGATCATGAAAGATGTCATTGACGAACTCCTGAAACACTGTGGGAGCATTACACAACCCGTACGGCATGACCAAATACTCATAATGGCCATCCCAGGTGTTGAAAGCCGTCTTCCATTCGTCTCCGGCACGTATGCGAACCAGGTTGTATGCTCCTCGGATGTCTAATTTCATGAAGATGCAAGCCTCTTTGAGCCTGTCAAAGAGCTCTGGAATCAGTGGCAGGGGGTATTTGTTCTTGACGGTGATGGCATTCAAGCCTCTAATCTATGCAGGGTCGAAGGGTGCCCTCCTTCTTCACAAAGAAAAACCCAGCGCCAGCAGAGGACATGGATTTTCAAATGAAGCCCCTAGCCAAGCTGTCCGTGATGTACTCAGACATGGCTTGTGACTCGGCTGGAGACAACGGGTAGATTCAACCCTTGGGTGGTGTAGCACCAGGAACCAGATCAATAGGGCAATCATACGGCCGATGAGGCGGAAGGACCTCTGCCTCCGTCTTGTTGAAGACATCTGTGTACTGCCAATAGTCAGTCGGTAAACCAGGAAGAACATAAGCCGGTTACGGGGAACCGGGTGTCAGAACAGAATTCAGACATTTCTCATGGCAGAGAGGGCCCCATCGCAGCACGTCCCCTGAGCGCCAGTCCAGGACAGGTTCATGAACCTGAAGCCAGGGAAGCCCGAGGAGCAGGGCATGGGAGAGACCAGGCATGACGTAGAAGGCGATCTATTCGTGGTGTAAAGCCCCAATCTGTACCTCCACCTCCTCTGTCACTTTGGTGACGATCTCCTGCAGTGGTCTGCCATCCACCGATGCAATCACGCGAGGTGTCACCAGAGGTATTACAGATATTCCAAGTCGAGTCACCGCCTCTTGCCGAATGAAATTTCCTGCAGCCCCAGAATCCACGTAGGCTAACTCAGAAAAGCGTCTCTGCGGACGTGTCACCTGCACGGGCAGGGTGAGGGGTTGAGAGGCATCACTCTCGCCTAGGATGGCTTCTCTTACGCGACCTAGGTGGAGGACTTCTCCAGGTCTTTCAGGACAATGCCGGCATCAGACAGATCTCTTCTCCCTGGCGGTTTCACGGAGCGCTCTTGGAAACGCAAGTCGATGCAGGTGGCTAGTGAGATCAAGTCCTCCAACTGGTCTGCGATATCCCGACCCGCGAGTTCATCCTTTATCCTGCCGGACAGGCCACGCCAGAAAGCTCCAGTCAGTGCTTTGTTATTCCATCTCACCTCAGAGGAGAGGATGTGGAAACGGATGGCGTATTGCCCAACAGTGAGCATCCCTTGACAGAGGTTGAAGAGTGACTCCGAAGCAGACGCGACCCGAACCGGGTTCATCGAAGACCCTCCAGAATGTCTCCAGAAAGGTCGACAAGTGGGAGACCGCTGGGTCATCATGCTCCCATAGAGGGTTAACTCTCTCCAGAGCCTCGCCCTCCAGGTGGGACACCACGAAAGCCCCTTTGGCCCAATTGGTGGGGTACTGCTGTGGCAGTAGTTCAAATTGTAAGCGACACTGGTTGAGAAAGCCGCGGCACATCCCGGGGTCTCCGCAGTATCTAGGCGGTCTCCCGAGGCTAGGCGGAGGGTTCGGGACGCTACCCGGGGAGCGGTCATAGGATACAGCCTGGGCCGAGGCCGTTGATGCAGACTGTACGGAGTCCAGATGATCGTCCACGGAGGATATGTACGACAGCCTGCAAGACTGCATATCTCGTTGTGCTGACAGCTCATACTGTAGGATCGCAGGCTGAGTGGCAGGTGCCGGGTTGGAGGTTTGCAGGGAGGCTAACCGGGTATCCATGGACTGAAAACAAGCCGCTATGCGGCTCCGACTCTCCCGAAGATAAGCCAGCTCCTTTTGTGCGAGAACAAGGTACCAGCGGGGTCCATGGCCTGATTATTCTGTCATGCTACTGGTGGAAGGCGCCCTAGAGTGGACCCACTAGGTTGTGGTACCGAACTCCCCTGGGTGAGCTGGTCCTAGTTTAGCCAACCCCTATACAGGGATTGTCAGGGGCAAGCCCAGGGGGTCTAAGTACCACAGCTGCTAGTACCAGGGGGGCAGCTCGTAAGGTTAGCCTATGCTACGGCACAGCTAAGGATTCCGGGATAACAGGGTACAAAGCTAGGAGAACAGGAATGGTGCTACCGGGGAAGAGCACAGCAAGGGTTCCAGGAAACAGAGTAAAAGGAAGGCCTGACCAACAAGGCAGCAAGCAAACTGACTTAATAATCAGGCATCTCCCATCAGTGGATGTGGCCTGATATACCAGAGGAAGAGCCGCTATTGGTCGACGGGAGTGTCAGGTTGGACCGTGCCGGCCCCTGGAGTCACATGGGAGGAGTGCACCTAGTGTGCCGCTGATTGGTTACATGAATACACGAATACGACCATTGTAATGTGCTCATGTGTGAGCCCGGTGGTCAGCTGACAGGAAGGGAACCCGGCGACACCGTACGCCTGGACGCTGGATGCCCAGTCGGCAGAGGGGCAGAGGATTCCGACCCAGGAGAGGTGAGCTGGGGAGCAGCGCCAGGGGACCTAACATATATAAAGCACTGTGAATTAAAGTAAGGTACACTAGGCAAGAATTGGGGTACATATTTATATAATTTACTATGCTTTTGTCAAACTCATTCCTGCTTAAGCTTTGTTCACTGCCTAACTGGAATAAAAATGTCAAAAGTTTGCTTAGCTACATGTTGAGACACAAAAGTTTGCCACATTTGAAAACAATTTTGCATCGGAAGTCTGTGAAAACCTGTTTGATGAATCGGGGCCTATATGTCTCAGAAATGTGATGTCTGTCCAAGCACTGGCACAACCTGCTCAGTTACGCAGAAACTCAAATGACCCTGACACTCTTGGAACCCTAAACAGCAGGAATCTGGATTTACAACAGGGTCCAGGAGGTAACTGCCTATGGAAATCAGCAGACTAGAGACAGAAATGGTCACCAAGCAGGGTCAAAGCTGGGACAGGACAAAAACAGGATCCGAAAGCATTTTCAGGGAGCTGGATTAAAACTGAGATAGTAGTAAAGTACAAAGTTGTGAGGAAGAAAAATAGTATAAAAACAGGCTGAGATAAAACACTAGATGTAATACAGTGCTAGACAGAAAAACCAAAAATGATTTCTGACAGCTTTCAGGAAGAGGATGAAGGTACATGTTGGGTGTGGTACTTTCCAATAGGCTTCAACTTAGGAGCTAATGACTTCACCTGGACCACCAACACATTTACACAGTCAGACTGTGAAGTTCTACAGGTCCCATCCACTCAAACCCAAATGGTACATTTACACGCGGCCACAGGAAGGTAGGAACAGGCAG
Organism: Allobates femoralis; assembly: GCA_033576535.1. Taxonomy (NCBI): domain Eukaryota; kingdom Metazoa; phylum Chordata; class Amphibia; order Anura; family Aromobatidae; genus Allobates; species Allobates femoralis. Next base: position 618,387,047 of record JARQOC010000002.1, read on the forward strand.
GCATCGGACACAAATTGTGCCTGTTGCCTTGAAAAGACCTCAATGTGGCTGCGTGTAATTCAGGACTTTCCTTCCTGTGTCTTCCCTGAAGGAAGGAAAGTCCTGAATTACACGCAGCCACATCGAGGTCTTTTCAAGGCAACAGGCACTATTTGTGTCTGATGCCTGCCTGTTCCTACCTTCCTATGGCCGCGTGTAAATGTACCATAATGGATGAGCGGAGCATATGCTCACCAGACTTTCCTACAACGACTTCTCACCTATCACCAGCACAACCTACAAGGTGAATACGACAGTGTCTAGTGACTGAAGCATAAGTTGCAGTAGGCTCTGAAGGAGATGTAACGCCAGCTCCTATGTCACCAGCACCACAAACAAGGTGAATATGTTAGTGCCTAGCAATGCTTTTTTTGTAAAAAAAATATTTCCTGGTACGCATACCCGAGGTGAGAGCTGGGGGGGGGTGCCGTCAGGCGCCGGCCAAGCTTGAGGTGTGGGGGAGGGGTGCAGCCCTACGTCCCCGCCTGGGTCCTTTGCTCCCCACTGCTAGCTCCATCCCCCTGGTCTCTCCATCCTCCATCCACCTGATCTCTCCATCTCTCTGCACCCTCCATCCTCAATCTCTCTGATCTCTCCATCCCCCTGTTCCCTCCATCCTCCTGCACCCTTCATTCTCCATCCCCCTGGTCTCTCCATCCTCCATCCCCCTGCTCCTTTCATCCTCCATCCCACTGCTTCTTCTATCCACCATTCCCCTGCTCCTTTCATCCTTTATCCCCCTGTTCCCTCCATCCTCCTTTTCCCTGCTCCTTCCATCCTCTATTCCCCTGCTCCTTTCATCCTTTATCCCCCTGTTCCCTCCATTCTCCATCCCCCTGCTCCTTCCATCCTCTATTCCCGTGCTCATTTCATCCTTCATCCCCCTGTTCCCTCCATCCCCCTGCTCCTTCCATCCTCCATCCCCCTGCTCTTTCCATCTTCCATCCCCCTGCTCCTTCCATCCTCCATCCCCCTGCTCCTTTCATCATTTATCCCCCTGTTCCCTCCATCCTCCTGCTCCCTCCATTCTTCATCCCCCTGGTCTCTCCATCCCCCTGCTCAGAGTCCTTTCAATTCATCCTCCATCCCCCTACTCCTTCCATCTTCGATCCCCCTGATCTCTCCATCCTCCATCCCTCTTGTCTCAATCTCTCATACCCTGCCTGTCCTGATCTCTATCCCCCCTGCATCCTCTCCCCCTGCACAGCCTGCCGCCCTCTGCATTTATCACAGTCACTGTCACTGACAGTCTGTCAGTGCTGTTGTCACATACCCTGCACTGCAGCCTGCATTAGTCATCCTCCTCCAACTTCTTTCCCCCTGGGCAAAACTCCGCCCACCCGAGTCACATGTTGTGACATCATCGTAGGTCCTCTGGCGCTGAGGGAAACTGTGCTAATACTACACACAGCCTGTGACACAGCAGGTCAGTGCTGCTCTTTAGATTTTCTGGTACGCTGTACCGGTATGTACTGCCGATCTTCAGATATTCTGGTACAGCGTACCGGTATGTACCCCCACAAAAAAAGCACTGGTGCCTAGAGACAGAAGCGTACGTCGCAGGAGCAGACCTTGGTGGGGATGTGACTAGAGTATAATGTTAAAACCTTTGTAAAATTATCGTATCAAGCCTTTTAGAAAAATTCCATCTTTCGCAAAATATCTAATAATAATTATATGATATTTGAAGTATACAATACAGTCTACTAACCCTAACTACTATACCCCAGTGCTTATATTACATTTCTTGTCCTTACCCAACTAAAGGGAATTTCTTTATCCCAATGATAAATCTGTAAGCTCCCATTTGGGAAAAGAATCCTTTAGTCCCTCTAAAGTAGGACAAATACCTATCTACAAGCACATCCTCTGCACATGTAAAGTTAAAGACCTTAAACATAAGGTATATAAAAATAGCAATAAAAACAACATGTTCTCATTGACTGTTGCTGTTATTCTTCCCATTTAGCATTTGGTTCTTCATGTCCTTTAAGATCTATCAGGTCACCGTAACTCATTTTATATGTATTGATTATGAGGAAGATAAACTAGTTTTTTTATAATAATATTTATTCATTTATATAGCGCTCTTAATTCCATAGCACTTTACATATTCAGTAATGCTGTCCCTATTGGAGCTTACAATCTAAACATCCTATTAGTATATCTTTGCAATGTGGGAGGAAACTGGAGTGCCTGGAGGAAACTCATGCAAACATGAGAACATACAAACTCCTTGCAGATGTTGTCCTCGGTGGGAATTGAACCCAGGACCTCAGCGTTGCAAGGCTGCACTGAGCCACCATGCCACCCCGGCTTATAATTGATTTATTTCTAATTTACTATATTTAGACTACTTATATATTTACTAAGTAATTTAATTTATGGTAATTGCAGCAAAAAAAATAATATAAGCCAAAGAAGCCATCATACTGCTGATTGTCATATACTTTTAAGTCCACCTATATTTTATAACATGTTTGCATACCATTCTGAATATCCCCAAATCCTAAGATTTTAATCTAATATAGTAAAGGTGCATACCTTGGGAAACACAATTTTCCTCTTTTCTTCAGTCTCAACTACTGTGCCCGCCTGGAGTGTGTAAGATCTGATGTTGTGCTGTGATGGTCTAACTCATATAGCCAACCCCCTGCTATGCAACTTTACTTATAGAAGTTAAAGGTAATGGAAAATTGCATACATTTATTAGTGAAGCAATGAAAGGAAACATGTTTTAGAGGGGAAATGCTAAAACAGGAGGTCAGACATTGAAAGTGTTTGTTAATTTTACACCAGGGAGACACAAGGAAGTACTTCTTCCCGAAAAGGGTGTTGTATTCACGGAATGCCTTACTAAGAGATTTGGTAAAGAGAATATGAAGGGAGTTCAAAGTTCTTGTTATGTTCAGAAAAATGATTAGTTTATAAGGGATATGCAATTTAAATTGCCTGTATCTTCTCATTTTTATTTCCCACTTAAAGTGGTGGTCCAAAGGCAGAGCATTATTCTCCTGAAGTCCTATTTATTTAGTACCATAATCTAAGCTATTTTCCAATATACTTGCTTTAAAATTCACTATTGATACCCTAACTAAATTATCTGACAGCTACCATTTTTTTAAATATTTCCAATCTTATAGTGATTCATGTGAAAACTCCAGTGCATGCTGAGATATTCAAAGCATAATCAGGGGGCAGAAGCTATGGTCACATTCACAGCCTTTGCCCCTCCGGAAATGAAGTGTCACCAGTTATACATGTTTCAGGTGTGGGGCTGTAACCGCTGTGTCCCTTTAAAAAAAGTGTTTTCAGCTCACTTGTGAATGCCGCAACCAGGACTTGATAATGCAGGGCGGTGCACAGAAGAAAAGTTCCCATCTAAGGAAGCAGGTGAGTATCCAAATGAACAAATATATAATACCAGCAGCTCGTTTAAGTATGATATAATAAAATCAGCCTTTATTACATTACATTTAAAAAGGGGACATTTAAAAACTGTTGATGGCTGATGCATTTCAAACAGATTTCTTATACGTAGCATGACAACTCACTACTAAAGACACTCTTATATACAAAGACTGAAAATAAGAACCATCCTCAAAGGCAATGACAAAAAAAACACTTCAAAATGCATAATAATGATATAATAATTACAGAAAAATCTATATAACGGCATAAGATCCGTCTTAATGTTCATGCCTGATGATGCTGGTGTTCGAGGCTTTAAAATCCATTTTGCTTCATTTTTATGTAAAGCGTTCAACATGATGACTGAACATGCTGTCCTCCTCCTCCTCCTCCTCATCTCCCCTGTCCTCTGGCCAGCCACGCTGAATCGAGGGTATGACTGGTGTGCATGTCATATCCCCAATTTGGCCTGAGAGTTGCTCCATGTCTTCATCCTCCTCCTCCTCCTCCTCATAGTCCTCCACTACACGTTGTGATGACATGAGGCTGGGCTGTGTGTTTTCACCCACACCCACTACAGTTTCTTGCTCTAAGTCATCGCGCTCGGCCTGCAATGCATCCTCTTTTATTTTCAGCAGAGACCGTTTTAGAAGGCAGAGTAGTGGTATGGTGACGCTAATAATGGCGTCATCGCCGCTCACCATCTTGGTGGAGTCCTCAAAGTTTTGGAGGACGGTGCATAGGTCCGACATCCATCTCCACTCCTCAGGTGTTATGTGTGGAGTTTGACCCATTTCCCGACGGCTTAGGTGATGCAGGTAGTCCACAACTGCCCTCTTCTGCTCACATATCCTGACCAACATGTGCAGCGTTGAATTCCAACGCGTGGGGACATCACACACCAGTCTGTGGGCTGGAAGACGCAAACGGCGCTGAAAGCTTGCAAGGCGGCTGAAGCAGCAGGTGACTTGCGAAAATGTGCAGACAGACGCCGAACTTTTACCAGCAGGTCAGACACCTCCGGGTATAACTTCACAAACCTCTGAACCACCAGGTTGAGCACATGGGCCACGCATGGAACATGCGTCAGCTGCCCTCGCCTCAAAGCTACAACCAGGTTCCGGCCATTGTCGCACACGACCTTTCCTGGCTTTAGGTTCAGAGGTGTGAGCCAGTGATCTGCCTGCTGTTTCAGAGCTGTCCACACCTCTTCTGCATTGTGGGGTTTGTCACCTATGCAGACTAGCTTCAGCACAGCCTGTTGCCGCTTTGCAGAGGCAGTGCTGCAGTGCTTCCAGCTTGGGACTGGTGTGGAGGGTACAGTGGATGAGGATGCGCAGGTGGAGGAGGAGGAGGCTGAAGAGCATGACATTCCGGAGCTGTAGAGTGTCGGTGAAACCATGACAGAGGTAGGGCCCGCTATCCTTGGTGTGGGAAGGACGTGTTCCGTCCTCGCTCAGACTGGGTCCCAGCTTCCACAATATTAATCCAGTGTGCCGTCAAGGAGATGTAGCGGCCTTGCCCACAAGCACTTGTCCACGTGTCAGTGGTTAGGTGGACTTTGGCTGAAACAGCATTGTTCAGGGCACATGTGATGCTGTTGGACACGTGGTTATGCAATGCGGGGACGGCACATCTGGAGAAATAGTGTCGTCTGGGGACCGAGTAACGTGGGACAGCAGCCGCCATCAGGTCGCGGAATGCGTCCGTCTCCACCAGACGGAAAGGCAACATATCTAGCGCTATGAGTCGCGAAATGTGAGCATTGAGGACTGTGGCATGTGGGGCATTGGCAGCGTATTTGCGCCTGCGTTCAAATGTTTGCTGAATGGATAATTGAACGCTGCGCTGGGACAAGGACGTGCTTGATGGTGGTGTAATTTGTGCTTCAGCAACTTCAGGTGCTGGACCGGAGGCTTGTTCGCGGCCAGCATGGACAGGGGATTGGCTTGCATGCACAACAGCCGAAGACGTAGCAGTGACATCAGCACTCACCGCTCCTCGACTCTGTGGTACTTCCCACAAAGTCGGGTGCTTGGCTGACATGTGCCTGATCATGCTGGTGGTGGTCAGGCTGCTAGTTTTGTACCCCTGCTGATAGTGGCATGGCAGGTGTGGCAAATGGCCTTTTTAGAGTCTTCTGGAGCCAACTTAAAAAACTCCCAGACTCGGGAAGACCGAACATTTGCACAGGCACCTTGAGTCGTGTTGTTGTTCCGGGGAACGGTTGCCTGCCTTCTGCCTGCGGACGCAACCCTGCTTCGTACTGGCTGTTGGGATGCTACGCCTCCCTCCCCCTGTGCACTGCTGTCCTCGCTCTGCTATCCTCCTGCCATGTAGGGTCAGCTACTGGATCATCCACCACGTCGTCTTCCTCTTCCGCACCCTGATTCTCCTCCTGACTTTCTGGCAATTGTGTCTCATCATCGTCCACCCCTTGTTGAGACACTTTGACAACGTTCCGTTCGTCATAACGCGGCTGCTCAAATATTTGGGCATCTGTACATACCATCTCCTCATGACCCACTTCAAGAGGAGGTGGCGACAGGCCAGATTCTGCGAATGGATACGTGAACAGCTCTTCCGAGTGTCCTAGTGTGGGATCTGTAATGTCCGTGGACGTGTACTCGGCCAGGTGGTAGGAAGGAGGATCAGGTTGGGAAATGTGCGGTGCAAGTATCACGGCTACTGACAGTTGACCGTGCGGAAGACAGGGTGTTTGTGGAGGTGCCCATCTGACTTGAAGCATTATCCGCTATCCAAGTAACAACCTGTTGACACTGGTCTTGGTTCAACAGTGGTGTACTGCTGAGGGCCCCAAGAATTTGGGACAGGACGTGCGAGCGAGGAGATGTGGCCCTTTGTTGTTGCGAAATGAGTGCTTGCACACGACCTCGGCCTCTGCCTGCACCACCATCACGTCCACTTCCTTGTTCCTTGCCAACGCCTTTGCGCATTTTGCTGTATAGAGCGACAACTGTCTGGTGACTGTGAGGTCACAGAGATTGGGATTTAGTTCCTTACCTGTATAAAGGTAGTACTACACCGTCGGGTGACTGTAATGGTTCAAGAGAGGATTTAGTCCCTAACTTATTAAGTAGTACATACACCTTTGTGACTGTTTGATTACAAGATTAGGATTTTAGTCCCTAACCTGTAAAAGTATGAGTACAACATGTGGTGACTGTTGAGTGACAAGAGTTAGGATTTTAGTTCCCTAACCTGTATAAACGTAGACGTACAACAGTGTGGTGACTGTTGAGATGACAAGAGTTAGGATTTTAGTTCCCTAACCTGTATAAACGTATGACGTACAACAGTGTGGTGACTGTTGAGATGACAAGAGTTAGGATTTTAGTTCCCTAACCTGTATAAACGTATGACGTACAACAGTGTGGTGACTGTTGAGATGACAAGAGTTAGGATTTTAGTTCCCTAACCTGTATAAACGTATGACGTACAACTGTGTACTGTGAATGACAGATTAGGATTTAGTCCCTAACTGTATAAACGTATGAGTACACATGTGTGATTGAGTGACAAGAGTTAGGATTTTAGTTCCCTAACCTGTATAAACGTATGACGTACAACAGTGTGGTGACTGTTGAGATGACAAGAGTTAGGATTTTAGTTCCCTAACCTGTATAAAGGTAGTACGTACACCTGTCTGGTGACTGTAATGGTTTGAAGAGAGGATTTTAGTCCCTAACCTGTATTAAGGTAGTACGTACACCTGTCTGGTGACTGTTTTGATGACAAGAGTTAGGATTTTAGTTCCCTAACCTGTATTAAGGTAGTACGTACACCTGTCTGGTGACTGTAATGGTTTGAAGAGAGGATTTTAGTCCCTAACCTGTATTAAGGTAGTACGTACACCTGTCTGGTGACTGTTTTGATGAAAAGAGTTAGGATTTTAGTTCCCTAACCTGTATTAAGATAGTACGTACACCTGTCTGGTGACTGTAATGGTTTGAAGAGAGGATTTTAGTCCCTAACCTGTATTAAGGTAGTACATACACCTGTCTGGTGACTGTAATTGAGTGTCAGGAGAGGATTTTAGTCCCTAACCTGTATTAAGGTAGTACGTACACCTGTCTGGTGACTGTAATGGTTTGAAGAGAGGATTTTAGTCCCTAACCTGTATTAAGGTAGGCGTACACCTGTCTGGTGACTGTTTTGATGACAAGAGTTAGGATTTTAGTTCCCTACCTTATTAAGGTAGTACGTACACTGTCTGTGCGTAATGTTTGAGAAGGATTAGCCTACCTGTATAGTACTAAGTAAGTGTGGTACTCTAATGGCACAAAGCTTGGATTCCAATCTGTATCACCCTGCCTATAGTCCTCCTAGATGAGTCCTGAGAAGGACTGTTGTGGTCAGCAGCAGTTTGCAGCCCTGATCCGGATCTGTCCCTAATCAGCAGCAGACACCTCTCCTACACTCACTGTCTGGATGGCTGTGTGCCGAGCACAGCGCTCCGGGAGTTATAAAGGCTCGGTCACGCTGTGCAGGGCGGCCAATCACTGCTATGCCACAACTAACAGGGCTGTGGCATTGCAGTGGTCTGTAAGCCAATCCCTGCACGTGGGCTGGCTCTCAAAAGAGTGCCAACATGGAGAGATGACGACCACGAGCACAGCACGAGTATCGCGAGATTACTCGGTGCTCGGCGAGTCGCCCGAGTACAGTGATACTCGTGCGAGTACCGAGTAGTGCCGAGCATGCTCGCTCAACACTAGACTTAGCGTATCTAAGGTTTTAAGGAGCCAGCTAACCTGTCCCTGATTTGGAGCATAGATGTTGGCTAGTGTAATTTTCGTATTGGCCAAGACCCCTTTAACAAAAATATATCTACCCTCTGCGTCAGATAGGTGGTCTTTCACTTCAAATGGACATCCTTTTTTAAAAGCAATGCTGACTCCCTTAGACGCTGTATTGGAGCAGCTATGAATCCAAGTGGGGTAACGAGAATACGTAGTATTAGGTGTCCTTCCTTTTTTGAAGTGTGATTTCCTGGAGAAATAGGATTTGTGCGTTGTTTTTGTTTAATGAGTGTAAGATCTGGCTACGTTTTGTCGGTGTATTCAAACCTTTCACATTGTAGGAAGCCACGATGACCGTTCCCCCCCGTCCCTCCTTCAGTCGCAGCCATGGGAGTTGTCAAATGGTATTGTCTGCATCATACATCTGTAAGAGAAAACCGTCAAAATACATACTGAACTATTTACATATAAGTAATTCAAACTCATCTTTTGCAGGGGGGGGAATGTATTTCCCAATTTAGAAAGATGAGTGTCCTAATAGGACCTCAAGTGGTGGTGAAGGTTTCAATTTTATAAAAAGAACACAATTAAACTAAGAGATACATGGTAAAGAGATTTAACACAATCCGTTAACAACTTTTCACTTACTAGTCTTGCAAGTATAACTATCTTCTGGGTCGCTAAGGATAGAGTCAGTGAGAATTAGTGGGTGCGGCCTAGGTCATTTCTGATTTCAGTATTTCCGCTGATATTCTATGTCTTATTCTACTTATTTTGTACCTCAATGACTTTAAGGATCAATGGAGTAGAGTAAGAGTAAAAGTAGAAGGGAAAGGGATATAGGTAGGGCTGGGTAGTCGGGAAGGGAGATGAACATTAATTGGGGATTTGGGGGGGGGAAGAAAGGGAGGGGAGCCAAGGAAGATGGAAGGAAGGGTATCTCATATTTTAGTTCCATCTGAATCAGCGGTATGACCCATTAAGTGTCTGCATACTTAAGAATATTCTCTTCTGGAACATTGAAGCTTCTTAAGAGGAGACAATCATCGTCCGTCCTTGTGTCTCCATAGTAAGACCTATAGGGAAAAGGAGAAACAAGCAAAACGTTCCTTCTGGACTCAACAACATATTCGTTTTCAAGTAAGATCTTTTTTATTCAGGTTCTTCTTGGGCTTCGGGGAAGATGTTTTCTTCTTGATGGACCACTCTGTCGGTCTTGTTAGCGTTGGGAAGTCCATGCCCATATCAACAGGCAGCCAGGATGGAATCCTTATAGGTTCAATCTGTAGTGGTTCCCATGAGTTTGACAAATCTTCTGGAGTTCTTATGGTGATTTGTCGTCCATCTTTAGAGATTCCCAACCCAAACGGAAAAAGCCATCTGAACCTAAGGCCTTTAGCAAACAGAGCGTCAGTCAGTGGCTTAAGAATTCTTCGTTTTGCTAGTGTAGTTGGGGAAATATCTTGATAAATCTGAATTGTTGTTTCATCATAGCATAATGGGGATTTTTCCCTCGCTCCTTTGAGTATAGAAGCTGTATCAAGATAGTTGAGTAGTCCGCATATCACGTCTCTCGGAGACTCTCCAACGGCCTGTTTCGGTCTCAATGCTCTATGTACTCATTCAATAACTACGGCTTTTGCTCTATCAGGGCCCAGAATGTTTGAGAATATTTCCATGGAGACTTTATGAAGAGCTTCTGAGGCATAGGATTCTGGTATTCCCCTCAGGCGCACATTTTTGCGTCTGCTCCTGTTTTCCTGGTCCTCTATAGAGAGAAAGATGGTGTTTAAATGCTTCTGGTGGACGAGGACATGATCTTTTAGCATATGTGACGCATCTATCATATTCGTTTGATTATTCTCTAGCATCTCCACTCTGTGTCCCATGTGTTTTAGGTCTGTACGTAGGACGTTGATCTCTTTTGACAGTTGTTTCGTGTGGTCTGCCAGTAGTTTTCTCATAAATGAACAAGTTAACGGTTCGTCTGTTATTGAGTCTCCGTCAGATTCTTCCATGCTTAAATCGGGGTGTTCTATAGCCTGAGGTTGTGTATTTTGCGGTTTTGATTTCGGGTGGGACGCTGTAGAGTCTTTCTTTTTTGTTAAGTATTTATCCAATTCCCCTTGGGGTGTGTTATCTCCTATTGTTGTGTTGTGTCTTGTCAAACTTTTTGCCCGATCTGATTGTGTGCGTACCATTGTTATAGAGATTTGATCGGGCGTCGTTTTACCACCACTCGAGGTCTACGAGTCTGTTAATACATCTTGATCATTGCTGTGTTGTCTTCTGCGGGGAAGAGGAGCAGTCTATATGTCAGCAGAAATTTAGTGTCTATCAGGTAGAGAGAGGGTTAACTGGGCTAACTCAGCGTAGTGACATCGACTGGACACAAGGTGGCAGCCCAGAGTATTTTCAGAAAATAAGTTAAATAATTTCTCAATTTGTCCACCAGGTGGCGTCCTCACTTTGCATATTGTTTGAATGTCTCTGGTTGTCCACCAGGTGGCGTCCCAAGCCTGCAAATTGTGTATATATTGAAATATAAAATGGAGTCTGTCCCTGGACTGAGACTCTGGTGGAGAATCACCCAGTGTGTCTGTACATAAAACACCAGCTCAATGACAAATACAGTGCTTCTCAATGCACCTTAGTACTCCTTTAATAAATGCAGCTTCATGCCCTGTGGTAACTGGAGGTGATATGCCTCTTGTCAGGGTCTTGGTGGATGGGGGTTTTTAATGGCTGTGTACTGTGATGGATCTTCATCCACCTCGTGGGTGCCTGCCCAGGGGCCAGTGTCCCTGCTTCCCTCTCTCACACAGCTCTGAGTCCTGCTGTGCACACTTCACGCTGTTTCCCAGTATGTCCCGCCTGCTGGCTCCTCTCCAGGCTTCCCTTCCCCCTCTCAGCCTCCTCAGCACAGTACACACCACCTCCTGTCCCCTCAGCCTGCTTCTGGTACCTCTAGCCACCTCTCCCCGGTGGCGAGCGTTTCTCCTGGATGTCGCACACAGATATCTCTGTCTTCTCCACTGCCTCCACAAGTTCACTTGCTGGGAGATCCACAGGTGGGTCTGCGTTGTAAGATGGCGTCTTGTGCTTACTGCCTGCTGTCTTCCCCACAGCGTGCTGCCTCCAGCGGTCCTGGAGTGGGATCCACGGGTCCTCACCGGGGTAGGATGAAGCCCCTCTCCCCCTGGCTGTGTGGGGGAAACAAAATCAGCAGATCCTCCAGCAATTTGGATAGTTTTTCGCTGTAATTAGTGGCCTTAAGGCAGGAGCTGTATCCTGGCACGTCCTGCTTCTTTGCTGCCTAGGCCACGCCCCCCCGTATTTTCAAGAATATTTCTATTAGGTTTATTTTAGGACTCTAGGTAGCTATTTATTGTTTTCAATGTTTCAGTTTGAAGAACTGCTTTACCCATTTTGCTGTATGACAGGGGATATTGTCCTGCATGAAAACTACTGGCTGATTGAGTGCTGAACGTAAGTAAGGAACCAGATGTTGTTGAAGAAGGTGCTGATACACACTTGCATTCAGTCTGCCATGTAGCTGTATGAGAGATCCAGCCCCTTCAGCAGAAAACATTCCCCACACTAAGACACTTTCCTTTAACACCTTTCACTGACTTCTTTACTGACTTTGGGTTCAGTCTTACCCCAGTTTGTCAATAAACATAATGTTTTGTTTCAGACCCAAATAAATTAAACTTGCTTTCATCTCTAAAATGAACTGATCACTTCTCCTTTGTCAACACAACGGACCCTCACTAAAGGTGAGTCTATTCTTTTTATTCTTTCTGCTAATGAGAGGTTTGGTCACTGCAGAATCGGCTTTCAGTCCAAATGTTCTTATATGTTGTAACACTGTATGAAGAAACAGATCCTTACCCTGTTCACTGCTGAATTGGCGAACTATTTAAGCTGCAGTGTTGAAACAATTACCCATGGAGATTCTGTGCATTATCCAATATCTTTCAAAGGCTATCAGCCTTTTTGGGGGACTTAAAAGAGTTCTTGATTTTGGAAAGATGCAATATTCTAGAAATTACAGACTTGGAACCACCAACCTCTGTTGCTATAACTGATAGGGTCACCCCTTTGGCCTTCATCTGGACAACCTGCTGCCAAATGGTTTCAGACACTTTGGAAGGGCACACCATTTTTGCAAAGTGAGTGCAAACTGGAAAGTTAGGCTGCCAGTTAAATAGGGTTAGTCAGGTAATTAAGGAAATTAGCACCAGGTACCAGAATAACACCAATAACTTGCAAGTATCTGAAAGTGTTCTCTAATTTTGATCAGTGTTCTTGTTCAATATCATATTTTTAGATACATCCAAGATGGCTGCCGCATAGAGAGGTCGCATCCTACAGTGCTCTCACTATCTGCCCACAATCTGGCGCCATCCTGCCCCTGAGAGCATCCGCAATTGATCCATCTGTGCCTATCTAGTCCACACAAGCCTGGAGTCTATATAGAACCCAATTTTAGACCTGATACCACTTGGAGGAGCTCCACATGGAGCGATTGACGGGATCATCCCCCCCTCCCCTGACACAGAAGCGGGACCAGCATTGTGGCCTCCGAGCACTGCAGAGACACAGGCCAGAAGAAGGATTTAAGGGCATCTGTCCCTGCATAACCACTGTGATCCGGGACAAAGGTGCTGACGGCCCCGGAAATCGGCGTGAGAGGACAGGAAGACCGCAAAGGCACGTGTACGCCAGACCAGTCGCCATTGAGTGCGGGACCTTCCTGCGCCTGAAGCTACCTGGGCTATAGGAGGCTCTGGACCGAGAGTGCCGCGGAGCATCCCTAACCTTCTACTTGAGGTGAGGGGCGGGGTACGAGGGGAGGTGAGGACCGCCGCGGCACCAGTTCACGGCACCTGCTGTAGAGAACAGGGGAGGCACAGAAACAGATGGCCCCTTCTACACAGCCCTTATAGACTTGCTCTGATACCTCCCCCCCTAACAATCCTCTCACGTAGCCTCCCGAGGTCTGTGGAACTGGGAGTATAACTTGCTCCTTGATAAAGTGGGCCTAAGGAGAAGAGGAGCTGATACAGCCTGAAACGGAGTGAGAGGGGGAAGAGGGGAGAGTGCCTATTTTACTAAGTGACTGCTTTTGAGCTAAAGAACTGACCCCACCCCCAGGGAATTGGAGAGTAGAGCTCTGATACCCCACAAAAGTAGTGAATAAACTCACCCCTCCTATACGCTGCAGGTCACATCATCTCTTTGCCCACTGCAGAGGGATCAGAGGTACAGAAAGGACAGTGTCCTAAATAGACCTAGAGAGAGAGGAAAAGACTCATACCTCTCCAGGCAACACTTAGTACAGCAGGACTAACTGACATAAAGACAGACTTCAACACAGGAGATTGTACATTTAATCCTCTGATTACAGTGTCTAACACCATATAAGTTCTCTTGAGCTCCCTGCTCCCACTGCAAGACTTCCCTTTAGCTTTACCCCAGCTATTTAACATCAAGTCAATCTACAAAACAAAGGCATCCAATATTGACCCACCCCTTGTGTGTTATATTGGCACAGCAGTTAGACCTGCTCTCCTTCAACATCTACTACCTGGTAACTCTACACTTACCAGGAGGATCTCACTAAAATCTTTACAAACCCTTAATTTGTTACAGTGACTGATAATATATACCCTCTACCACCAGCAGAGGGGACTATTACCCCACAGCATATCTGCAGCTTATTCTTCACTGTGAGACCACCTTCTTTTTTTTTACATCTTATTCGACCATCACAACAATGTCTGCCTGAAAATACTGTATGTAGACTGGAGGAGCCACTGAAAGAATTATTCTCAGTAGACCAATACAGCCCTTCGATTAAACATGGGAAAATCTACCATAAAATCCCCCATACAGGGTCTAAGACCACCAAACCAGTCACTCAAGCCGATGTTGATAATTTTTAAAACAACAGGCTGACCTCGCTAGTTATCCTAAACCACCAAAACGCATAACACAGCTTGTGGAGAAGAATCAGACTTGAAGCCAACAGTGACTCAGACATGTGCGATGGAGTGAGGGATAACAAAATCACTCGTTCATTCATAAAACGATTCCTGGCCAAAGCACTGGAACCAATTCATAAAGAACTGGCGGAAATCAAACAAGACATGCACAACATGGTCATAGACTAGACACAGTGGAATGCGTTCAAATGACCACATCCCAACAATCTACTTGAATGTCTGAATTTGCATGAAAACCAACTGGATGCTATACACTCTACTCTGGAGGATCACGAAAATCGTGAGTGAAGAAACAACATTCGCATAAAAGGTCTCCCAGAGTCAGTGGCCTTTGAGGCTCTACCATCAGCAGCTCGTGAAATTTTTACTAAATTGTTACTGGAAGAGGATCCCAAAGACATTGAACTGGTCAGAGTTCACAGAACCCTCCGCCCAAAACCAAACAATTCAGACCCCCTGCGAGATGTACTCTGTCGCTTTTTGGACTTCAGAACAAAAGACCTCATCCTGAGAAGGGCCCGAGAATCTGAAAAAATTGAGTACGAAAATTCCCATATTCAACTCTACCAAGATATCTCGGCTATTACCCTAAGAAAGAGACGACTCCTCAAACCACTTACTGACATTTTAATACAAAGAGGATTTCGATATTGCTGGCTATTTCCTTTCGGAATTTTTATTACTGCTAAGGAAAAGAGACTAACTGCAAGAACATCGGCAGATATAAAAAGCGCATGCAAAACATTAGACATCACACTGGAGACATATCCTGATCTAGAAACTTTCCACTCGGCCTCCACTTTTCATCCTTTCAGCTGCCGCAACCATGGCATCTAGTGGAGACACCGAAAGCTCAACGACTGAAGAAGAGACTGGCCAAGACACCGCCTCCGAAGGAGTGAGGAGACCAGGGCCGGACTGGGACCAAAAAGCAGCGCTGGAAAAAAGATCTCACCAGCCCACACACTATATCACCCATCAGCCCAGATCAGTGAAATTTGCTTTTACGTTGTCATGGCCTCATCACTTTCTTAAAGGAGTTATCTGAAGAGCAACATGTGAATGGTGCAACAAAGGGAATAATCAACCACAGCTCCATTCACATGTTACTGTTCAAAGCCATGTTTCTCAGGATTGTGGAGTCCCAGCGGTCAAATCCCCAGCGAAGGGAAAGTCATCACCTGTACAGAAGAGAAGTGATGACTCCATATTGGGGATAATCAATTTAAACAAGTTAAATGCTAAAAATCACAAAGTCCAATACCACCTCTCTGACAACAGGACAGGAGAAGTGGTACTGTGCAGTGTATATATACAGAATAATACAGATACAGAGGATTACACCCAGTATACAGGACAGGAGAAGTGGTACTGTGCAGTGTATATATACAGAATAATACAGATACTGAGGATTACACCCAGTATACAGGACAGGATAAGTGGTACAGTACAGTGTATATATACAGAATGATACAGATACTGAGGATTACACCCAGTATACAGGACAGGAGAGGTGGTACTGTACAGTGTATATATACAGAATAATACAGATACTGAGGATTACACCCAGTATACAGGACAGGAGAAGTGGTACTGTGCAGTGTATATATATATATATATATATACAGATACTGAGGATTACACCCAGTATACAGGACAGGAGAAGTGGTACTGTGCAGTGTATATATAAAGAATAATACAGATACTGAGGATTACACCCAGTATATAGGACAGGAGAAGTGGTACTGTGCAGTGTATATATAAAGAATAATACAGATACTGAGGATTACACCCAGTATATAGGACAGGAGGAGTGGTACTGTGCAGTGTATATATACAGAATAATACAGATACTGAGGATTACACCCAGTATACAGGACAGGAGAAGTGGTACTGTGCAGTGTATATATATATATATATATATACAGATACTGAGGATTACACCCAGTATACAGGACAGGAGAAGTGGTACTGTGCAGTGTATATATAAAGAATAATACAGATACTGAGGATTACACCCAGTATATAGGACAGGAGAAGTGGTACTGTGCAGTGTATATATAAAGAATAATACAGATACTGAGGATTACACCCAGTATATAGGACAGGAGGAGTGGTACTGTGCAGTGTATATATACAGAATAATACAGATACTGAGGATTACAACCAGTATATAGGACAGGAGAAGTGGTACTGTGCAGTGTATATATACAGAATAATACAGATACCGAGGATTACACCCAGTATACAGGACAGGAGAAGTGGTACTGTGCAGTGTATATATACAGAATAATACAGATACTGAGGATTACACCCAGTATACAGGACAGGAGAAGTGGTACTGTGCAGTGTATATATAGAATAATACAGATACTGAGGATTACACCCAGTATACCGGACAGAAGAAGTGATACTGTGCAGTGTATATATACAGAATAATACAGATACTGAGGATTACACCCAGTATACCGGACAGAAGAAGTGATACTGTGCAGTGTATATGTACAAAATAATACAGATACCGAGGATTACACCTAGTATACAGGACAGGAGAAGTGGTACTGTGCAGTGTATATACAGAATAATACAGATACTGAGGATTACACCCAGTATACATGACAGGAGAAGTGGTACTGTGCAGTGTATATATACAGAATAATACAGATACTGAGGATTACACCCAGTATACCGGACAGAAGAAGTGATACTGTGCAGTGTATATGTACAAAATAATACAGATACCGAGGATTACACCTAGTATACAGGACAGGAGAAGTGGTACTGTGCAGTGTATATACAGAATAATACAGATACTGAGGATTACACCCAGTATACATGACAGGAGAAGTGGTACTGTGCAGTGTATATATACAGAATAATACAGATACTGAGGATTACATCCAGTATACAGGACAGGAGAAGAGATGCTGTGCAGTGTATATATACAGAATAATACAGATACTGAGGATTACACCCAGTATACAGGACAGGAGAAGTGATACTGTGCAGTGTATATATACAGAATAATACAGATACTGAGGATTACACCCAGTATACCGGACAGAAGAAGTGATACTGTGCAGTGTATATGTACAAAATAATACAGATACCGAGGATTACACCTAGTATACAGGACAGGAGAAGTGGTACTGTGCAGTGTATATACAGAATAATACAGATACTGAGGATTACACCCAGTATACATGACAGGAGAAGTGGTACTGTGCAGTGTATATATACAGAATAATACAGATACTGAGGATTACATCCAGTATACAGGACAGGAGAAGAGATGCTGTGCAGTGTATATATACAGAATAATACAGATACTGAGGATTACACCCAGTATACAGGACAGGAGAAGTGGTACTGTGCAGTGTATATATACAGAATAATACAGATACTGAGGATTACATCCAGTATACAGGACAGGAGAAGAGATGCTGTGCAGTGTATATATACAGAATAATACAGATACTGAGGATTACACCCAGTATACAGGACAGGAGAAGCGGTACTGTACAGAGTATATATACAGAATAATACAGATACTGAGGATTATACCCAGTATACAGGACAGGAGAAGTGGTACTGTGCAGAGTATATATACAGAATAATACAGATACTGAGGATTACACCCAGTATACAGGACAGGAGAAGTGGTACTGTGCAGTGTATATATACAGAATAATACAGATACTGAGGATTACACCCAGTATACAGGACAGGAGAAGTGGTACTGTGCAGTGTATATACACAGAATAATACAGATACTGAGGATTATACCCAGTATACAGGACAGGAGAATTGGTACTGTGCAGTGTATATATACAGAATAATACAGATACAGAGGATAACACCCAGTATACAGGACAGGAGAATTGGTACTGTGCCGTGTATATATATATACACACACACTATCTGCATTGTTTATATATATATAACAACGCAGATAGTGGTATAATACATACTATGCATGATATGGTATATTATATACTACACACCACAGAGCGCACACTATAAACTACAAAGTATACGCCATACACTGCATGTTATACAGGACATAGTGTACACTGTATACACAACCTACACTAGATAGATTTCATTATATACTACATAGCATAAAATATATATCAGCATGTATTCTCTATATACCATACATTATACATAGCACAGTATACACTTTCTATATGACTATGTACTTTACCTTGTCTTCTGCACTACAATACTTTACAGTGGATGCGATACATGATATACTCTAATCCAGGGTTCTCAAACTCGGCTGGGTTGGTGGGCCGCACATAGAAAAAAATTGATATCGGAGGGCCGCATTACTAAGTGACATTTTTAGTAATTCCAGAATTTTTCGCTTAATGTAGTAATGATCAAATCCTGATCTCCTTTTAGTAATGTCCCCAACGTGGTTCCCTTCTTGTAATAATGTCCTCATACTGGTCCCCATCCTATATTAATGTCCCCCACTATGGTCATTCTTGCAGTAATGTCACCATCCTGATCCCCTTCTTGTAGTAATGTCCCATCCTGGTCCTCCTCATGTAGTAATGTCCCCAATCTGACCGTCATCTTGTAGTAATGTCCCCATCCTGGTCCTCTTGTAGTAATGTCCTCATCCTGGTCCTCTTGTAGTAATGTCCTCATCCTGGTCCTCTTCTTGTAGAAATGTCCTCATCCTGATGCCACTTTGTAGTGATGTCCCAACCTGGTCGCGCTTCTTCTTGCGCGCGCACACACACACACAACACACAGTCTCTCATACACACTCACACACACACACGCTCATACACACACTCTCATACACGCACATACACACTCTCACATACATACTCTCATACACACACACACTCTCACACACTCACTCTTCTACACACACTCTCTCATACACACACACACTCTCTCATACACACACACACACACACACACACACTCTCTCATACACACACACTTTCTCATACTCACTCACATACACACACTCACTCATTCACACACACACACACACACTTTCTCATACTCACATACACACACTTTTACACAGACTCTCATACACACACTCATATACACACACTTTCTTATACATACTCACATACACACACACTCTCATACACACACACACTTTCTCATACACACTCACTTTCTCATACACACACACTTTCTACACACACACACACACACACACACACACTCTCATACACACACACACACTTTCTCATACACACTCATATACACACACTTTCTCATACACACTCACAACACACACACTCTCATACACACACACTCTCATACACACACACACTTTCTCATACACACTCACTTTCTCATACACACACACTTTCTCATACACACCACTTATCACTTCTACACACACACACACACACACTCTCATACACACACACACACTTTCTCATACACACTCATATACACACATTTTCTCATACATACTCACATACACACACACTCTCACACCACACACACACACTTTCTCATACACACTCACTTTCTCATACACACACACTTTCTACACACACACACACACACACTCTCATACACACACACACACTTTCTCATACACACTCTTATACACACACTTTCTCATACACACTCACATACACACACACTTTCTCATACTCATATACACACACTTTTACAGACTCACATACACACATGCATACATTCATACATACACTCATATACACACACACTTTCTCATACATACTCACACACTCTCTCATACACACTCTTATACACACACACACACAACACACACTTTCATACACTCTCTCTCTCATACACACTCATATACACACACACACACTTTCTCATACACACTCACATACACACTCACTTTCTCATACACACACACTTTCTACACACACACACACTCTCATACACACAGGCACACTCTCATACACACACACACACACACACACCTTAACGATGCCGGGATCCACTGTGCAGGGGGGCGCCACGGTGCGCTGTGTAAAGGGCCACCGCGGCACGCTGTGTAAGGGGCCGCCATGGTGCATAGTGCCGGCGACTGCGGCTTTATTATCACTTCCTGCGGCCGCTACGACAAACTCCGAGCCTCCTTCCCTCAGCTACATCAATGGAAGCAGGCGGGCCAATCAGATCACAGACCCGCAAGTGACGTTGGTGTATGACATCACTTGAGGTTTCTGATTGGATGACGTCACTTGCGAGTCTGTGATACGATTGGCTCGCCAGCTTCCATTGATGTAGCTGAGGGAAGGAGTCTCGGAGCTTGTCGTAGCGGCCGCAGGAAGTGATAATAAAGTCGCAGTCCCCAGCACACTGCACCGTGGTGGCCACCTGCACAGTGGATCCCGGCGTCCTTACATTGTCCACAGTGCCGAGGGCCACACTTTGAAGCCCGGGGGCTGCATGTTTGAGACCCCTGCTCTACTCTATACAGTATATACACTCTCCATATTACTATACCACGTGTTGTACAGTACTGTACTTTTCCTTCTATACTACCATTATTTACTATGTTATATGCTGTTTACTAGGCATTACATAGATTGTATTATATAATGTATCCTATGCTATATAATAGACATTTCGTAATTTTTATTATTATTGATCTTTTGTTACACTTTGCACATTTGATATTAATAGATGTTGTACACTACTATCCCTTATACTGTTTATATACAATATAGTGTATGTTATTTCATTTACTCCATATTACATTACATATTTTCCAAACTAGATGTATTATCCTATACACTATATACTTATAATAACTTTTGTGCTCAGGCACACAGACAGATTGAAGCTCCTGGGTACAGAGTAAAATGTGACTTTATGTGATACATGAGCTATTCCTCCTAGGTTCGGGTATGTAAATCATGGTCTGTAGTTATACTCCTATTCCCCATGCTTAGGCTGCCTTCACACTTGCGTTTGCAAGCGCAGCGTACTGAACGCAGCCAAACGCTTGAGCACTGCGTTCCTATGTTTAACCTTTCCCTTGATATAATTCAGATCATTGCGGTGCACCCTGTTTTCTGTTGAATATGTTTAACATGGGAACGCATGTGCCTGCGTTTGGCTGCGTTCGGTTGCTTTTGCGCCCTCCGAATGCAGCCTTTTGCATTTTTTGTGCAGTCGCAGCTGATCGCTGCTTCAAATCTCCCGCACCGGCATCACCTATTCGGTGTCAGTGCGGGAGATTTAAACAGCTGTCAGATCAGCTGTTTCTCCCCGCTGACACTGGCGGGAGATCAGCTGTGGCTCTGCATGATCTTCCGGTGGCCGCTGCTGATTAGCGGCGGCCACCGGGAGAGATTTCAATGAGATCCGCAGCGTTCTCCTGTGCTGTCTTGCGGAGGACACTGCGGATCCATTGAGATCCATGCATTGTTTGTCCGCTTGCGGGCGCTTGCAGATAAAACAAGCGCCCGCGACCGCACATAAAATGCAACAAGCTGCGTTCGGAGGGCGCACAAATTGTGCGCATCTGAACGCAAACGCGACCGAACACAGCCAAACGCAGGCACATGCGTTCCCATGTTAAACAAGTGCGCAAGCGTTTGGCTGCGTTCGATACGCAGCGTTCACAAACGCTAATGTGAAGGCAGCCTTAGACTGGTCTATGAAGCAGAATAATTCCTGCAGCCATGAAAGATTTCACCTAGGTGTAAGAACAATGGTCACAGAGAGTTAATAGAGTCCAGGGTGTATATACTGCCCTCTGAACATGTATCTGCAGGGATCATATTTACACTGAGGTCTGGCTGCAATTATGTGCATTAATAATGAATCACATATAGGTAGAAGACAATCAGATGTGTGTGGGGGAGTGATTACTGCAGGCTGTGCAGGGCAGGAGAGCCTGCTATTACTCACTGAGGAGAAAATTAGCCTTCCTGCCCCCCACCCCCATCTTCAGGGCCATGAGCTGTGTATACTTACTGCTCCTCCTGTGTCATCCTCCTGCCTCCAGGCTCGTCCTCCTCCTGGCCCCCATGTCATCCTCCTGGCTCCAGGCTCGATCTCCTCCTGTGTCCTCCTGCTGGCACCAGGCTCGTCCTCCTCCTGGCCCCCATGTCATCCTCCTGGCTCCAGGCTCGATCTCCTCCTGTGTCCTCCTGCTGGCACCAGGCTCGTCCTCCTCCTGGCCCCCATGTCATCCTCCTCCTCACTCTGTGGTGACGTCCTGCAGTTTGCTGAGAATGAGGACGTCACTGCACTGCACCGACTCTCTGCTCCTCTCTGACACGGGGAGCTGATTACAGCTCCTCTGACCCCGGAAACGCAGGTGCTGGTATTTCCGGGTCATTCAGCTCCCTGTGTCTACATGGATGGAGGTGTGGCCCCCGACCCCGCACACACCCCTTCCCCTCTTCCTCTGAAAAGACAGATTAGTTTGTCTAATAGAGGGGAGGAGAGGGTGCAGAGAGTGCAGGCAGGCAGTGACAGGGCTGGGGACTCCGGCCTGCATCTGTGCATGATGGCCACCGCGCAATGACTTACAGCCGACCTACGGCCGGAGGAGCAGGAGCACCGGCCCCCGGCCACACCCCCACCACCGGCCCATAGGGAGGAGTCCCGGTAGTCCCGCCTACCAGTCCGGGCCTGGAGGAGACCCTCCATGAACTCTCTCCTCACGATAGGATGAGGAGAGAGTTCACTGAATTCTACTGAACTCCACCTGCTAGTGGATATAATACTAAGAGTAAAGTTCTTAATTAGAGATAGTTCGTCTCTCCTCCATAGTATTAGAGTTATATATTCTAAATATGTTGAAATGTTTCTATAGTTGCCTTACTTTCTGTGAAATCATCCATGTGGGTAAACCGTTTAACTACCTAGATATATCTTAGTCCAAGAGATATATATGTTTACTCTGAGTATTTTAAATATATATACCTGTATACCTATTCCCCCCCCCCTCCACCACCCCAATACCCTCCCTTATCTTCCCCACTACCCCTCCCCCTTATCCCCCCCCACTCCCATCCGATCTCATTTCCCTGTGTCCACCCTTGTAACAGGCATCAGGATTCTTCTGAGGAATATATAAGGAAAAAATAACAACGTCCCCTAAAAGTCTACCTAAATGGTGACCTTCTCGTTTTAGATTTTTGTGACTCACAATGTTAAGTTTAACTATGTACTTGTTTTATCTCTTTATCTGTCTCTACACCATCCTTTATCTACCTTCTCTTAGCGATCCCTTACACCCATCCCACCCACCGGACGCGAGAATGCAAGCAAGGACCACCAATGGCCTAAATTCACCCATTCCCAGACGTCATACTCTAGATCTACTAAAGAAATATAAAGCAGACATTCTCTTAGTTCAAGAAACCCACTTCATAGACACAAAGATACCCAACTTTGAGCGTGCACACTATGAAACTTGGTTTCATGCTAATTCCCCACAACCCAGATCGAGAGGAATCTCGATTGCAATAGCAAGGGGAATTCCCTTCCAAGTTAGAGAAAAACTTGTAGACACAAATGGCCGCTTTATCTTCCTCAAGGGACTATTAGCTGGTAACCTAGTTACAATCTGCTGCCTATACGCCCATAATAAAAACTTCTAAAGTGGTTCTTGGCAACCTTGAGAAAGATAGGTGACTTTAGGGAAGGCACCCTTATAATTGGAGGAGACCTAAATGTCCCACTTGAACCCTTATTAGACACCACTAAGAAAAAAAGTATATTTTCACAGACAGACCTCAATAAAATAAAAGCCCAACTCAGAAACCTTCAATTAATAGATACTTGGAGATACTTACATCCCACGGAACACGACTATACCTTCTATTCCCACTCTCATACATCATATCACAAACTTGACTACCTATTTGTATCAAAAAGTGCACTACCTAAAGTTAATAATTCAAGAATAATGGCTAAGGTTTTTTCAGACCACTCTCTTGTTTTACTAGAAATGACACTACAAAAAACCTTCCCTCTCTACAGATCTTGGCAACTCGACGGATCGGTGTTAAGTAACCCTACCGCAAATAAACGCATAACTAAAGTGCTCCATCAGTACTTTGCCAATAATGACATGGGTGAGGTCTCTGCGCCGATTCTCTGGGAAGCCCATAAAATGGTAGTTAGGTGAGAGTTTATATCGATCATGGTATTTATTCACAAACACAAATAGATACATCTCAATACACTTTATGACGAAATATATGATTTAGAAACAAAATATAAACGTTTGATTACTCCACAAATTCTGCTACAACTCAGCCGTAAAAGACAACAACTGAAAGAAATCTTAAATCTAAGCACTGCAAAGTGGTACGCATCCTGGCGCATAAGAATGTACGTGCATGGAGATAAAGCATCAAAATTTATGATTTCCAGAATTAAGCAACGCCAGGCATGCACATTTATCCACTCTATCAAAAAACCAGAGGGACACCCTACAACTAATTATGTACAAATTGAAAGAGAATTTCTGCATTTTTACAAGCAATTATATAATCTACGCCAAGACGAACCCGATCACGAGAAGGAAGTCAGACGACAAAAAATTAAAACATTCTTATCTAAGATAGACATACCAGGCTTTACTCCTCTCCAACAACATCAACTCAATAGACCTTTTGATTTGGAGGAACTCCGATCCACCCTGTCGAGGTGTCCCCTGAACAAAGCTCCGGGCCCAGATGGCTTACCCGGTGCTTACTACAAATCGTTTCCCTTTGTACTTCTCCCATGAATGCTGAATACATATAACTCAGTGCTAAAAGGTGAGCAATTCCCGACCCAGGCACTAGAAGCAAAAATATCCCTAATATATAAGGAGGGAAAAGATCAGGAGCTGTGTAGTAGCTACCGACCAATTTCCCTACTAAACGTTGATCTGAAAATATTCACTAGTATGATTGCTTAGAGGCTGGCTATGCTCCTTCCTGAACACATCTCCCTGA
Organism: Allobates femoralis; assembly: GCA_033576535.1. Taxonomy (NCBI): domain Eukaryota; kingdom Metazoa; phylum Chordata; class Amphibia; order Anura; family Aromobatidae; genus Allobates; species Allobates femoralis. Next base: position 618,412,208 of record JARQOC010000002.1, read on the forward strand.
GCCAAGCCGGATTCGTTGGGGAAAGAAAGGGGAGAGATAATGCACAAAAGATCCTACATCTCATACACTATGCAAATGAACGAAGAATACCACTGGTGCTTCTTGGAACGGATGCGGAAAAAGCCTTCGACAGGGTGGATTGGACCTACTTGGAAGAGGTCCTACTTAAATTTGGCACTCCCTTAAAATTAATTAAAGCCATCCTAAAAATGTATAACAACCCAACTGCCCGCATTGACATAAACAGTTCACTAACAGATACTTTCTGTATCCACAACGGTACTCTACAGGGCTGCCCCCTTTCCCCATTATTATTCATCATAGCCCTGGAACCCTTATTACTCAACATACAGCAAAACAGCGCAATAACCGGCATAACTCTAGGGAAGACACATCATAAAACAGCTGCATTTGCAGACGACTTGCTTGTACTTATGACTAACCCTCTAAAAAGCTTCCCGGCTTTAATACAAATCTTTGAAGAATATAGTACGCTCACCAACTTCAAAATAAACACCTCAAAGTCGGAAGCACTTGATATAAACCTACCTTACCCAACTCTATCTAAACTAAAAACACTCTAACGAATTCTCATGACCCAAAACCTATATTACCTATTTAGGTATCAAAATAAGTAGATCACATAAAGACTTATTGTCCCTCAACTACTATCCTCTGCTAGATAAAATTAAAACAACTATGAAAACCTGGCGAGATCCCTTTTTATCATGGACAGGTCGTAAAAATATTTTTAAAAGTCTGATTCTTCCCAAGTTTAATTATCTATTCTCCATGCTTCCCATACATGTCCCTGCAACATACCTGAGACAAGTTAATTCCCTAATTCTCAACTACATGTGGAAGAATACAAGACATCGCATTAACTCACGCACGCTAACTCTTCCAAGAGTAAAGGGAGGAATGGACGCACCGGATATCACGACATACTATTATCCTGTCCAGAACAGTTGACATTATAAGGAACTCACAAGACAAATTATGGGTTGATATTGAAAATAGGTTCTCTACACACCCCATTAGATCTTTGTTGCTTGTCCGCACTGAAAAGAACGTATACCCGACACAAAATAACCCTATTACTTGAACAATGCTATGCATATGGTCCAAAATGTGCAAATATTTAACGCCACCATCCTCACCAGTTCTAAAAGTATCAGATATACTAGCAAGATCGGACCAACTACATAACCCTAGAGACTCGCAAAGTCAGCAACTTAAGAACATCACCATAGATCAGATATTTGCAGAGGGAGCCCTCCTCCCTTTGACAGATATGCAAAAAATACCAGGACTGGAGACACTAAACTTTCTGCAACACAAAACACTACAGATTATGCTTCCCAAGATGAAATTTCACCTAGAAATAACACGCGATCCTACCATATTTGAGACTCTATGCGCTAAAATAACCAAACCCTCTAAAATATTGTCCACGATCTATAAAGTAGTAATATGTAGGGATATATGCTTAAAGAGGCTTATATCTCTTACTGGGAGAAGGATTTGGGATATCAATTTACTAAACCACAAATACATCATATTTATACTCACTCATATGGACCGACAAAATGTGTAAAGACTCAGGTAAACTCTTTTAAAATTATTACTCGATGGTATACTACACCTCAACAGGCTAGTTTATGGCTTTCTAACCCACATTCGAATGGATCACACTGATGGAGATGTGGAAATGCCAATGGGGATTACCTCCACCTTTGGTGGCTTTGCCCAACGCTTAGGAACTTTTGGAACACAACAGAAGACCTGATCCATGAAGTAATAAACCACAGAATTAAGCTAACACCAGGAATTGTGCTTCTAAATCTTCCTGTGGAACTCCACGTTAAAAGGTTCGCCTGCACAATTTACAATATCATAGCTGCAGCTAAATTTCTCATCCCAACCTTATGGAGAACCACCCAAATTCCTAATCTCCAACAACTCATAGACAAAATCAACCATCTGTACATTATGGCTAAACTAATAGCTGACGTAAACAATACCCGAACAGCTTTTGAAGCCCAATGGCGAACCTGGTCACAGTTCCAAAATAATTCCATCATTCAGAATGCCCAATCTAATGCATAAATTATACCGATGCAAACTTGCGAAACCACTCCTAACTACATCTCCCTCCCCTCCACCTCCCTCCTCTCTAGATGAAACCTGTGCTTGACATCTTCACAAGCACCCTTCCCCCTTTTCTTTCCTCTTCTCTGCCTTTCTAAGTTTCAAACTCGCTACTCTCTAACATACTTCTTTATTACAGCATTTTACTTATTGGTACTCCTCCTCCGGTTTTGAAGTTTGAGGCTAATTGATTCGTATGGACTTATAAATGAAACTAATAGCGCCTCTCTTGACTTTTATCAGTATGTAATTGTAATTCGAGCGTAACTTTTTCTTCTCTCTCTTCCGTTATCTCAAATGAACATACAGTACATGTACCAATTTACCTGACTGAAATTTCAATAAAAAGAATTTTTGAAATATCATATTTTTATTCTGTGCTTTAGATCATATTCAATTTATGCAATAAATACTGATGGGTTAGGATATTTTCACATAGGTAAACACAATGACCTTAACATTAGGAAAATTGTGTGTTGTTCTCTAATTTTGATCACCAATTTATATCCTTTAATATTAGTGCCACGTCACACACACAGATAATTGTGCAGATATTGTTCACAGATCTCTGGTTGCAGTGAAATCATGGACACATTTCTCCATTTTGTGGCTGTGTACAAATGTAACAATATGTCCATGATTTCACTGCAACCAGAGATCTGCAAACAATATCTGCACAGATATCTGTGTGTGTGATGTGGCCCTTATTCACAGGTATGTCTCCTGTTTACTGATTAAAACACCTTCACATCTAAGGCTGCTTTCACATAACGATTTTGTGCCTGTCCGTGGGATCCGACTTTGAAGGGGGATCCCACGGACAGGCACGGATCCATACGGATCCCTGCAATCGGATGGCAAATAGCCATCCGATCTGCAGGATCCGTGTGGATCCTGCGGTCCCCTGCCTCTCCCTACTCCTGCCTCCTCCATCTTCTTCCCTCTCCTACTCTATATGATGTGCCCCCGCTATTCTATCTGTGTCCCCCGCTCTTCTATCCTCATCTATCCCTATCCTGTCCCCTGTCCTCTCCCTGGGTGTAAAAAAATAAAAAAACTCCTCCGGGAGTATACATTACCTGTCACCGGCTCCAACGCTGCCGCACGATCAGGGCTAAAGGACCTGTGATGATGTCAGAGTCACATGACCCGGTCAGCTGACCGGGTCATGTGACCGGGCTCTTACATCATCACAGGTCCTTTAGCCCTGATCGTGCGGCAGCGTTGGAGCCGGTGACAGGTAATGTATACTCCCGGAGGAGTTTTTTTATTTTTTTACACCCAGGAGAGGACAGGGGACAGGATAGGGATAGATGAGGATAGAAGAGCGGGGGACACAGATAGAATAGCGGGGGCACATCATATAGAGTAGGAGAGGGAAGAAGATGGAGGAGGCAGGAGTAGGGAAAGACAGGGAGATACGGAGCCGACATCAGATCTGAGGTGAACTCAGATCCGATGTCCATAGGCTCCTATGCTGTGGGCACATCGGACAGCCTCGGATCAGCAGTGATCCGAGGCTGTCCGATGTGAGTCACGGACACAAAATCGTAGCAGGCTACGATTTTGTGCCCGTGATTACATCGGATGGGATCGGATGGTGCCAAAATCGGATGCCAATAGTGGCACATCCGATCCCATCCGATTCCCATAGGGGAACATGGGGTCCGATTTCGGATCCGATTGTATCCGTTTTGAAACGGGTACAATCGGATGACCGAAAATCGTTATGTGAAAGCAGCCTAATTCAGTCTATTGACTCCAGTTCACACCTGTATGTCGTACCTTCAAACAAATGCATATAAAGGCCACTTCACACACACAGATATCTGAACAGATCTCTGGTTGCAGTGAAATTATGGATACATTGCTCCATGTTGTACACAGCCACAAAATGGAGCAATGTATCCATGATTTCACTGCAACCAGAGATCTGTTCAGATATTGGACTCAGATATCTGTGTGTGTGAAGTGGCCTTAACCCAGTTCAATTTTGCCTTTTTAAGATCATTAAATTAGCACTTTGTAATAGTTTAACCAACAGCGACATCTGTTGACGTTCTCACATTGCAGACTGTTTGCCTCATTGTTTTTGTATAGACTAACGTTTCCTAAAGGCCCCGTTGCACGCTACGATATCATTAATGATATCATTGCAACGCCACCGGTTTGGTGACGTTGCAGCAACTTCGAAACGACATAGTTGCGTGTGACACGTATCAACGATAAGTTCATTGATCGTTGATCGTGGAAGAATGGGCAGAAACATTATTTTATCATTGTTCTCCAGCTGGGCGCCGAGCATCGCCATCTGTGACAGTGGGAGACCAAAGATGAAAGAGCTCCCAGCGCCGCACAGCACACGCTGGTCGGCTGGTAACCAGGGTAAACGTCGGGTAACTATGCGCAGCGCTGCGCTTCGTTACCCGATGTTTACCCTGGATACCAGCGTTCTCACTGGTCTGATCGCTGGCGTGTCTGCCTGTTTGACAGCTCACCAGCGATCACAAAATGATATCCCAGTGATCCCGGCCACGTCGGATTGTTGGTCGGATCGCTGGGACATTGTAATGTGTAACGTGGTCTTTAGAAACTAAGCTGAGACAGAAAAAAGTAGTAGTGTGAACAGTCCTGTATAGCAAGTTCACTACCAATGCCAAAAGCATTAGCTTTTACTTTTTTATTGCAAGGTATGTGGAGAAATCTTACACATACTTTTTGTGTTTTCTAGTTGTTATCTCATAACATTTCCTTAGGCCTCGTTAGTTTTCCATCAGCCACTTCACAAGCCTCACCCCTTCCTTTGGCAGCATCCATCTGGGCCTCTTTTTTTTTTTTTTTTACCAAATCTTTTTTATTGGATTTTCAAGCAAAGAACACAAAATAAACATTTAGAAATACAACAAGGTATGGATGCAGTGAGATCGGACAATATGCAGACTCGGTACGTGGCCGCATGACCGTTATCACTAAGAACAGAGGAGGGAGAGGAATAGTAAAGGGTTAACAAGAGGGGGAAGTGGAAGAGGGGGGAAGGGGTTGGGGGTGGGGGGGGAACAAGGAACAATTGCAGCATAATCGAACCAAACTTACAAAGGAGTATAGCATTCCACAGTTTGCAACCCCGATAACAAAACCAAAATCATCAAGAACAATCAATGACCGTTAATAACAATCAGTGTCCACCCAGTACCTTATGATGGCATCTGACATCTGACTACGAAAAATAATAAGGACTCATCATCCACGGGTCCCGAATTATAGCCAGTTTTCTCTTTGCGTATCGGGACTGAGCCAAAGCTAGTTCGTATTTACAATGTAAATTTGTCCTTTCCACTACGTCCATAGCTGTTGGCGGAGAGGTCCCCTTCCATTTAAATGCAATTGAAGTGCGGGCTGCTATCAATATATGGGAAATAGTTCCTCTTACAATACTGGGGATTGCCTTGAGGCCAATATGAAGAACAGCTATGGAGGGAGTGAGTTGCAGCTGAATCCCGGTGGCTCCCGATATCAATTGTTCAATCCCTCCCCAAAAGGTAGACAAGACTGGACAGTAAAACCATATATGTGCCTGGGAGCCAACCTGGCCGCAGCCCCGCCAACAGAGGGGGGAGTTCTGCGTTCCAAATCGGGCAACCAGTTCTGGGCAGCGGTACCATCTCATGTGCGATTTTTTTTCAATTGTTCCAAGTGGGTCACACAAGAGGATACTCTCTTGATCTCAGATATCCACTCATCTGGCTCCAGAACCACACCCAATTCCCACTCCCATCCCTGCATGTAGGGAAGTCTCACCCCCTGATCAATATCTGTCAACACTCTATATAGTATAGAGATTCCCTTTGAGCTAGCTCCCGGGACCAGAAAATAACCATTAACCCTTCTATCCATATGCCCGGCAAAGGAGGAAGATGAATGAGGGGAATCATGTAAAAAGTGTCTTATTTGTAAATACTGGTAGAAAAATCCTCTAACCCCCGGATGTTTTCGAGTTATTTGATCGAAGGGAATTACGCCCGTGGGCCCCACCAAATCTGGCTGAAGATTTAGGTAAGGGATGTGGGTTTCAATGGCCAGCAAGGAGAGTGAACCCTGAGATATTCTAAGAAGTGTAGGGGCAAGGGTCCTCCATAGGCGCAGAGTTGCACGCATTGTAGGTAATAGAGAGAAGGTCGTGCTCGTCCTGAGTACCTCAGATTCTAATGTCAAACGCGTAGAGCCTCTTCTAAAATAGAATTTCTCTATCTGCAACCACCTATGGTCCTTATCCATTTGCCACCAATCCCTGAGCCCCGTTAAAACCAAGGCCCTGTGATAGGCCAACATGTCTGGAACACCCATCCCACCCAACTCCAAGGGGAGGTACAAAACCTTTCTTGCTATACGAGGTGTTTTATGTGCCCAGATATATTTATTGGCTAGAAGTTGTAAGCGGAAGATGTGTTTTTTGGGTATAACAAGGGGTAGGGATCTAAAGTAATAAAGGATCTTAGGGAGGGCTATCATTTTAAAGGAGTTGATTCGCGCGGTCCATGAGGTCATAATCTGGTGCATGTCTTCCTGAAGGGTTTTAATTTTCACATATAGGTTGGAGAAATTTATTTTAATTGTTTGTGCCGAGGGTGTCAAGGTTATTCCGAGATAAGGGATGCCTACAAGCGACCACTGGAAAGGGAATGTTTCTTCCAGGTGCCTCTGACAGGCGGCTGGGACTGCGATCGGGAGTACTAGTGACTTGGAAGGGTTTAATCTATAGTAGGAGACCCCACTGAACTCCCTCAATTTGGACATGACAGCAGCGAACAACGGCCCAATATTCACGCATTAAATAATGACATCATCAGCGTAAAGGCTGATTTTATGAGCCACCTTCCCCACCATCACGCCCGAAACATCAGGATGAGTTCTAATCTTTTCAGCAAGAGGTTCCATACACAGAGCAAAAATTATGGGGGACAGGGGACATCCTTGGCGAGTGCTGTTGGTTATCTGAAAGGGTGCTGATAAGAAACCTGCCGTTAACACCCTAGCCGAAGGAGTGGAGTACATTGCAGAAATAGCCGAATAAATAGGGACCACTAGGCCGGATTTTTTAAGAACCGCCTGGAGATATCCCCAGTGCACCCTGTCAAAATCTTTTTCAGCGTCAAGCGACAGGAATGCACTGGGGAGGTCCGTCAGCTCCGCCACCCGGACCAGGTTCAACATTCTACGGACCCCATCCTTCGCTTCTGTTCCCGCCACGAACCCCACCTGGTCAGGAGAAACCAGGCAGGGGACGATCAGATTCAAGCGTGAAGCCAGTAATTTGGTGAACAACTTAACATCACAATTTAGGAGCGCAATAGGTCTAAAATCGCCCGAGGAGGTAGGAGGCTTTCCCGATTTTGGTAAAGTTGTAATAGTGGCCTCCAAGCTAGGGGAGGACACCGATCCCCTATCTCTCCAAACAGAAAACAGGCGCAACAGGTAGGGGGCCAATAGCAATTGGAAAGTACGATAGTAGGCATTAGAGAATCCATCTGGAACGGGGGCACTCCTCTTCTTAGTTTGTTTAATAATTGTCTGAATCTCTTCTATCGTGAAGGGGGCGTTTAGAAAGGATTGATCATCAGTAACCGCGGGAAGGTCGATGGAATCGTGATAATCTGTAATACCTTGGGTCATGGGCTGGGATGTCAAGGGGTCATTTTTAAGATTATATAAGCCTGCGTAATATTTAGCAAACTCTGCAGCAATTTCTACAGGGTTTCTAACGGGACGGCCTCCAGGGCTCAGAAAGTGATCTATCCTGGATTTAGCTTCCCTTTTTTTAACTCTACGGGTGAGAAGGGCTCCAGCCCTGTCCCCATAGAATACCATTTCGTTTTCAATTTGTTCAAATTGTGAGCATACAAGGCCAGCATAGAATCCCGTAGTTTAAATCTTATAGCATAAATTTCAGAGGAAACAGAGAGAGTTACATCCGCCTTATTAAGGGATTCCAAGACCTGCAATCTGGAGAGTAACGTGTTCCTGTCCCCTTCCCTTTTGCGCTTCAAAGCTGCTGCTTGTTGTATAAATAATCCCCTCAGAACCACCTTATGGGCAGACCACAACGTCTCATCAGTAATCTCTCCGTTATCATTCAGTTGAAAGTACAGAGACAAATCTGAGCAGACCATCGACACAACATCTTCATTCAGGAGAAGGCCATCATTCAAGCGCCATCTAAAAGCCGGGGACTTTGGTGCGACAGAGTGATAGTGAGTAATATAGGGGCATGATCGGAGCAGGTTATCAACCCTATCTCGGAGGTGAGGCATTTAGACAATATAGCGTCATCCACTACAAAGTAGTCCAACCTGCTATATGTGTGATGCCGAGGGGAGAAAAAAGTGTAATCACGCTCCGCAGCATGAGAGTATCTCCAATGGTCATGATATTGAAATTCAAGAGTGAGCAACCTCATCTCCCCCCTGCATCCCCCTCTTCGATGGGAACAGTCAAGCTCCCGCTTCATGGGGATGTTGAAATCCCCGCATATAATCTTACCACCCCTCGCAACTGATTGTACAGTCTGTAATGCGTGTCTCACAAATTTGCATTGACCTGAGTTAGGGCATAGATTGACGATATCGTGTGCAAAACTCCATTTAAAGTGCAGACTAGCACCAGTAGTCTGCCATCCGGGTCTACATGTAACCTCTCTAACTTAAAGGCCACAGTGTGTTTAATCAGGATGCACACCCCCGCCCTCTTAACTGTGTTATTGGCAAAGAATATATGGGGGAATTGGGGGTAATGAAACCTAAAATTATCTGATTCTAAAAGGTGGGTTTCCTGTAGACAAATGATTTCCGCCTGAGATCTCCTCACCTCCCTCCACACCATCAACTTTTTACCCGGGGAGTTCATCCCCCTGACATTAAGTGACATTAATTTTAAGCTCATATTAAAGTATCAGTGAGCAATACCATATCGAGCTCAGAGACCCAATTGGGCCTCCAGAATTGATCACTATGAAAAAGACATAAACTGGTAATCAGGGCGGGCTCCCCGAAAATGAACACATAAGTAAGGAATGCTGAGTCAGGCATAAATTGCTGCAAAAAAACACAAAAAATGTAAAACAACAACCATGGACGTAAAGAAGTGAGGAAGGAAAAAACAAAAAAGAAAACAGTCAGCAAGCGGGAACCGACTTCATTATCCCGCGCTAAGAGCCCAGTCCCTCGGGCGACGAGCAGAAGAAAATTGTCTGCTATCCAAGGGCTCAGTACAAATGTACCGTCCAGAAAGCAGCCTCAAAATCAGCTGTCTGAGACTCCGTTCATAGGACGCCCCATCCACCACTTCAGATCGTGGACCAGTCTGAGGTCACCTTCTTTTTCTCCGAAGATTTAGCAGATGCCTGTGAAAAGGGGATCCTCCAAGATGACAATTTATTCTCTGCCTGCTTTGGTGTGGAGCAAGTAACCATCCGGTCATCATAAGAGATTATTAGCTTCACTCGGTTGAAACCTCATTTGTAGCGGATGTTAGCCTCTCTAAGGGCCGCACATACATGCGCATACGCCCGGCGCTTCGCCAGGGTGGCAGCCAACAGGTCAGGGAACACCTGCAGGCCCTGGAATTCCTCAGGCAATGGGGGAGGCTTTCTCATATGCTGCACAAAGGCATCTTTTGTGGGGAACCTGAGCATTCTGGCTAGTACATCTCTGGATGCGGTGGGTCCAAGGTGTTTAGGCTTCAGGGTTCTATGGATCCTCTCTATCGCCAGGTCCCCCGGAGGAAAGTCAGGCAGCACAGAGGCCAGAAATTTCTGCATGAAGGGGGCTAATTCTTTATCTAAAATCTCCTCTGGAATGCCCCGAACTCTTATGTTTTGCCTCCTAGACCTGTCCTCCAGGACATACAGCTTATCATGCACTGAAGAGAGCTCATCCCGAAGTGCAGCATTGTCATCCACTAACGCATTGATGGTGGTAGCATATTCCCCTAATTTGCCTTCTACATGGGCTGTTCTGTCTCCCTGGGAGTTCAGATCTCTCCTTATTTCCCTTAGCATTTCATGCATATCCTGCTTCAGGGAGACCCTCATAGTGGCCAGAAAGTCTTTCACATCCCCCTTTGTGAGCGGGGCCGAGCTGCTGCTTCTGCTGTGCGGGGGTGTAATGTCTCTCTCACCTCTGTTTGAGCCGCGGGAGGAGCGGGAAGATCTGGATGGAGAGGCAGGCGCCATTTTCCCAGCGGCGTGTACAGTCTGCCCTCCGGGGAAGAAGTCCGGCAAGCGAGGTGGGGAAGCTCGCCTGTTCGACCTGCCATGCACTACCATATACCTCCGGTGGACTGTGGCGGTGCTGGTGATCCATCACCAGGTACTACAGGTGGCATCACATGACAAAAACTCTTATCCCCTGTAAATACATCTCTTTTTGAAGTGTCACCCAGGCCACGGGATCAGGCGCTGCCACCCATGACATCCTGGAACACCCACCGAGCCTTTTACTTGAGTACCCCAGGGCCTGGGGCTCGACACTAATGTTGGGACTTGTGGTTTTGTTGGGGAGGTTAGACTCTGCAACCTGCACCCTGGATAAAATTGTTGCTGTGTAGTAAATATGTACCTTGAAAATGTATAGGAGTATGATGTCAACTTGCTTATTTTATGGTGCAATTTGGCCACCTACTGATCAGTGTAAAATTACTGCTTCCCTGGTGTCTTTGAGCAAGAGAAGGGGCTTAAAAGTCAGTTAGCACCTCCTTAGGGGTAGAGTATAGGAATAAAATTGAGTTGCAGACATGCTGTAGCAGGAAAAAGTAGTGTGTGTGGCACTGCGGCTGATTTCCGCTGCCCCCTGACTTACAAGCCCTGTGAAGGGTTAATGGTGGCTGAAATTTTAAAACCCTCCCATGGATCCTGGCCCCCAATTCCTTCAATTCTCCTCCCCCTCCTTCCTGCATTTTGCCTGCCCCCTGGAGTATAAGAGGCCAGTCAAGTGGCCATTTTGCCCCGTCCCACAGTCTGGTACCCCGAGTGATGATCGCCCACCCTCCCTCCCCTTTGGTTAATTTTTGCTGAAGTCGTAGTGATGGAGAGAGTGACATGGTAATAAAAATCTAAAATGTGAGATAAATGTGCAATAGGATCTTTTCTTTTAAGGCAAAGAGCAATGAAAAAACCTGATTGAATCTGCTCACCTGCTAAGGTTGTGTGTACCCACAGCCAAGTTTGAGCGCTCAGAGGCCAGCTGCTGCGGATGGTAATAAGTCTGCCTGTGCTGGATGGCCAGTGACAGAACACTTATATTCACTCGGCTTATAGGCGGATATGTTGCCTACACAGTGCTGCGGCCAATATTACAAAATTTTCCACTAAAAGAGTTAAAATTGAGTTGGATGTGTTTGATACCTCTCAATTAAAGGTTTAAAACGTTCTTGTTGTCCATGTGTTATTATTTCTGTCTGGGTACGGCGGGTTTTGTTAGTCAGTAACAAGTACCAAGAAAACCCCATATGGTGAGAGGGAGACCCAAAAGTAAAATTGTCAGGACCCGCTGGGGGAACCCTGAGCCTTGAACATGTGAGGGTTCAAGCAACAAGAGAACTGGCTAATGAGCCAGATATTCACAACCTCTCAGGCTTGAGCTAAAGGGAACCCGGGTAAGCGTCTGTTTCTGGCGGCACCTTAAGCACTTATTTAACAGAGACCCGACCGAACGCAATGGCCTAATTCATAATTGCAGAGAATTTCTGTTTTACTGGCTGTTTCAATAGTTTGTCCATAGCAAAGTCCCTGTAGGTGGGATGGAATAGACTTGTGCAACTATCAAATTCTCTGGTTGAACTGATAAAGTTAATGGGGAGAATGAAAAAGTTGAGTACCTCTGTGGAAACCCAGGCAGCAGGGGTTATATATTAGTGGAGGATGTGGCCCCATATATGGGAAAGAAACTATCCCGCAATATGCGTGCACAACTGTGTGCAGACATAAGTAAAGTACCGTTAACATTGAAAGTATCTACTATATCTGAGTCTTAACACTCCTATAATAAAATGTACACAACGAGCCAAGTATACATACAACATTAATCTTTATTTATTATGTAATATTGCCAAGTAATGTATAAAACCAATAAAAATAAGATTAAAAAAATCAATGATGAGAACCACAAGGTGGCAGCACAATATCAAGCAATAGTCAAGTAAGTATAACCCAATAATATATCCTCTAATCTGTAAATGTTCATGATAGAATATTGGATTTGCTGACATCTAGTGGACGTCTGGTTACACTTCTGACTGGTAAATCAAAATGTATTATAATAATGATCTTTTCTTATATAGTGGCAGCCCTCCAATACTCTCCAGTGCTTAACCATAAAGTGAAGAGAAATTAAAACAATAAGACAAGAGTAGAAAAGTCCCTATCCATAAGAGCTTACCATCAAACTGTAGTAAATGTGGTTGTATAATTTATTCAAATTGGAATGGTTTTAAACAAGCAACTTTGCAATTTTAATCTGTTTACATATCATTTACAGTGAAGGGACCACCGCTGATGCTTACTGCTGCCAGGAGGATGGATGGTGCTGCATGGGTCGGGCTGCTCTTGACAGGGTGTAAAGTATTTACAACAGTTCAACATGCAGGGAATCACACACGGGAGACTTTAGCAGGATTCACCGGGTTTTACTTGCAAGTTCTTCAGTACAGTACGATTGCTTTACACAGATAACTCCGGACAGTCACTTAACCCTCTGCAGCCAGGTTTCCCTTCTGAGACCCTTCTCTCTCTGATACCTTTCAGGCTTTCCTCTACACTTCTCTTCCCCAGTGTGCTGTATGGTGGCAACTCGGTCCCTTGTTTGGCTTCCACCAGTGTGTGGGTAACAAGCCTGGGTCCTATGTGTTGCTGTACCACCTGCATGGTGTTAGGAGATCAGACCTGGAATCTGAACTCCCCGTCGGTGTGTATGTGATCCGGCGTATAGGTTCGGTCACCTCAGAGCTGACTCTCTGGTGCCAGCCTAGCCTTCCAGTGTCCCTGTGTTGCAAGGGAGCACGAGGCCCTTTCCTACCTGTGTGACTCCGGTATATGTCAGGGAATTCCTTCCTGCCAGTCGTCTGTCAACGCTGCCGTTTTTCTCGGATCCATTCTCGGATCCAGCTGAACTGGTCCAGTCTTTCCCCTTCCCTTTGTTCCCGGGCTGTGGAGCGGGCTTTCTCTACAGGGGATTATACCTTGCAGGATTCTGCGCCTCCAGGGAGTCCGAAAACTTCAGGGAAGTGTCACTGTTCTACTCGGTCTTTACTGTTCTTTGCTGCTTGGCACCCTCTGGCCTACTGACTAACTCCTCCTAGTGTTCCCCTTTTGTACCCGGTTCATCACCTTGACTACACTTGTGACTGGCCCTACCACCCCTTGCCCGCCTAGAGTCCCAGGCTCCGGGTTGGGTCTTGTGTCGGTGGGTGTGTGTTATGAAGGTGTTTTGTGTAAAAACTGTCTTCACCTGCCTGGCTGCAGTTCCTACCTGTGGCCACCCTGGTCGCAGGGGCCCCATAAATGAACTTTTAATTCTTTTGTTTAACACTCGTTGTCCAGGTTACCGACCACCATTGTGACCTACCAGCATGGCAAAACATTTGCAAAGCTTACACACTTTGTTTTAATAGAACACTGTAATTACTGATCTAATACTATCCAGATCATTGGAGTGCATGATCCAGCCAGCTTTAGTGTCCGATGCTTCTGTATGGCTGGAAACACTATCCCGTGACATTCGATTTACTTGGATGAGTCTCCTCTAAGATGGTACAACCAGCTAAGATAGTACAGCTCCCCACAGGTGGAGTGGGGCCCCAGGGCGACTGGTACAGTTTGTGAAGGGGTAGTGAATGTTGGGGTGCAGGACTGAGGGTGCAGACAATGACTAGATGACACAAGGGTGGTGGTATCCTTTACCTTTTACTTGTTAATTGTAGGTGCAGTCCAGGACACTGGTAACAGGTGGTAATGGAGATCCGGGTAGCCTGGAAGCAATTGGGGATCCACCTCACCAGGTGGTTTCAAAAGCCTTCCTTCTGAGCTGTCCCTTTGGTCCTCACTGCCTCACAGTATTCTGCCGCCCTCTTCCTGTGTGTTGGTTTCTTACCCGTATGGCAGGCAGTCTGAGCCTTTTACAGGTGCCGCTCCTCTGTTAGCGGCTCTGTGCTGTAGCGTGCTGCTGTGCTGCCGGGTTCTTGGTGGGGCCAGGAGACATGCAATCTCCTGCTCTCCAGATTTAGCTGTCGGGGCTTTAGTTCCCACACAACCACGGATTCCGGTGTCCGGTTTCTAGCGCTTCCCGCTGGGGCAAGCTTGGTTAGCGCTCCACTCCCGAGTTTCTCCTCTACTTTTCTCCTTTTCCCTCTCACTCACTCTCCACTGTCCTGGGATGAGCCTCTCGGTGGCTCCAGTCCCCAGGATGCCTGTCTCTCTACTCTTCTGCTCTGGCTGTTCTGTTCTCTCTTTCCAGGCTGTCTGCCTAACCCCGCCTCCGGATCAGAATTTATAGGGAAGCTCCCCTGAATCAGGGTACAGAGCTCCTCCTTCTGGCCTGGAGTCAGGACAAGTGTTGGATGCTGGTGTTACCTAGCATGGGGACCCCTTCTTACTTCCAAGCACGACATCACTCCTTGTGAGGGATGCAATGCCATTGTGGAAACCTGACTCTTGGGGTGCCACACCTCAACGGAAAGAAAAAGTAGGCCATGTCAAGGAGCATGAATGTGGAACTGCTCATTATTCTTGCCCAGGACAAGCCTGAACTGTGGAGACCCCGGCTATGGGAACTGGAGAAGAAGGGAGTGAGGCTCCTGAAATCTGACAGCCTGAAAGGTATTAGTCAAAGTTTCTATATATTTCAATAATTCTCATTTTATATACTACCACGATTCAAATTCAGGACCTAAAGTATAGAAAGCAGGAATAGAAATTTGGAATCCCAGAGTCCGATGCCAAAATGTCATTACCGTCCCCAGGGGATAGTGTCATACCTGGGAGCACACCAGGTGAGCCCAAGCACACAACACCTTTTCTGCCTTCAGGCCTGAAGGGGAAGCTCTAAACCCGGGTTCAGTGCAGCTCCCTTATAAATTCTGGTCTGGATCGGAGTTAGTTAGTTAATTACAGAGCAGTACTGAGGAAGACATCCTGTGGACTTAAAGGGAACCAACCACCTCAGATCACCCTAATACACAGTTAGTACATGTCCCTGCACCCTAAGGATACCTTTCCAGCACTGTTTTTGTGTAAAATCTTGCATTAGTATAACCGATATAAAGACTTTATAAAGTTACTAGCCTGAAGACTTCTGGGCGTATCCCTCCTTCTGTTATACTTCAGGGCTGTGCATTGCATGTCTGTGCTCCCCCTCCCTCCGTGCCTGCTGCCCTGCCCTGATGGGTGTGATCGTTATCTCCTCTGCACAGAGGGAGGGGGAACACAGCCATGCAATGAATGCACAGCCCTGAAGTATAACAGAAGGAGGGATACGCCCAGAAGTCACCAGGCTAGTAAATTTATAAACTCTTTATACGAGTTATACTAATGCAAGATTTTACACAAAAACAGTGCTGGAAAGGTATCCTTAGGGTGCAGGGACATGTACTAACTGTGTATTAGGGTGATCTGAGGTGGTTGGTTCCCTTTAAGCAGTGCTAAGCTCATCCCAGGGTAGCAGAAACGTAGCTTGAGGGACACATCAGCGAGGGTCTAAGGAAGTCGAGGAGAGCCTGGGGAGTGGAGCGGTGTCGAGCTCACCCCAGCAAAGAGCGCCAGAACCGGACACCGGAGTCCGAGGCTGTGCAGGGCATAACATTCTGGCAGCCGATACCGGAGGGTGGGAGCAGGACCGGCATTAGCACCTGGCGAACCTGGCGCAGGCTGCCGTGATGATGAGGGCCCATCAGGGACAGAGAGCCCTGATGGCAAGGGCCCCCCTGCTGAGTGCGCGCTGCAGCTACTTATCCGCATGGCTAATTTGCATGTGATGCAAATTAGCCATGTGGAGGCGCAAGGAAGGCGAACATCGGGTCTCCGGGGGCGGTGCCAGTGGTGGATGCAGGGGGGTGTTGGAGCGGCTACAGTGTCCCATGATTCACTGAATACTGGGATGCTGCATTGATCCCCCCGCGGGTGGTGTCACAATCCATTATCCCTAAATCATTTCCCCCTCATTTTTAGCGACTGCACAGGGCCACGGAGCCAGGTCTAAGCCCCCGTGCATCCTCCTAGAGACCGAACCAGCTCGGTTCTGAGTACCCTACAGCCCTGGGGATGAGTCAGAAACACATCACCACTTCTGTAATTATTACCCACTCCTGCTTTTGGCTGCAAGTGTGGTGCCCCCGGTGGTCAGGCGTCACAATGGGGTATTACACCGATAAAAGCGGTGTAATTATCCCAACTGTAGGTGGATGCAGGGTTGGTAGGAGGGACCAAATTCCAGCACACCCACACTCAAGCCGGGGTGGTACCCTAGGGGGAGGGTTAGGGCAGTCGGAAGGTCAAAACATGAGAGTTGTAGACGAGACCTGGGGGAAAATGAAAGGGGGTCCTGACAGGACCTTGAGAGAGGGTGCCTGATGCGTGAGTCTGGGCCAGAGAGAGAAAGGGGGAACCCCAGAGCGGAATGACCATACTCCAGGGAGCTTCCCCAGTCCACCACAGAAACCCGGATCCGAGGAAACGGCCAGAGTTCATCTCCGTAGCTGTTAACCAGTTGCTGCGGCCTGTTTATCAGCTTCAGTACCCTGCCACACACGGAGCGGTCCACCCGGTTCTCCATAGAGGTCGGGGTCCAGGCAGCAAAGAGAGAGAGGAACTCGATTACTACCTCAGCGGGACTGGGAAAAGACTTATCCGAGGCAGGGCTAACAGACGGGTTCGTTAACTAATGCATACCGTGGGTACCTCCAGCCTGCTTTGCATCCATTTACAGTCACCCGAAAGGTTACCTGTGAATTACATCATTGCTGAACTGTGGACTATGTATTTGTTGGATGCTTGTTCCCAATAAAATACCCAGAAAGAGTGAAACTGCCTTCATGTCTCTGTACTGCGATCATTGAACTTTTATTTCAGCTAACACTGCCCCGGAGGCCAGCTTCACCTGTAGGAAGCTATACCACCCTTGCCGCAATACCAACGCGCTCCGGAGGACTGCAGCGGCGCTGGTGATCCCTCATCAGGTACTACAGGTGGCATCACGAATCATTCTAACAAAAACTGTATTTAAGAAGTCACCGACTCCCAGAGCCACAGACTCGGGTGCAGCCACCCATGATAGTGTTCCCTTGACACCATGCCCGAGGTTTGAGTAACCCGGCCTTGGCGGGTCACAAGTACTGAGGTAAAAAGCTCAGCAAATACTCAACGTGTGCACTTGTTTCTATCATACTTTTAGCAGTAAAAGAAGACAAAAGCAGCAAACTCACCAGCCGATTAATTAGAGTCTACATACGGTAGCGTGCAGTTACATAGCGTGCAGTGAAGAGGAGCATACAACCAGGGGGGGTGGGCTGAGGGCACCACACAATAATAGTTAAGGGATCTGCTCCTACATGTTATAAAAGACGTTTATATACCAAGAGTAAAAAAACATGCTTACAAGGAACGATCACGAAGGTAAAGAAAATTTCACAAATGTCAATTTTTATTTTAATAGAAAAACACCACAAACTGTCCTGAAATTCAATAACCTGATAGGGCGTCTTTTTGACCATCTGACTGGTATTTTACTATTGACCTTGATGTATAGATCAGTTGAAATGTTATTAGGACACAGCTACCCAGCAGCTATAGTGGTTTCATAGGCAAGAAAGCATTATAGATGACCTTTCTCTATTGGTCCTTCTGGTGTGTTTATTAACAAGTTGTACACCTCAATCTGTATATAGGTTGGTGGCTATTAACATCTGCAGGGGACGCCTCAGAAATGTTTGGCTTGTCGCCTTTTAATTGTTTTTAACTTTGTCTCAGTTTGTAGTGTTTTTCTACTAATAAAAATTAACATTTGTGAAATTTTCTTTACCTTGGTGATCGTTCCTTTTATTCATGTTTTTTCACTCTTGGTATATAAACAGTGAAGGGGAGAAAAAGCCGCGGACAATGGCAAACGTTTTGCGCTGTCCTAGTACCCGTATAAGCCTTTCAGCATGAAACAGTTGCCGTTGTCCGTGGTTTTTGCTCCCACTCCCTACGCGCTATGTAACCTTGTCTGCACATTAAAGGAGACTCTAAGGCTAGGCTCACATGTGGCGTATTTGCCGCGTATTTATGCAGTTGCGCGCTTTTGCACACATTTTGAAAACTGCCCGAGCACCAGCGATCAGAGGGGATGATAATTTCTGCAGTACAGAGGGTTGCTGTATCATCGATCTGTACAGCAGAAGCACACTGCAGGATTCAGGTGCCCTAAGGGGACTAGTAAAAACAATAAAAAGTGTAAAAAAAAAAAAGTTCAAATCACCCCAGTTTGGACCAATGAAAATAAAAGTATATAAAAAATACACATATTTGGTATCGCCGCGCTCACAAATGCCCGAACTGTCAAGTTATAAAATAAATTAATCAGATTTGTAAACTTCAGAACAAAAAAAAAAAAATGCCAGAATTGTTTACTTGGTCTCTTCAGTATTGCAATAAAATGCAATAACGGACGATCAACACAGCGTGTCTACATGCAAAAAATAATCCATCACACAGCCCCAGATCCCGAAAAATGAGGATGCAACGAGTCATAGAAAATTGCTTTTTTTTTTGTAGTTTTTCCACCACTTAGATAAGTTAATAAAAGCATCATATTTGGTATCTCCGTACTCGTACTGACCTGAGACATTATACCGACACATCAGTTTTACCATATAGTACTGACCCGAGACATCATACTAACACGTTAGTGTTACTAACTGTATGCAGGGGGCTGTGTTAAATCAATTTCCCACCTGTGCTTTATTAAATATAGCCCTATGTTATGTAATGGGGTAAATTGACCCCATTATAATCTGCCACTGTCTGCACCCCATAGGCACCAACGCCGCTAATGTGAAATTAGCTGTGAGGCCTCCCAGCCTCCCTCTTTTCTCCCGCACGTCATGACGTGTGCTGGAGGATATAGCAAAAAGACCAACTGGTGCCGGCTGGAGGAGGCACATATGTGGCCCAGCTACCTCAGTCACTGCTGAAAAGGAACTGAGCTGCTCATTCTGCCGGCCGGCTGGCCTGCTCAGATCTGCTCTCCAAAGTCCAGTCCTCACACTGTCATGGCCATCCACCACCTCCTGGACCTGGTTGAAGACACTTAAGAAAGATTGGGCGACACAGAGTACAGAGGAGGGAACGGGCCTGTGACTCTGTGAGTAATCTGTGCTGCAGCAGCTGTGCAGTGCTGAGTATTTGGTAGGTTTTTACTTCAGTATTTGTATGGAAACGTGCACACGCTGAGTATTTGGTGGGTTTTTACCTCAGTATTTGTAAGGCCTCATGCACACGCCGAGTATTTGGTGAGGTTTTCACTTCAGTATTTGTAAGGCCTTGTGCACACACTGAGTATTTGGTGGGTTTTTACCTCAGTATTTGTAAGGCCTCATGCACACTTAAGTATTTGGTGAGTTTTTACCTTAGCATTTGTAAGGCCTCGTGCACATGCTGAGTATTTACTGAGTTTTTTTACCTCAGTATCTGTAGGGCCTTCAGCACACGCTGAGTATTTGGTTAGTGTTTATCTCAGTATTTGTAAGGTCTCGTGCCCACACTGAGTATTTAGTGAGTTTTTTCCCTCAGTATCTGCAAGGCCTCGTGCACATGTTGAGTATTTGGTGAGTTTTTACCTCATTATTTGTAAGCTCTTGTGTACACATTGAGTATTTGGTGAGTTTTTAGCTTAGTATCTGTAAGGCCACATGCACACGATAAGCATACCTCCCAACCGTCCCATTTTTAGTGGGACAGTCCCGATTTGCAGGTTTTTTCCCGCTGTCCCGCTTGGGAGGTGACATATCCCGCCTCCCGCAGTGCACTGAGAACAAGCCAACACATGCTGCCAACCACGCCCCCTCTAGCTGCCAGCCACGCCCCCTCACAGCAGCTCAGGAGGGAGGACCGAGCCCCAATCACAGTGCAGAGAGTGAGTCATGTGACCACTCCTGCACTGTGTAGAGGGGAGGACCTCACTCAACCAATCCCGGCTCAGCGCGGGCCTCTGAAATTCTCTCCAGATGCATAATGGCTGCCGTGTTCAGCATCATCAGCAGCAGCAGACGAGAGGACACAGTGGGCTCTGCACAAGGACCCAGGCACAAGGAAAGGGACCAAAGACAAGGCACAGGCTGAGGACAGACACGGGGCGCGAGGGGGGGTGGGAGCTGCTCTGTACACTGCTTTTACAAGACCTGTGATGATGTCACATGGAGGGGAGGAGTCAGGGGTCACATGATCAGCTCCTCAGTGTATGCAGGACTCTGCTGTGCTGGTTGTCATGGTGCTGGATGAGTGAAGTTTATGCCAGGAGGGATTTACAGTGTGGATGTAGCAGAGCTGCGTGTGTACAAGGTGTACAGAGTGTAGGCGCGTGTGCACGAGGTTTACGGTGCAGAGCCGCATAGGTATGAGGTGTACAGTGTGGAGCCGAGTGTGTACGAGGTGTGCGGAGGGGAGCCGTGCGTGTGTGGGGTTTGTGTATGGGACACGTGGAATGGTGCGTGTGGAGCAGAGCCGCGTGTGTGCAAGGCGTACGGAGCGGAGCCGCGTGTGTGCAGAGCCGCGTGAGTATGGGGCGGGGCCACATGTGTGCGGGACGTATGGAGTAGAGCCATGTGTGTACGGGGCATGTGGAGCGGAGCCGTGTGTGTGTAGAGCATGTGGAGCCATGTGTGTATGAGGTGGACGGAGCGGAGCCGTGTATGTTGGGGCGTTCGGTAGCGGAGCCGCATGTATACGGGGCATACAGAGTGGAGGCGTGTGCGCGGGGAGTGTCGAGCAGAGCCGTGTGTGTACGAAGCAGAGCCATGTGTGTACAGGGCATGTGGAGCGGAGCCACGTGCGTAAAAGGTGTGTGTGCCAGTGGTAACCCCACGTGGATGCTGCTCCCGTTCCTATAGTCCCAGCTGCCTTTGATGGCAGCATTCTTCATCCAAGTCCTGGCTGAGCTGTCTGCCTCTTGCAGCTCAGCATGGTGGGGCACGATGATGTCATCACTGAGTGCCACTGTGCTGATACATGCAGTGCAGATGCTGATGAGACCGGAGCAGAGAGGAGAGAGGTGAGTATTTACTATTTTTTTTAATCAATGAGTACAGTGATGGGATACTATGTAATCTGCAATATAATATAGGAGGAATATGGGGGTGCAATATACTATATGGAGGACTATGAGGGCCCATTATACTATATGGAGGACTATGGGGGTGCATTATACTACTGTATAAGGAAGGTAATAGAGGAGGCATTATACTATATGGAGGAATATTGGGGTGCATTATGCTATGTGGAGGACTATGGGGGTGGGTGCATTATAATATATGGAGGGTCGTGGAATGCATTATAATACATGGAGGACTATGGATGATGTATAAAGATATATATAGCCAATTATATTATATGGAAGCCATTTTAATATATCTGGAGGGCTCTGTGGGGGCACGATAATATTTGGAGGGGTGTGAGGAAGCCTTTATACTTTATGCAGGGCTCTTTGAGGGCTGTGTTGGGGCCATTATACAGTCTGAAGAGGTTTAGGGGCCATTGTACTATATGTAGTTAGGTCCATTATATTGTGTGGAGGGCTGTGTGGGGTTCACAGTTGGAGATCATAATGAGTCAGTGTGGTTGAGGGGGTACAGTAAGGTCATCATACTGTGTGTGTGGAGGAATTGATTGTGGGGGATCATACAGTGTTTGTGGGGAACTTCTGTTGGCATAATACTTTATGGCGGCAATGAAAGAGGAGCTTCAATAAGAGAAGAATTACTTTGTAAGGGCTGCAAAGTTGTGAGATATGTATATATCTATGTGACTCAGCCAAATATTCTTTTTTTGGCGGGGGCCCAATTAGAACTTCTGTTACGGGGCCCCATGATTTCTCTGTACGCCCCTGGTGCAGGATGAATTATCCCTCTGCTGCAGGACTGATTGGCCATATCTTACACACCAGGTCCAGTGCTGCCCCTCAGTACATACAGGTATCCAGCCATGTTTCTCCTGAGCCGTGGGGAGTTAGTGGTGCTCGTCCCCCTTCCTACTTCCACATCCTTTGCACAACCTAATTGGAAGGCCCTGCTATTAGCTCCGGAAAGCCCAGTGTGCGGCGATTGTGATTGGCTAAGTGTTTCAGGACAAGGAGCCATGGTCTGTTGGAGGAGACTTGCCATTTTACCTGCTTAGTGCAGTGGTGGCTTGTTGATGCTCACACTGCAGGTCATTGCATGTGGTGTGTGGACGGTGCAGCATGGTGGACAGGTCTGACTAGTCAGTGCCAGTCAGCAGCCACATTGGAGCTGCCCAGAGTTTTGTAGGCGTGTGCTTGAGATAATAGGTTGGTAAGAGGGAAGAGTTGAGGATTACCCCGAGGCACTTGGCGTGGGGGACTGGGGAGAGTGAGTAGTCATTGACCAGGATGGATAGGTGGGGTAATGGGGGAGAGTTGCTTGGGGGGAAGATGATGAACTTAGTTTTGTCCATGTTCAGTTTAAGGAAGCGAGCGGAGAAGGATGAGATGACGGACAGACATTGTGGAATTTTGGATAGTAGGGGAGGTGATGTCAGGTCCAGACAGGTAGATTTGGGTGTTGTCAGCGTAGAGGTTGTACTGAAGGCCGTGGGACTCGATAAGTTTCCCTAGACCGAGAGTGTAGATGGAGAAGAGTAACGGTCACAGAACCAAGCTTAGGGGATAATATTAGTAATTAATAGTCATGGGCATCTGTTCATTGTCTGTCACTTGTAAATGGGTGTGGTTAGGAGCGCAGCTAAAATTTGCGCGGCGCACATCTTTTGTCCCTCTTTCTGTTCTTCTAAAGTTGGGAGGTATGCAATAAGTATTTTTTGATGATTTTAGCTCAGTATATGTAAGGCCTTGTGCACACGCTGAGTATTTGGTGAGTTTTTACCTCAGTATCTGTAAGGCCTCGTGCACACGCTGAGTATTTGGTGAGTTTTTACCTCAGTATCTGTAAGGCCTTGTGCACACGCTGAGTAGTTGGTGAGTTTTTACCTCAGTATCTGTAAGGTCTCATGCACACGTTTGTATTTGGTGAGTTTTTACCTCAGTATTTGTAAGGTCTCATGCAAATGTTCAGTATTTGGGGCGTTTTCAATCTCAGTATTTGTAAGGCCTCATGCACATGCTGAGTATTTGGTGAGATTTTTTTAATGCAGTCTTTGTAAGGCTAGGGCCACACTTAGCATGTGCCCCCCATTAAACAGATGCCATTACTGCAGAGCCAAGCCTGCAGTAACAGCCAGCGTTAACGTTGGGGGCATCCTGCGAACGCTGCTCCATGGTAACCAGATGTTTACCATGGATGCAGCCACACAGGAAGCCCCAGGGACTGTGCTTTAGCAGAGTGCACTGGAAAACGTTGCTGACAACTTTTTCCTGTGCGCTCTGCAAAAGCGCAGTTCCAGGCTGGGCTCTGCAGTAATGGCATCCGTTTAACGTGGGGCACCTGCTAAGTGTGGCCCTAGCCTTACAAAGACTGAAGTGTGGCCTTAGCCTAAGGCCTCGTGCGCATGCTAAGTACTTAGTGAGTTTTTATCTCAGTATTTGTAAGGCCTCATGCACACGCTGAGTATTTAGTGATTTTTTTCACCTCAGTCTTTGTAGGGCCATGTGCTCATGCTGAGGATTTCCTGAGTTTTTACCTCAATATTTGTAAGGTCTCATGCACCTGCTAAGAATTTGGTGAGTTTTCACTTCAGTATTTATAAGGCCTCATACAAGCGTTGTTTATTTGTCGAGTTTTTACCCTGAAGGGTAAATAGACTAGATCTATGGATGTTTGACAGGTTATAGTTTCACTCGGCAACTATTTTTCTGAAATAATCTGTTTCAGGTATATGATAATGACACCGTCACATGACTAAAGAATAGCAGCCCGCAGCTGCCCCTGAAAATGGCACATTCATCATAGTGCCATTTCCAGGTGCTTAACCTGGCTCATCCAGCGACCCTGGTGACGGCATGCTGGGTATTTAGAAGTTACCAGTTTTGTATTATCAGCTGGCATTAAGCTCCCAGCCATTAGGCATATTAAGTAAATAGTAAAAAAAGATACAACGCAGAGAAAAAAAATTATTAGAAAAAAAATACAAAGACATTTAGCGACACCATCTTTATTAACTCCTCACCCTTAAACCCCTCTTCGGATTTTCTGCAATGTATTGTTGAATAGAGGCAGTGATGAAGAATACAGCATCATCATCAGATTCCAGTTACTGAATGAACCAGCTGTGAGTTCTGGTCAGGATGTGCAGTGACTGATTTACCAAGTGTGCAACCCCCACCCGGGTCACTGGATGGGCAGGGTAAAGCGCCTGAAAATAGCGCTACGATGAATGCGCCATTTTCAGGGATAGCTGTTGGTCTGCTGTTTCTAGGGGAGCCCTAACATGATGGACCCTCGCCACGCTGAGAATACCAGCCCTCAGCTGCCTAGTTTTACCTGTCTGGCAATTAAAAATAGGGCCAGCAGCTGAAAGTGGAAGCACATAGCTGTCTGCTTTATCTGTGCTGAGATTGAAAAGTGCAGCGGAGCACTATGCTTTCTTTCCCATTATATACTTATTTTACTCTCTATGATATCAGGTTGGTTGCGATACACTAATGTAATGTAATGTAATATGTATGACAACCAAGAACAGGCACCATCTAGATTGTGAAAATGCAGTCTATTTAAAACATCCAATCAAAGACGCTCTCAAAGAACATGAGTCTCTGTGATTGGCTGTTGCCCTGTCAGTGATATGAATATGCAGAAAGATTAATGGACGTAAGTAAGAGGAAGCGTGGGAGAGGGAACCTGGAAGCAAGCAGCAGGAGACAAGTAAGATGATCTGTGTGTCTGTCTGTCTGTGTGTTTTTGTCAGCTTTTGGACACCTTTGAAGGTGTTTTTTATGCATTTAAAGGGAACCTGTCACCCCCTTTGGGCATTTAAAACTGTGCCCACCAGCATTACCAGCCCAGACGTCCCCCCTCATATCTGAGAAATCAACTTTTATTCTCTGTCGTGCTCCACCATTGAAGTACCAAAGTCTTGCAAGACTTCACAAATCTTGCGAGAACTCGACACTACCATTAATGGAGGGGACGGTGACCCGCTCCACTGTGCAGGGCGCAAGTGTACTTGTCACTCAGCGGCCTTCCACAGGAGAGCGGGAATTTTCAAATTGCAAGGCGGGTTTTGCTGGCAAGTGGCGGTGAGCACCTTATACACCGGGACCATAGAGCATACCTCCCAGACCTAATAGGATGCAGGGTGACAGAGAATAAATGTTGATTTCTCAGGTATGAGGGGGACGTCTGGGCACATAGAGGGGTTACAAGAACCCCATCTACATTATGTTAATGCTGGTTGGCACAGTTTTAAATGACAGGTTCCCTTTAATGTGACCTGCCATGGATTTCAATAGTATTCGTGGTGTACGGCAAATTGTTTACCGAACAATTCGGCGAACACCCTGCATTTGGAGAACGCAGCCAAATTTAAACCCTGAGGTGTTCTCTCATCTCTAATTACAACTACCTTTTGTGGGAGCCTGTTCCACTCATTGATCAACCTCACTTTCATAAGTCTGTGTCTCCCTCCATTCAGTCTCATCCCATTGCTTGTAGTCTTTCTTTGTGCAAATGAAAGTAGGGTGGATTCTTATACAATACTAGATGGTGGCCCGATTCTAACGCATCGGGTATTCTAGTATATGTATGTAGTTTATTTATGAAGATTTAAGAATAATGCAAAGCGAAGCTGGGTTTAAAATGTTGCACAAATATCGCTGATTGCTGGCAACCAATCAGCAATCGTGGTTGAAATCTTGCGCCAATTTGCGGGCGAACTGTCCCTGTTGCTGATTGGTCATGGGCGGCTGGCCTGACCAATCACCAATGCAGGATTTGCGTTACAGATAAACAGGCAGAAGTAGACAATTACATAGTAGATACCTACAGCAGTACCGGTGTGCAGCGGTGTCAGTGAGCAGCGGTGCCGAAATCCAGGAGGGGACCGGTGAACAGCGGCCAGGTGCGGGCAGGAGGGGCCGGGGAACAGCGGGCAGGAGGGGGCCGGGGAAGAGCGGCCGGGTGCGGGAAGGAGAGGGCTGGTGAAGAGCGGCCAGGTGCAGTGGTTAGCACAGTATGGTGGCTCAGTGGTTAGCACTGCATATGATGGCTCAGTGGTTAGAACTGTATGGTGGCTCAGTGGTTAGCACTGTACGGTGGCTCAGTGGTTAGCACTGTATGGTGGCTCAGTGGTTAGCACTGTATGGTGGCTCAGTGGTTAGCACAGTATGTTGGCTCAGTGGTTAGCATTGTATATGATGGCTTAGTGGTTAGCACTGTATGGTGGCTCAGTGGTTAGCACAGTACGGTGGCTCAGTGGTTAGAACTGTATGGTGGCTCAGTGGTTAGCACTGTACGGTGGCTCAGTGGTTAGCACTGTATGGTGGTTCAGTGGTTAGCACTGTATGGTGGCTCAATGGTTAGCACAGTATGGTGGCTCAGTGGTTAGCACTGCGCGGTGGCTCAGTGTTTAGAAAAGTATGGTGGCTCAGTAGTTAGCACTATAAGGAGGCAGAGTGGTTAACTCTGTACTGAGGCTTCGTGGTTAGCACTGTATAAGGTGGCTCAGTGGTTAGCACTGTACACGGTGACTCAGTGATTAGTGCACTATGGTGGCTGAGTGGTTAGCACTGTTTATGGTGGATGAGTGGTTATCACTGTATACGGTGACTCAGTGGTTAGCACAGTATACGCTGGCTCAGTGGTTAGCACTATATACGGTGACTCAGTGGTTAGCACTTTATGGTGGCTCAGTGGTTGGCAATGTATATGGTGGCTCAGTGGTCAGCACAGTATGGTGGCTCAGTGGTTAGCAGTGTATATGGTGGCTCAGTGGTTAGCACAGTATGAGGGCTCAGTGGTTGGCAATGTATACGCTGGCTCAGTGGTTAGCATTGTATATGGTGGCTCAGTGGTTAGCACAGTATGATGGCTCAGTGGTTTTCAGTGTATTTGGAGGCTCAGTGGTGTGCATAGTGTGATGGCTTAGTGGTTTGCACAGTTCAGTCACTCAGTGGTTTGCACAGTGAGTTGGCTCAGTGGTTAGGACTGCGCGGTGGCTCAGTGGTCAGCGCAGCATGGAGGCTCAGTGGTCAGCACCAGATGGGGCCAGAGTGGTCAGCGCAGGATGGGGGCAGAGTGGTCAGCGCAGGATGGGGGCAGAGTGGTCAGCGCAGGATGGGGGCAGAGTGGTAAGCGCAGGATGGAGGCTCAGTGGTCAGCACCAGATGGGGCCAGAGTGGTCAGTGCAGGATGGGGGCAGAGTGGTCAGCGCAGGATGGGGGCAGAGTGGTCAGCGCAGGATGGGGGCAGAGTGGTCAGCGCAGGATGGGGGCAGAGTGGTCAGCGCAGGATGGGGGCAGAGTGGTCAGCACAGGATGGGGGCAGGGTGGTCAGCACAGGATGGGGGCAGAGTGGTCAGCGCAGGATGGGGCAGAGTGGTCAGCGCAGGATGGAGGCAGAATGGTCAGCGCAAGATGGAGTGGTCAGCAGAGGATGGAGTCTCAGTGATCAGCGCAGGATGGAAGCTCAGTGGTCAGCGCAGGATGAAGGCAGAGTGGTCAGCGCAGAATGGAGGCAGAGTGGTCAGCGCAGGATGGAGGCAGAGTAATCAGCGCAGAATGGAGGCAGAGTGATCAGCGCAGAATGGAGGTAGAGTGGTCAGCGCAGAATGGAGGTAGAGTGGTCAGCGCAGAATGGAGGTAGAGTGGTCAGCGCAGAATGGAGGTAGAGTGGTCAGCGCAGGATGGAGGCTCAGTGGTCAGAGCAGAATGGAGGCTCAGTGGTAAGCGCAGGATGGAGGCTCAGTGGTCAGCACAGGATGGAGGCAGAGTGGTCAGCACCTCCCTCCCTGTATCATGCACCTTCTGCTGTAAATTTTTGCTTTAAATTAAACAGCTGCAAAATTGGAATGCTGAGTGCCGCCATCTTTCTTTTTGGATTTAATGTCTTGAACTCTGGCTGAGCAACAGGATATTCCACAGCACACCACCGCTAGAGAAGTATGCAAGTAACGCTGTTAACAGGTCAGTGCCCGGCTTTCATTTCTATGCTTGAATCCAGAGTGGTCAGCGCAGGTTGGAGGCATAGTGGTCAGCGCAGGATGGAGGCTCAGTGGTCAGCGCAGGATGGAGGCTCAGTGGTCATCGCAGGATGGAAGGTCAGTGGTCAGCACAGGATGGAGGCTCAGTGGTCAGTACAGGATTGAGGCTCAGTGGTCAGCACAGGATGGAGGCTCAGTGGTCAGCGCAGGATGGAGGCTCAGTGGTCAGCACAGGATGGAGGTTCAGTGGTCAGCGCAGGATGGAGGCTGAGTGGTCAGCACAGGATGGAGGCTGAGTGGTCAGCGCAGGATGGAGGCTGAGTGGTCAGCGCAGGATGGAGGCTGAGTGGTCAGCGCAGGATGGAGGCTCAGTGGTCAGAGCAGGATGGAGGCTGAGTGGTCAGTGCAGGATGGAGGCTCAGTGGTCAGCGTAGGATGGAGGCTCAGTGGTTGCAATGTATATGCTGGCTCAGTGGTTAGCACTGTATACGGTGGCTCAGTGGTTAGCACAGTATGATGGCTCAGTGGTTTTCAGTGTATTTGGAGGCTCAGTGGTTTGCATAGTGTGATGGCTCAGTGGTTTGCACAGTGCAGTCACTCAGTGGTTTGCACAGTGCAGTCACTCAGTGGTTTGCACAGTGCGGTGGCTCAGTGGTTAGCACTGTGCGGTGGCTCAGTGGTCAGCGCAGCATGGAGGCAGAGTGGTGAGCGCAAGATGGAGGCAGAGTGGTCAGTGCAGGATGGAGGCTCAGTGGTCAGCGCCAGATGGGGCCAGAGTGGTCAGTGCAGGATGGGGCAGAGTGGTCAGCGCAGGATGGGGGCAGAGTGTTCAGTGCAGGATGGGGCAGAGTGGTCAGCACAGGATGGGGGCAGAGTGGTCAGCGCAGGATGGGGCAGAGTGGTCAGCGCAGGATGGGGGCAGAATGGTCAGCGCAGGATGGAGTGGTCAGCAGAGGATGGAGGCTCAGTGATCAGCGCAGGATGGAAGCTCAGTGGTCAGCGCAGGATGGAGGCAGAGTGGTCAGCGCAGGATGGAGGCAGAGTAATCAGCACAGAATGGAGGCAGAGTGGTCAGCGCAGAATGGAGGTAGAGTGGTCAGCGCAGAATGGAGGTAGAGTGGTCAGCGCAGAATGGAGGTAGAGTGGTCAGCGCAGGATGGAGAGTCAGTGGTCAGCGCAGGATGGAGGCTCAGTGGTAAGCGCAGGATGGAGGCTCAGTGGTCAGCACAGGATGGAGGCAGAGTGGTCAGCACCTCCCTTCCTGTATCATGCACCTTCTGCTAAAATCTTTGCTTTAAATTAAACAGCTGCAAAATTGGAATGCTGAGTGCCGCCATCTTTCTTTTTGGATTTAATGTCTTGAACTCTGGCTGAGCAACAGGATATTCCACAGCACACCACCGCTAGAGAAGTATACAAGTAACGCTGTTAACAGGTCAGTGCCCGGCTTTCATTTCTATGCTTGATTCCAGAGTGGTCAGCGCAGGTTGGAGGCAGAGTGGTCAGCGCAGGATGGAGGCTCAGTGGTCAGCGCAGGATGGAGGCTCAGTGGTCATCGCAGGATGGAGGGTCAGTGGTCAGCACAGGATAGAGGCTCAGTGGTCAGTACAGGATTGAGGCTCAGTGGTCAGCGCAGGATGGAGGCTCAGTGGTCAGCGCAGGATGGAGGCTCAGTGGTCAGCACAGGATGGAGGCTCAGTGGTCAGCGGAGGATGGCGTGGTCAGCACAGGATGGAGGCTCAGTGGTCAGCGCAGGATGGAGGCTGAGTGGTCAGCGCAGGATGGAGGCTCAGTGGTCAGAGCAGGATGGAGGCTGAGTGGTCAGCGCAGGATGGAGGCTCAGTGGTCAGCGCAGGATGGAGGCTCAGTGGTCAGCGCAGGATGGAGGCTCAGTGGTCAGCGCAGGATGGAGGCTCAGTGGTCAGTGTAGGATGGAGGCTCAGTGTGTCAGCACAGGATGGAGGCTCAGTGGTCAGCACAGGATAGAGTGGTCAGCACAGGATGGAGGCTCAGTGGTCAGTGCAGGATGGGAGGCTGAGTGGTCAGCGCAGGATGGGAGGCTGAGTGGTCAGCGCCGGATGGAGGCTGAGTGGTCAACGCAGGATGGAGGTAGAGTGGTCAGCGCAGGATGGAGGCAGAGTTGTCACTGCAGGATGGAGGCTCAGTGGTCAGCGCAGGATGGAGGCTCAGTGGTCAGCACAGGATGGTGGTTCAGTGGTCAGCGCAGGATGGGGGCTCAGTGGTCAGCACAGGATGGAGGCTCAGTGGTCACTGAAGGATGGAGGCTCAGTGGTCAGTGCAGGATGGAGGCTCAGTGGTCAGCGCAGGATGGAGGCTCAGTGATCAGCGCAGCATGGAGGCTCGGTGGTCAGCACAGGATGGAGGCTTGGTGATCAGCGCAGAATGGAGGTAGAGTGGTCAGCGCAGGACAGAGGCTCAGTGGTCAGTGCAGGATGGGGGCAGAGTGGTCAGGGCAGGATGGGGGCAGAGTGGTCAGCGCAGGATGGGGGCAGAGTGGTCAGTACAGGATGGAGTGGTCAGCAGAGGATGGAGGCTCAGTGATCAGCGCAGGATGGAAGCTCAGTGGTCAGCGCAGGATGAAGGCAGAGTGGTCAGCGCAGGATGGAGGCTCAGTGGCCAGCGCAGAATGGGAGTAGAGTGGTCAGCGCAGGATGGAGGCTCAGTGGTCAGCGCAGGATGGAGGCTCAGTGGTCAGCGCAGGATGGAGGTTCAGTGGTCAGCGCAGGATGGAGGCAGAGTGGTCAGCGCAGGATGGAGGCAGAGTGGTCAGCACAGGATGGAGGCTCAGTGGTCAGCACAGGATGGAGGCTCAGTGGTCAGCGCAGGATGGAGGCTCAGTGGTCAGCGCAGGATGGAGGCTCAGTGGTCAGCACAGGACGGATGCTCAGTGGTCAGCAAATGATGGAGGCTCAGTGGTCAGCACAGGATGGAGTGGTCAGCACAGGATGGCAGCTGAGTGGTCAGCACAGGATGGCGGCTGAGTGGTCAGCGCGGGATGGAGGCAAAATGGTCAGCGCAGGATGGAGGAAGAGTGGTCAGTGCAGGATGGAGGCAGAGTGGTCAGCGCAGGATGGAGGAAGAGTGGTCAGCGCAGGATGGAGGCAGAGTGGTCAGTACAGGATGGAGGCTCAGTGGTCAGCGCAGAATGGAGGCTCAGTGGTCAGCGCAGGATGGATGCTCAGTGGTCAGCACAGGATGGAGGCTCAGTGGTCAGCGCAGGATGGAGGCTCAGTGGTTAGCGCAGGATGGAGGCTCAGAGGTCAGCGCAGGATGGAGGCTCAGTGGTCAGCGTAGGATGGAGGCTCAGTGGTCAGCACAGGATGGAGGCTCAGTGGTCAGCGCAGGATGGAGGCAGAGTGGTCAGTGCAGGATGGAGGCAGAGTGGTCAGCGCAGGATGGAGGCAGAGTGGTCAGCGCAGGATGGAGGCTTAGTGGTCAGTGCAGGATGGAGGCTCAGTGGTCAGCGCAGGATGGAGGCTCAGTGGTCAGTGCAGGATGGAGGCTCAGTGGTCAGCGCAGGATGGAGGCTCAGTGGTCAGCAGAGGGTGGAGGCTCAGTGGTCAGCACAGGATGGAGGCTCAGTGGTCAGCACAGGATGGAGGCTCAGTGGTCAGCGCAGGATGGAGTGGTCAGCACAGGATGGAGGCTCAGTAATCAGTGCAGGATGGAGGCTAAGTGGTCAGTGCAGGATGGAGGCTGAGTGGTCAGCACAGGATCAAGGCTCAGTGGTCAGCGCAGGATGGAGGCTGGGTGGTCAGCGCAGGATGGAGGCTGGGTGGTCAGCGCAGAATGGAGGCTGAGTGGTCCACGCAGGATGGAGGCTGAGTGGTCCGCGCAGGATGGAGGCTCAGTGGTCCGTGCAAGATGGAGGCTCAGTGGTCAGCACAGGATGGAGGCTCAGTGGTCAGCACAGGATGGAGTGGTCAGCACAGGATGGAGGCTCAGTGGTTAGTACAGAATGGAGGCTCAGTGGTCAGCACAGGATGGAGTGGTCAGCACAGGATGGAGGCTCAGTTGTCAGCGCAGGATGGAAGGCTGAGTGGTAAGCGCAGGATGGAAGGCTGAGTGGTCAGCGCATGATGGAGGCAGAGTGGTCAGCGCATGATGGAGGCAGAGTGGTCAGTGCAGGATGGAGGCAGAGTGGTCAGCGCAGGATGGAGGCTCAGTGGTCAGTGCAGGATGGAGGCAGAGTGGTCAGCGCAGGATGGAGGCTCAGTGGTCAGCGCAGGATGGTGGTTCAGTGGTCAGTGCAGGATGGAGGCTCAGTGGTCAGCGCAGGAAGGAGACTGAGTGGTAAGCACAGGATGGAGGCAGAGTGGTCTGCGCAGGATGAAGGCTCAGTGGTCAGCGCAGGATGTAGGCTGAGTGGTCAGCACAGGATGGAGACTGAGTGGTCAGTGCAGGATGGAGGCAGAGTGGTCAGCGCAGGATGGAGGCTCAGTGGTCAGCGCAGGATGGAGGCAGAGTGGTCAGCGCAGGATGGAAGCTCAGTGGTCAGCGCAGGATGGAGGCTCAGTGGTCAGCGCAGGATGGAAGCTCAGTGGTCAGCGCAGGATGAAGGCAGAGTGGTCAGCGCAGGATGGAGGCTCAGTGGTCAGCGCAGAATGGGAGTAGAGTGGTCAGCGCAGGATGGAGGCTCAGTGGTCAGCGCAGGATGGAGGTTCAGTGGTCAGCGCAGGATGGAGGTTCAGTGGTCAGCGCAGGATGGAGGCAGAGTGGTCAGCGCAGGATGGAGGCTCAGTGGTCAGCGCAGGATGGAGGCTCAGTGGTCAGCGCAGGATGGAGGCTCAGTGGTCAGCACAGGACGGATGCTCAGTGGTCAGCAAATGATGGAGGCTCAGTGGTCAGCACAGGATGGAGTGGTCAGCACAGGATGGCGGCTGAGTGGTCAGCACAGGATGGCGGCTGAGTGGTCAGCGCGGGATGGCAGCTGAGTGATCAGCGCAGGATGGAGGCAGAATGGTCAGCGCAGGATGGAGGCAAAATGGTCAGCGCAGGATGGAGGAAGAGTGGTCAGTGCAGGATGGAGGCAGAGTGGTCAGCGCAGGATGGAGGAAGAGTGGTCAGCGCAGGATGGAGGCAGAGTGGTCAGTACAGGATGGAGGCTCAGTGGTCAGCGCAGAATGGAGGCTCAGTGGTCAGTGCAGGATGAATGCTCAGTGGTCAGCACAGGATGGAGGCTCAGTGGTCACGCAGGATGGAGGCTCAGTGGTTAGCGCAGGATGGAGGCTCAGAGGTCACGCAGGATGGAGGCTCAGTGGTCAGTGCAGGATGGAGGCAGAGTGGTCAGTGCAGGATGGAGGCAGAGTGGTCAGCGCAGGATGGAGGCTTAGTGGTCAGTGCAGGATGGAGGCTTAGTGGTCAGCGCAGGATGGAGGGTCAGTGGTCAGTGCAGGATGGAGGCTCAGTGGTCAGCGCAGGATGGAGGCTCAGTGGTCAGCAGAGGGTGGAGGCTCAGTGGTCAGCACAGGATGGAGGCTCAGTGGTCAGCACAGGATGGAGGCTCAGTGGTCAGCGCAGGATGGAGTGGTCAGCACAGGATGGAGGCTCAGTAATCAGTGCAGGATGGAGGCTAAGTGGTCAGCGCAGGATGGAGGCTGAGTGATCAGCACAGGATCAAGGCTCAGTGGTCAGCGCAGGATGGAGGCTAGGTGGTCAGCGCAGGATGGAGGCTGAGTGGTCAGCGCAGGATGGAGGCTGAGTGGTCAGAGCAGGATGGAGGCTGAGTGGTCAGCGCAGGATGGATGCTGAGTTGGTCAGCGTAGGATGGAGGCTCAGTGGTCAGCACAGGATGAGGCTATGGCACATGGAGTGGTCAGCACAGGATGGAAGCTCAGTGGTCAGTAGCAGAATGGAGGCTCAGTGTCATGCACAGGATGGTGTCAGCCAGTAGGCTCAGTGGTCAGTGCAGGATGGAGGCTGAGTGGTCAGTGCAGGATGGGAGTCTGAGTGGTCAGCGCCGGATGGAGGCTCAGTGGTCAGTGCAGGATAGAGGCCGGTGGTCAGTGCAGGATGGAGGCTCGTGGTCAGCCAGGATGGAGGCTCAGTGGTCAGCGCAGATGGAGGTCAGTGGTCAGCGCAGGATGAGGCTCAGTGGTCAGCGCAGGATGGGGGCAGAGTGGTCACGGAAGGATGGGGCAGAGTGGTCAGCGCAGGATGGAGGCAGAGTGGTCAGCTGCAGGGATGGAAGTGGTCATGAGAGGTGGAGGCTCAGTGGTCAGCACAGGAGGGAGGTCAGTGGTCAGCCCCAGGATGGAGGCTCATGCGAGATGGAGTCAGCACGCAGGATGGAGGCTCAGTGGTCAGCGCAGGATGGAGGCTAGATGGTCAGCGCAGAATGGAGGTAGAGTGGTCAGCGCAGGATGGAGGCTCAGTGGTCAGCGCAGGATGGAGGCTCAGTGGTCAGCGCAATGGCAGTGGCTGCAGGATGGGCAGAAGTGGTCAGCGCAGGATGGAGGCCAGTGGTCAGCGCAGGATTGAGGCTCAGTGGTCAGCAGCAGGATGGATGCTCAGTGGTCAGCACAGGATGGAGGCTTAAGTTGTCAGCACAGGATGGATGCTCAGTGGTCAGCAGAGGAGTCATGACAAGGATGGAAGCTCAGTGGTCAGCCAGGATGTGAACAGAGTGGTCAGCACAGGATGGAGGCTAGTGGTCAGCGCAGGAATGGAGGCCAGTGGTCAGCGCAGGATGGAGGCTCAGTGGTCAGCGCAGGATGGAGGCTCAGTGGTCAGCGCAGGATGGAGGCAGAGTGGTCAGCGCAGGATGGAGGCAGAGTGGTCAGTGCAGGATGGAGGCTCAGAGGTCAGCGCAGGAGAGGCAGAGTGGTCAGTGCAGGATGGAGGCAGAGTGGTCAGCGACAGGATGGAGGCTCAGTGGTCAGGCAGGATGGAGGCTCAGTGGTCAGCAGCAGGATGGAGGCTCAGTTGGTCAGCGTAGGATGGATGCTCAGTGGTCAGCGCAGGATAGGAGGCTCAGTGGTCAGCGCAGGATGGAGGCTCAGTGGTCAGCGCAGGATGGAGGCTCAGTGGTCAGTCACAGATGGAGGCTCAGTAGGTCAGCGACAGGATGGAGGCTAGTGGTCAGCACAGGATGGAGGCTCAGTGGTCAGCAGGATGGAGGCTCAGTGGTCAGCGTAGGATGGAGTGGTCATGGCACAGGATGGAGGCTAGTGGTCAGCGTAGGATGGAGCCAGAGTGGTCAGCGCAGGATGGAGGCAGTGGTCAGCGCAGGATGGAGGCAGAGTGGTCAGCGCAGGATGGAGGCAGAGTGGTCAGCGCAGGATGGAGGCAGAGTGGTCAGCGCAGGATGGAGGCTTAGTGGTCAGCGCAGGATGGAGGCTTAGTGGTCAGCGCAGGATGGAGGGTCAGTGGTCAGGCAGGATGGAGGCTCAGTGGTCAGTGCAGGATGGAGGCTCAGTGGTCAGCACAGGGTGGAGGCTCAATGGTCAGCACAGGATGGAGGCTCAGTGGTCAGCACAGGATGGAGGCTCAGTGGTCAGCGCAGGATGGAGGCTCAGTGTCAGCGCAGGATGGAGGCTCAGTGGTCAGCGCAGGATGGAGTGAGTGGTCTAGCGCAGGATGGAGGCTGAGTGGTCAGCGCAGGATGGAAGGCTGCAGTGGTCAGCGCAGGATGGAGGCTGAGTGGTCAGCGCAGGATGGAGGGCTGAGTGGTCAGCGCAGGATGGAGGCTGGTGGTCAGCGCAGGATGGAGGCTGAGTGGTCACGCCAGCAGGATGGAGGCTGAGTGGTCGCGCAGGATGGAGGCAGTGGTCCGCGCAGGATGGAGGCTCAGTGGTCCGCGCAGGATGGAGGCTCAGTGGTCAGCGCAGGATGGAGGCTCAGTGGTCAGCACAGGATGGAGGCTCAGTGGTCAGCAAGGATGGAGTGGTCAGCACAGGATGGAGGCTCAGTGGTCAGTACAGAATGGAGGCTCAGTGGTCAGCACAGGATGGAAGTGGTCAGCACAGGATGGAGGCTCAGTGGTCAGTGCAGATGAGGCTGATGGTCACGAGATGGAGGCTGAGTGGTCAGCGCAGGATGGAGGCTGAGTGGTCAGCGCATGATGGAGGCAGAGTGGTCAGCGCAGGATGGAGGCAGAGAGGTCAGCGCAGGATGGAGGCTCAGTGGTCAGTGCAGGATGGAGGCTCAGTGGTCAGCGCAGGATGGAGGCTCAGTGGTCAGCGCAGGATGGTGGTTCAGTGGTCAGTGCAGGATGGAGGCTCAGTGGTCAGCGCAGGAAGGAGGCAGAGTGGTCAGCACAGGATGGAGGTAGAGTGGTCTGCGCAGGATGGAGGTTCAGTGGTCAGCGCAGGATGGAGGTTCAGTGGTCAGCACAGGATGGAGACTGAGTGGACAGCGCAGGATGGAGGCAGAGTGGTCAGCGCAGGATGGAGGCAGAGTGGACAGCGCAGGATGGAGGCAGAGTGGTCAGCGCAGGATGGAGGCAGAGTGGTCAGCGCAGGATGGAGGCAGAGTGGTCAGCGCAGGATGGAAGCTCAGTGGTCAGCGCAGGGTGGAGGCTCAGTGGTCAGCGCAGGGTGGAGGCTCAGTGGTCAGCGCAGGATGGAGGCTCGGTGGTCAGCGCAGGATGGAGGCTCGGTGGTCAGCGCAGGATGGAGTGGTCAGTGGTCAGCACAGGATGGAGACTGAGTTGTCAGCGCAGGATGGAGGCAGAGTGGTCAGTGCAGGATGGAGGCAGAGTGGTCAGTGCAGGATGGAGGCAGAGTGGTCAGCGCAGGATGGAAGCTCAGTGGTCAGCGCAGGATGGAGGCTCAGTGGTCAGCGCAGGATGGAGGCTCAGTGGTCAGTGCAGGATGGAGGCTCGGTGGTCAGCGCAGGATGGAGGCTTGGTGGTCAGCGCAGGATGGAGGCTCAGTGGTCAGCGCAGGATGGAGTGGTCAGCAGAGGATGGAGGCAGAGTGGTCAGCGCAGGATGGAGGCTCAGTGGTCAGCACAGGATGGAGGCTCAGTGGTCAGCGCAGGATGGAGGCTCAGTGGTTAGCGCAGGATGGAGGCTCAGTGGTCAGCACAGGATGGAGCTCAGTGGTCAGCACAGGATGGAGGCTCAGTCGTCAGCGCAGGATGGAGGCTCAGTGGTCTGGGCGGATGGAGGGCCAGTGGGTGGTCAGCGCAGGATGGAGGGCCAGTGATCATCGCAGGATGGATCCGCCCTCCCATCCGGTCTCACCCGCACCTGATGTTTAAACCGCAGCAAATAATGAGCGGTCATGTGACAGGCGGGCTGAAGAGCCTGCCACATGACTGCTCATTACCGGGTGCGAGTGAGACAAAGCGGCGGGTGAGACGGGGACGGGAAGGGGTAATGGAGCGGTGGGGGGGTAATGGAGTGGTGGGGGGTAATGGAGCAGTGGGGACACAATGGAGCGGTGGGGGTGGTAGCGCAATGGAGCGAGGGGAGAGCAATGGAGCGGTGGGGGGGGCGCAATGGAGCTGTGGGGGCGGGCGCAATGGAGCGGGGGAGGGCAATGGAGCGTGGAGGGGAGGGAATGGAGCAGGGGTGGCGGGCAAGCAGCGGCACGAGGGGCCGGAGGTGGGCGCACCCGCTCCGGCGAGATATCTGTCTGTGAGGGGAGCGGGGGCGGGAAGAGCGGCGGTGCCGTGGGGGGGCTGTGAGAAGAGCCGCCGCTGCGGCCACCGTGTATCGCTGGGCTGCAAATAGGCGGCCAATGAGCTGCCTCTCTGTGGCGCGCGATTTTGGTTACAGACAGACTCAAAAAAGCCTTAGACAATTATATAGTAGATGACAGCCCTTGAGATATTTGTAGAGGGCTGTTAAGTCTCCTCTTAGTCTTCTTTTTTGCAAGCTAAACATTCCCATATCCTGTATCCATTCCTCATAGCACATGGTGTTTTCACCATTTTGCTCCAGTTGGTTGATGTCTTTTTAAAATGTGGCGCCCAAAACTGGACACAGTATTTCAGATGAGGTCTGAACAAGGAGGAGCACAGGACAATAATGGCTTCCCGTGATCTAGACTGTATGCTTCAGTTAATACATACCAGATCTGTGTTTTTACTGATGCATCACACTGTTGACTCATGCTCAGTATGTGATTTATTAGTATACCTAAGTGTGGGTGCCCTGCAGAATAAGGCATCACAAATATCTGTAAACACCGGTGCTGTGGGAAATCAGCTCTTTAGCCATTTTTTACATACGCATATGATTAGTGCAAAAGCTATTGTAAAGTCTGGTGTATCTGTAATACCCTGTAATCAGACTATTATAAAGTCCGGTGTTTAGCAGCCCCTACAGTAGAATTACTGAGCCCAAGAGGAGCAACAGTGCTTCCTTGGATTCAGTGGTACTGGAGAGAGGGGAGGCCATTCAGAGCCTTTGCTGTGGTCGTTGTTGGGACACAACAAAATCTGTGCAGTTGCATGGGACATAGTGTCCTGCATCATCCCAATAGTGTCCAACTGCCAGACAATGACAGGGATAAATGAGGGTGTGCGTAGCTTGCTGTGATGATGCTTTCCTGAGTTGTCAACAGTGGGAAGAGAGCTGAAGTACTTTCCTGTAAGCCTGAGGTACCGTGGATGCCAAGATCCAAGATCCCGGCTGACAGGAGAATTTTAAGGGTGTAAAGCAGTGCCATAACCAGCGGGTGTGAGAAGAGGTGATGCACATTGCACACAAAAAGTGCTGGGTTCATCACACCTTCACAGGCTGCAATTCTGTGTCTTGAGAACTGTAATATTACCACCATCATAAACTGCTCCAGTGAAATGAGTTTTATTCTGCTGCACCTGAGGTCTTACATATACAATATTATGCTGCACTCAGTCCGGTCAATGAAGGTGCTAACTAAACACAACCTTCATTGACAGGACTGAGTGCAGCATAATATTGTATATGTATGACATGGGTTCAATACCCGTATGCTAGCACCTTTCCTCACTCTAGTTGTCAGATATAAGCTATTGCCCTCTGGTATCAGTCTCTAGCATGCCTAAGGGGTTAACCTCTTTTCCCAAGGCACCAATTATATATTCAAAGCACCTGTCTTTAGCTATAAGACTGCAAATCCATTATTCTCTGGTATCAGCCGATGAGGAAAAGGCCAGAAAGACACTAGGCAGTTACATTAGTGTTAGGACCCAATTAACGGAGATCGCCTCATCGTGGCAACTGGGTGAATGATTGATTTGGCCACTTCTATAATATCAAATATCTCTACTTTTCATTTTCAATTTTCTCTATTTAGAAATAAGTCTGTGTCGAGTGCAACTATTTATATTTGAAATAGCACCTGAGGTCTTGACATTAATTGATAGGGGCTGATCCTGCACACCATCCACAACTTTAACCCTTTTTATTCTGCTTAGGGCAGCCTGAGAGACACTGTGATTGGCCGCCATTACACCATGGGTCAGTGGAGGCCTACCCAGACATAAGTCATTTTCACACATGCTGATGCTTAGCCCCATTTCTCCCATTCTGTATATGCTTTTTTCATTTTTTTTGTCCAAATATAGGACTTTGCATTTCTTCCTGTGAAAAAACATTCTGTTACTTGCTGCCCAGAGAGCAGATAACAGGAAAAACAAATCTTAAAATGACAAAGTAAAATAAAGAGGAAAACATTGAGATAAAACGGAAGTTATAATTAGTGGGGCAACCCGAAGGTTGTGTCCTAATGTACTTGTACAAATATTTTTTAAATATTACTTTTATTTTTCCATGCACTTATTCTTTTTGTTTCCTGCAATTTGAATCAGAACATTTATTCTGGGTGAGGTGAGAGTAACATTTACTGAAAAACATAAATTGCACATTCTCTTCTACTGGTGTTTATCACTGGACACTAGATATATACTGTAGTAGCCATTTATAAGTCAGCATCCTAATTTACTAAAATCAGGTTCACTATGATGCCATATGCCAAAGATTACATCCGAGGATATAACTATAAGGGTGCAGAAATAATAAAGAAAGCCGGGGAGCACCATAGGCGGCAGGCGGTATGAAAATACATAAGGGTGGGGAGTATAAGGGGTTAATGAGGCTGTGTAAAATTGGGAGTGTATAGCAGGTCATGGGAAAAGACCTGTACGCTGTTAGATTGGTGGAGGAAAAGTGAGCAGGAGTATGGAGAAGTATAAAAAAAGGGGAGGGGGGAGTACCTCCTTTTTCTGGATCAAGAATTAACAGAGTCTGACCTGGCTTCTGAAGCTGCTGCAGGGATCCATGGTCTCAGCTTGACACAGCGGTACATGGGGGCACAGGCAATGCACACACGTCCTCTGGCTGCCTGTGCTGCCCCATGGGTACTGTGAAGAGTGGCGCCCTGCCAACGCAGATAACCACAGATCTCTCTACTACTGGATAGTTGGGTTTCCACAGCAGGTACCTAGTACGAACAACACCTTCCACCCCGGCACAGTAGGAGGAGCTCAACTTGCTACTCTTAGGCAAGATCCCCTATATATACTGCTGCTGGGGAGGAGCTAGTTAGAGTGTGTGCAGACGCTAGAAGAGCTGCATGGAAATCCTGGTGGTCGGTGCTGTGAGTAGGCCTGATCCAGCGACCCAGAGTAGCCTTTCAGCGGCCCACCAGCCTAAGTGGGACTGAAGGCAGGGAGCTTAGAGAAGGAACAGAAGCAAGGAACAGGCAGCTCGAGTCGTGAGTTCATTCCAGAGAAAGCCGGATATTGAAGATCCGCACGGTGGAGAACTACAGGTCCCACAGAAAACCCCTTGTCACCGAGAAGCTACAGCTACTCGGTCTCCTGATAGAGTCAAAGAGAGGGAGCAGGAACAGC
Organism: Allobates femoralis; assembly: GCA_033576535.1. Lineage (NCBI taxonomy): Eukaryota > Metazoa > Chordata > Amphibia > Anura > Aromobatidae > Allobates > Allobates femoralis. The sequence continues at coordinate 618,453,510 of JARQOC010000002.1, forward strand.
AGGCCACTGCAGTGCCCAGAGAAGTCTTCCGGAGACCGCACAGGAGAGAAGAGATACAGACAAGGGAAGATAGTGGTGGCAAGTCAGGATATAATAGATTGTGCTTCAGCAAATACACAAAGAAGGAGGCCTTATACCCATTTGCTGTGAGAGCCCACTGTGCAGCCTGGTCACCCATCAGTGCTCTGGACAATTTACCTGAATAACACAAGTAAAAGAGAAAATAGACTTCTGCTGTGTGAGTGCATCCTTTCTCCTCGCCCACCGTGCCCCTCTTTAGACTTTTCCTACTTCTCCTAACCATCCCAGCTCTGCTGCAACCTGCTCACCTCGACTACGCTGCCCCGGAGGTCCCAGTCCTGCCTGCGGGGACTATACCATCACTGCCGCCATCCCACTGACCTCCGGAGGACTGTAGCAGCGCTGGTGATCCCTCACTGGATACTGCAGGTGGCGTCACGACTAACTTGTATATAAACCCTGTAAATACCCCCTTTTTCAAGAGCACCGCTCCCCAGGACACGGGATCAGGCGCGGCCGCCATTCCCCATGACACAAAGTTAACCCACTGCCGCCTGATACCTGAGTACCCCTTGCCCTGGGGCGCAACACGCCTCTTTCTGGCATCACGAGCAGGATCCCGTGCCCGGTATTACCGGGTAGTGTGTGCCGTTTATTGACTGTAACGAGTGACTGTTTAATGTCCGCCGCCATTACTGCACCGAAGAGCGGGAAGAAAGGGGGCATGTCAGTCTGCAGAGCGCGAAACTGAAACCCCGCCCCTCACTCAGCCGAGTATTCCCGAGCGCTGCGGTCCAGAAACTCCTGAACTATTTAACCCTTCAGCAACTGGCTGTAATTAACTAGGGGGGCCTCCAACATGTCGGCCTCCTCCAACGACGACGAAGCTGCATACGCTGACCCCCAGAATTACACTGGACCCTCGATGGCTGTCTCCGGTAGCACCGCCAGTATCTCCGGTGCTTTGGGCACAGCCGCCCCGATAATGCCCATGTCATTCCCATACATCCCGGGGGCCAAGTGGTTGCCCCAGTATGATGGCCGACCCTGATATGCTGGATGAGTCAGCGAAAGATCGAGCTCTGACAGTATGCTAACTCCCACAACGGCTACGGTGGTACTCGGACAGTTAACTGGTGCAGCAGAAAAAGAAAGTGAGTCCTAGTCTGCTGCTGAACGAAGATTAGCCCCTGCTATATTTGATAAACTGAGAGCTACCTTTGAGGAGTGTAATGAGGCTGATAAAAGCATGCGCTTCCATCACTGCTACCAGAAGCGAGGAGATGACATCAGAGCTAATGCCTGGCACCTGGAAGAGCATTGCGCGCCCTTATAGATGTCAGCCCTGCCAGTGTACGAGATGAGAAAAAGCTCCTCATTGAACAGTTCACGCGGGGCCTGCAATCCCCTGAGGACAGTAAAAATGTACGCTGATGATCATTAAGCAATCCCGATGCTGATTTTAACACCTTGAAAAAATAGCCATCAAAGGGTTAAAGCCAGTAGAGACCCATGAAGCTGTAATTAAATGGTGGTGCGACGGTGAGGTGCAGGCTACTCCAAAACCAGTACCGAGACTGCAGCCACGCACAATGCACAATCTGCGCAGCCTGAGAAATATGACTCCCTGCGGGCTGAGTTACATGCTGAGATGCACGAGATGAATAAAAACATCTCCAAGTTAATGGACGCTATGCAGTTACAAAAGAACCAGCAGCCAGCACCAAGACCCCAAGCCAAGCCTCAGCCGCTGATCAACTTGCCGACAGCCTGTATGACGTCCCCTGGATGTGAGGGAAGCAAGTTACAGCTGCAGAGGAAGAGCCACCGACTGCTACAGCTCCACTGGGAGCCCATCTGCCGCAACTGTAATCACACCGGTCACTTCGCCAGGCGCTGTCCTTTAAACAGGCAGTCCCTGGGGCTGGGGCCAAACCTCAGGACTAGATCAACAGGGCCCAGCCACCTGGTGCAAGACCTTCATCAGACAGAGGCCGTTTCTGTCCATTCTACTGGATGGCATCCGACGCCTTGCTCTACTGGACACAGGTGACCCTCGTCCCCTATATCCTTTATAAAAAAGTATTGGGCTGATGCAGATCTGAAACAGCCTGAAATAGACATTTTCCTTCATGCAGCAAATGGGGTACCAATTACTGTGATGGGGGTTAGAAAAGTGCCAATAAAGGTGGAATTACAGAACCAAGGGGTTCTTGTAGTACCAGAAGCCAGTAATGCAAATGATCCTTATGTTATACTGGATACAAATATTGTTAGCAATTGCATGGAGAAGGTTTTGTCTTTGCTTCAACAGATTGCTGAAACTGCCAGACCTGGTCAGAGGAAGGTTATCCAACGTGTTATCCAACGTGAGATCAGTGCCATTCTACACCAACAAAAGGTAACAATTACAGGTGGTGAAATTGGTACAGCACGGGTGACAAACCCGATACCTATTGTGATACCCCCAATGAGTGAAATGATGATTTGGTGTCAAGCAGCTATAGGTTGAGAGGGCAGGACTATCAAGCATTAGTGGAGCCCATTAGCACAGAGCACAGACCTACACTGTTGACAGCCAGGGAGGTGGTCGATGTACACAAAGGGAGAGTACCTGTTCGCATTTAAATTGTGGCAGAGAAGAGGTTAATTACCCAGGTATACCACCGTTGCCAAATTATACACAGTCATAACAATGATCTCCAAACGGTGCGACCTGAACCCCACGAAAAAGGGGCAAAACCTGATCAAACAATTGGGCCACTGGAGTACTGGTGCCAGCAGCTCCATGTCGGAACTGACACCACTCCTGTGTATGAAAAGCAAGGCGTGTCCTGGGTAGTCCAAGAATTTGAACAAGTCTTTAGTAAGCATCCACTTGATTTTGGTAGGATAAAAGGGTACAACATCACATCCCACAGGTACACATCCACCAATCAAGGAGCGGTATAGGCCTATTCCACCTGCACATTATCAAAAAGCCAAAGAAATGTTACAGGACATGAAAGACGCAGGGGTTATACGAGATAGCTGTAGTCTCTGGGCACTCCATTAGTCCTAGTCAGGAAAAAGGATGGCAGTATGAGGATGTGTGTAGACTATAGGTAAAGCAAATAAACCGCATAACACACAAAGATGCTTACCCGTTACACGTATAGAAGAATCTTTAGCTATGTTCAAGTCTGCCAACTACTTCTCCACCTTAGATCTCACTAGTGGGTATTGGCAGGTGTCCATAGCCGAAGAAGATCGAGAGAAGACGGCATTCACAACACCTATGGGTCTATGTGAGTTCAACAGCATGCCCTTCGGACTATGTAATACACCCGAACCTTCCAGAGGTTGATGGAGAGTTGCCTGGGGCATAAGAACTTGAGACGGTACTGCTCTACCTGGATGACGTGATCGTGTACTCCAAGACCTACAGGAACATGTCACCCATCTAGGAGAGGTGTTTGAAGCTCTAGCCAAATACGGGATGAAGCTGAAACCATCAAAATGCCAGCTGTTGAACCAAGAGTGCAGTACCTGGGACACATAGTCAGTGCAGAAGGCGTGGCCCCTGATCCAGACAAGGTGACAGTAATCAGAGAATGGCCAGACCCAAAACCATCAAGGAGGTACGTCAATTCCTGGGTTTGGTGGGCTACTACCGAAGGTTCATCAAGGAGTACACCAAGAAAGCTGCTCCATTGCAAGACCTACTAGTAGGCCAACCCATGAATGGCAAGTCCAAGTATTCCTAGTGGACATTGGGGTAAAGAACAAGAGGAATCGTTCCAGATGATGAAAGAAGCCCTGACAGGAGAAGAAATCCTAGCTTACCCGGACTACAACCTGCCATTCCTGCTGTATACAGATGCCAGCAATGTGGGACTCACAGCCGTCCTTTCCCAAAAGCAAGACAGCAAGGAGAGGGTTAAATGCCTACGCAAGCCGAAAGCTGCGACCCACAGAGAGGAACCCATGAAAACTACAGTTCCTTCAAGCTGGAATTCCTGGCCTTGGTCTGGGCCATCACCGAGAGGTTTAAACACTATCTAGCCTCTAGCAAGTTCACCGCCTACACAGATAACAATCCGCTCACCCACCTGGAAACTGTGAAGTTGGGAGCCATGGAGCAGAGATGGATGGCCAGACTCTCAAACTACCAATTCACCATCAAGTACCGGGCTGGGCACCAGAACGGAAATGTGGATGCTCTATCCAGGATGCCTCACTTATCCGAAGAGGGAGTAGATGAAGACGAGCTGGAAGAGGTGGAGTTGCTTGCCTTCCATCATGTAAGGGTAACCCAATGCCAGCAGACCCATCAAAACCTCTCCACAGAAGCAGTGAACCTGTTATCTCACTACGACTGGGGAAAGGTGCAGGACCAAGACCCGGCGGTCGGTCTAATTAAACAACTGATAGCACAAGAGTCAACGAAGCTGCCTGCAAACCCTCCGTCTGATGCCAAACATCTGTGGAATGAACGAGGTAAACATTTCCAGTATCAAGATAAATTATGTCGGTGGTATATAAAGCCAAGAACCCATGATCATCGTGCCAAAATCAGATGTCCCCGTAGTCTTAAATGCCTACCACAACAAAACTGGTCATTTTGGATGGAATAAGCCCGAAGTGCTACTGAAAGACAGATTCTTATGGCCCGGTATGCGGTCATCCATAGACAAATGGTGCAAAGATTGTAAAGCCTGTACCTTGAGAAAAAAAGATGTACAGAGCCAGAAAGCTTCGTTTCATCCTATCGTAACCAAGCTGCCTCTGGAATTAGTCGCCTTGGACCATGTAAAGCTGACTCCAAACAGATCGGGCTACACATACGCCCTGACAATGGTAGACCATTATTCAAGATTTTTAATGGTAGCCCCTGTAAAAGACTTGACAACTGCAACTGCTGCTAAAACCTTCCAAAAAGTCTTCTGCAGACCGTTAGGATATCCAGAACCTATTCTAACAGATGAAGGACCAGCATTCGAAGCAGAGATCTTTCAAGAGTTTTGCCAGATGTATGGGTGCAAAAAGATCAGAACAACCCCGTATCATCCTCAAACTAATGGACTCTATGAGAAAATGAATAACATAGTCATTGACATGCTGAAAATCCTCCCTTTGGAAGAAAGAAATCAATGGCCAGAAAAACTCCCTGATTTAATCGACATGTACAACCACATTCCAGTAAGTTCCAGCAAATGTACACCAGCATATCTGATGAGAGCTCGTACAGGAAAATTACCCGTAGACTTAGAACTCAGTGTAGTAGATCCTGAAGCAGATCAGACCATTTCAAACTGGAAAATCCATCGACAAGAACAGTACAAAAGAGTTCAACAAAGTGTCGAGAATAACCTGGAGAAGTCCCGTGTGAGACAAGAAAGGGATTATAACAAGCATGCTCCAGCAGAACCAATACCACCTGGAAGTATGGTCCTCAAAAGAAAAAGAACTCGTCATAAGTTAGATGATAAATGGGAAAATTAACCCTATGTCCTATATTACTCTGGAAATGACAATAACAAAATCTGTATCATCAGTAAAGACGGTGGAAAAACCAGACAAACTGTATCCAGAGATCACTTTAAAAAGTGTCCTCAAAATTGGGAAGATCAAGAAACCTACAATCAACCCATTCAAGAGTATGAACCAATTCCACATCCAATCCCCACTCCAGATCCAATCCCAGAACCAAAGAAGTAATCTCTATGATCTTAGGAGATTTCCCAGAAGATTGGCCTCAACAAAATGGAGCCAACATTGTGCCAGTATTAAACGTCTACCAACCCCGTGAAGAGATGCCTAGGAATCAGGAAGAAATACCTCGTTGCTAGAGAATCTGTTCAATGTAGGTATACCAGTTGGCTGGGCCCTGTTGAGTTACTCCTGGGATTCAGTCCCGGCCCCCAGAGTCTGCTTGTTTAAAGGGAACCTGTCACCCAAAATCAGGTTCCTAACCTCTTAATACCTGTCCCAGCAGCCTTACAGTACTATCCAAACCATCCCTATCTGAACTTTTATAGTAATATAGGAGTAGAATAAACTAGTTTGCAAACTTTCAAAATCCAGGACGGAGGGGAGTTCCTCTCAGCGTCTGTGACGGGTAGGCAGGTCCCCTGTGCCGCGCTACCCCTGCCTCGCAGCTCTATTACGCCCTAATCTGTGTCATTTCAGCCTGCAGAGCGCTGGCACGGTTTAAATCTCGCGCCTGCAACGTCAACTCTGCGACACGATCAAGTGACGCCGGGATCGCGTCACTTCCGGTTGCCGTAGTTTTCACACAGGCAGACTTCAGCATGCAATCTGCGCATGCGCTTAGTCGGGCTGTGTGAGACCTGTGGCGATTGAAGTGACGCAATCCCGGCGTCACGTGACCGTGTTGCAGCGGTGACGTTGCGGGCATGAGATTTAAATCGTGCCCGCACTCTGCAGGCTGAAATTATGCCCATTAGGGCGTAATAGACCGGCGAGGCGGGGGTAGCGCGGTACAGGGGACCCGCCTAACCGTCATACGCCGCGAGGAACGCCCCTCTGTCCTGGATTTTGTAAGTTTGCAAGCTAGTTTATTCTACTCCAATATTACTATAAAAGTTCAGACAGGGATGGTTTAGATATTACTGTAAGGCTGCAGGGACAAGTATTAAGAGGTTAGGAACCTGATTTTGGGTGACAGGTTCCCTTTAAAGGACAGTATCTTGCGATATGGCTGGTCTTGCTGCAGAGTCGGCAGATGGGTTCTCCCTGTAACGGTCGGTGGTCCTCCCTCTGGGCAACATGGTCTTCCTCCCTCTCATCCACGGGACGTCCTCCGGCCTGTCGGCAAGTTGAATTAGAGGCTGGGGTTTATTCAGTGGCTTTGGCTTCGGCCCCTGCTGCAGCTGTAGGGCTTCCATGACAGCTGCTAGGTTTTTACAGAGCTGGCGCTCTTCGGAATTCAAAGAGTCAATTCTATCCGGGATAGTGTACTGAACACGGCTTTCAGCTGCAGGCACTGGTACTGATGTTGTTGTAGTCGGAGCCTTGCCACTGCACCACAGCTGGATAGCAGCTTCAGGAGTAATCCTTTTATGGCCATGTCTTTTAAAGTGTTAAAGTCGGCATCCGCGTGATTTAGGGACCACAGCAGGGTTTTGTAGTCCTCCGGTGATCGGGGCCCCCGGGAAAACTGCTCAATGAATAGTTTATTCTCTTCATGGACACTAGCACGGTTGACTTGCTTTAGGGCTCGCAGCGCCTCCTGTAAGTGCCATGTATAGGTCCGGATTTTGATAACAGTGGTAGAAGCGCATTGTTATGTCAGCCTCATTTCAGTCCTCAAAAGCAACTTTTAATTTTTCAAAGATTACAGCTACTGATCCCCGTTCAGCAGTGGACCAGGATTCAGCCTCTTCTGCTGCACCAGTTAACTGTGCCAGCACAACAGCTACGCGCTGCTGACCGGTCATGGCGTACATGTCCAGCACGCTGCAGATTTTTCTTTTGAAAGAGGACAAAGTATCAGGGTGACCATCATACTGGGGCAACCACTTAGCACCCGGGACATACGGAAATCGGCATGATTGGGGCTACTGCGCCCTGTGGGTCGGCAGCTCCACTAGTTGCAGCCATGGTTGCTTGGGGGTGATTCACGGGTCTGTGAAGATATTTTCATCGTCACTGCACGTAGCGGACGTTTTCGGGGGCCCCCTCTAATGAATCACGGCCAGTTTTTAAACAGTTAAACAGTTTGGGAGTTTCCGGATTAGGTCGCTGCGCTTCGAAAGTGTTCGGCAGAGCGAGAGGCGGGATTTGGTTTTCGTGCTCTGCAAGCCATTATGCCCCCTTCCTTCCCGCTCTGCGGCACAGTAATGGCGGTTCCATTTAACAGTCACAAATTACAGTCTTAAACACGGCACATAATACCCGGTAGCATAGGGCAAAGATCCTGTTTGTGACGCCAGAAAGTATATGACTCGCCCAGGGTATAGGGACTCAGGTATCTGGGCCCTCTGCTTCGGTAGGGATGCCACTGGGTCTGCTTGGTCTCGGTAGTCACTGGAAGTTAGGATGCCGCACTTGGGTCCCTCGGTGGAATACCTGCTGTTCCTGCCCAGTTCTTACCTGTGCTCTTTCCTGTCTCCTCAGTGCCTCTGCGTGCAGAGCCTGAAGCCAGCTCCCTCAGATCCTCTCTAACTAAGTGACTCCTCTCCGAACCCTCGGGATCCTCTACGGTGCCTTTTCCTGGGTGCGCTGGGTGTCTGCCTCGACTCCCTGAAGAAGTTTGGGCCTCCGGTTCGACAGCTCGGGGTTAAACACCCGTACTGCTCTCGTAGATGCTCCTGCATTCTGGAACTGAACCTCTCCAGCCGGTAGTCGTACTGTGTCCAGATTCGGGCGCAGTGCAACACCTGGTGCCCCTAGGGTCCCCTTCAGACCTGACGGCTCTGTCCTCCATCTACTCCTCGCTCCCCAATGGAGCTCTTCCACTCACTGACTGTCTGACTAATGCTCCTCCCACCCACACACTTTTCTACCCTGTTCCTCCTCCCATCGGACTGGGTCTTCCCTTAGTGGGTCCACCCACGGTCCCCTATCTAGGTTGTGTGTGGATGTGTGTAATTAAGGTCCCTTATGCAGCATCCTAATTTCTCAGCCACAGCAGTACTACACACTCTTATGGGTCATAAACAGGAGAAACAAATGAGCTTAATTGCTTACAAAGTTTACTTATTTATTGAGGAAAAACAAACATACGTGGAGTAGGCAATCGTAAAATAGCACAGCAATAATCACTAGTACATGACTGAATTACAAGCTAACAGGGTTTTGCATTCAATAATAAAATGATAGGCCTGATTACATATTAATACAGGCTGTCTGCAGGGTAGGTTTAACAGAGATTCTTATATGTCAAAAGCATCATTCAATACATTAATTCTGCCCAGACCTGCAACACCTGAATGGCAAAGCCTAGAGTTGCCTTACATCCTGTAAAGTGCATCCCCCAAAGCATGTAGTAGCAGCATACCAATGAAAGTGCGTAGTGCAGAGAATGAAAGGGTTCCCCCTTGTGCCGGACCCCAAACGCACGTTTCGCGTGTTACATAGAAGTGCTTCGTCAGTGGGACGAATGTTTGTTTTTCCTCAATAAATAAGTAAACTTTGTAAGCAATTAGCTCATTTGTTTCTCCTGTTTATGATATGTATATGATGAGCAGCTAGCTATAATCCAAAGGCAACACTGGTACAGCCTCTTTTCTTAAAAGCCTTATGGAATTTCCGTTTATAACACTCTTATGGGTGCAGTACCCCCTCTGTGGCATCCTGACCAGTGGGGCGCCATATTCCCCCTTGCTGTGTCGGGTTACAGTGCAGTCCCAGTGGTAGTGACCGTCACCTCCAGTGTCCATATCACCATTGGGCCGCTAAAATGCACACATTACAGAGTCCTTCAGCTAAATGGGTTACAGTCCAGAAGCTCAACACAGTAATCAGTTCACTTCATTAAAATAATCAGCACACAAGTAAACTATATACACTAGGCCATAAATACTCTAGTCCACACATCTGAAGACTCGAAGGGTATACCAGCCTCTAGGACCAAGGTGCCACTCGTAGTTTACCTTGTCAAAGCGGTACAAGTCCCTGTCTGGGTGTCCTTTGGGAAGGTGAGCCTCAACATCTCTCTGACTCACAAAGACCTCCTCATACAGGCCTGGTTCCCAGATGAAACCCCACCCATTGTCCAAGTTATAGGCTGTTATAGTACCTGTTCTGTCGTCCTCCAGGGCAATCAGTGGCAGTCCTCGGGCCCAGTTCCTCACCAACATATTTTCCTGCTCCTGGGCCCACCATATCTATCAGCTGTGATGTCTCTTTGCCTGGTCGGCCAGGAGTCGTTGATGAGCAAAGTCCTGGGCCAGAATTGTAGCACGGTCCTGTGTCCCGGCCATGGCGGCAGTTCCACATTTCCACTGCTCCTGACCACACATAACACAAGCATCGGGCTGGGGTCACATTAGAGCCATGGAAGCGTTAAAATCTAGCATTTTTTCCATGTTGAAATGTTGAAAAACGCTAGTGTTAACGTTTCCATAGACTCCCGTGCATGGTCAAAGTGCCACACGTTAAAAGCTGGGCGTTTTTGCAAAAGCACCAAAAAAGGTGATAAGCCGCGTTTTTGGGGGCATTCGCAAAAACACATGCTTTTTTTTAGCATGGGAGTCCATGGGAAACGCATGCGTTAACGCATGGTACATATATGCAGCGCTAGCGCTAAAAAGGGAAAATTTGCATAAAAATGGCAAGAGAAAAAACTGCTACTGACTAGCCCAGGGTATGGCGGGAATCAGTTCTCTGTGCCGTGTATCGGTGGTGAAAGTTCTTTTAGGCCGAGTTTTAAAGTTCGTAAAGTTCTTTTAGGCAGAGTTTTAAAGTTTTTAAAGGCACACAATACCCGTTAGGTATGAGTTGGTTCGATCCTGTTTGTGACACGCCAGAAATTGACTAGCCCAGGGTATGGGGACTCGGGTATCTGGACACTCTGCTGCGGTTGGGATGTCAATGGTGGCAGGCCCAGACCCATGGCCCTGGTGGTCAACTAAAAAGGGGTAATTGATGTGGGAATAACCGTTTATAAAAGTTTTATCGTGATACCACCCGCAGATTCTGGTGATGATCACCAGCGCCGCTTCAGACCTCCAGAAGGCGATGGTACAGCAGTCGAGATGGTACAGCTCCCTGCAGGTTTTGCTGGCCCTCCGGGGCAGGGATGCACCTGTAGTGATGGAGGCGCTGATGTTGGAAAAATTGTTTGCAGTGCAGCAGTGAATACGCACAAAGATTAAAGGGGATGTCACACGCGTCGATATCGCTGTCAATGTCGCTCATGCGTCACGGATTTTCAGTCGCTCAAGTGACGTAAAAGTGACGCAGGAGAGATATTGAAGCGTGTGACCAAGAGATGCAACCAGCGATATGTCGCTGATCGTCGATCGCAGGTTTCACTGCCAGATGTAAAACCTGTCGCTCATCGCTCAGTAGACCTTGTGCATCGCTACGTGTGACACTAAACTCAGCGACGTATTTTCTATTTTGACAACGTACAAGCGACTAAATAAAATCGCTCGCAAGATGGCGACATCACCGCATCGCTGGGTCATATTGACGCGTGTGACATCTTACCTGCGATAATTCCACATCGCTCAGGCGATTAATAATTTGTGACGCATGAGCGATATCGCGGGCGACATTGACACATGTGACAGGCCCTTTAGTTACTCTACCCAGGTACTTTACTGGAACGATGCAGATGGCGATACAGTTCACAGTGGTAAAACAATCTTTATCCCGCCGGGTAGTCTCAGTGGGTTGCAGAGTCTCTTGAAGTCTCCCATGGTATACCTTCTTGGATCTAACCCGTGTCCTGCTACTAGTGCCTGTCCTGGGGTAGCGAACTTAATACCAGGCCCTTTGAGGTGCTCTGACGATCCCGGCTTCCATTCTCTCTTCCTCTTACTCTGGGATTCAACCCACGACCTCTGGTGTTCTCGGCGCAGGGGCTGGACTCTCTGACCGTCTTTGGAACCGGTGCTCCAGTAAAGTGGACCAGGGTTCCCTCCCTGATTATGGGCGCTCTGGGGGTCCCCTCCTTCTGTCTGGGCTGCCTGTTCACTCTCTCCAGGCCCAGTCCCTGGAAGTCTCCTTTTCTCACTCGGAGGCTCCCTGTTCTTCGTCTTTCCTCAGTGCCGACTACAACTCAATGTGTGTCCTCCCTTCTCCCATAATCCTCTCCCTAGGGTATGGGCTTTTACCATCTGCCTAAGCTCGGATGTGGGAGTGCTGAGATGGGATCCTCCCACAGACTTCTGCCTTCCCACTGTGACAGGGGTTACCGCACACTCATTTATGGGTGCAGTACCCCAATTGTGATGCCTGACCAGGTGGTGCGCCACATCACCTTTAAAGTATCCTTGCAAAGGATGCACCCTCCCAAATGTGACCCTAGCCTTATGGGGTATTCTGCAACTTATGAAGAAGGTGAGTACTGAGTATGATTGTTGTGCCTGTCTGTTTCTACGTACAACTCATGTTGCTTGTAGTGTAAAAATTAGTGTATGTGCCTGTGTGTATATAGTATATATGCCCGTGTGTATACATCTGTGTATGGGCCGTTGTGTATATATTTGTGCATAAGCCTGTGGGTTTATAGGCCTGTGTATATATTTATGTATATGCTTGTGTGTATATTGTATATGGGCCTGTGTGTATAGTATATATGGGACTGTGTATATATTGGTGTATAGTATATATGCCTGTGTGTATGTTGTATATTGGCCTGTGTGTATATATATACACTGTGTTCCAAATTATTATGCAAATTGGTTTTAAGTGTCATAGGGATGTTTTTTTGTTTTTTTTAATGAAACTCATTGATGGTATTGTGTCTCAGAGTTCTGTGGATCACTGAAATCAATCTCAGATACCTGTGATAATTAGTTTGGCAGGTGTGCTCAATAAAAGGAAAGCTAGATGTTCCACAATATTACGCAGGCCACAGTTTTCAAGTAACATGGGAAAGAAAAAGGATGTCTCTGCTGCCAAAAAGCAACAAATAGTGCACTGCCTTGACAATCGAGGGAGGATCTCCGGTCGTAAATTGGCTGGTTACTTACTATCCCCAACCGTTATAGACTTAAAATAATACACATACTGCAGTGACTTGGTTTAACAAATTGGCCACAGCAGCCTTTATTGCCTATTGTTTACATACTAACATAATATAACCAGGTACACCGTCCAACGGGCGTCCCAACTTAAACAATAGGCCCTCCCATCGTTTTACCCATGGATAGGCCCGGTCCATAAGCCTCTAAAACTTTTGTCCCTGGCCGCAATATCACCGGCCCCAGGGACGAGGTATTGGTTACCTAGAACCAATACCCCACCCTTGCAGAACCCCGTGCCTGCAAGGTACCTTTAACCTGAGCCCCTCAACCTTTGAAGTGGCTCATCTCCCCCTTCCAAATGTAAATCCCCTGCCTCTGGACCAGACCTACCCCCGCTGCCGTGACAATACCAAAGCTTCGCACCATACTTTCAGATTTCATTCATAAAACACATCTAAAACGCCTTCATAACTGAACTCAAAACCAGGGAGGGTGGGCGGGAAACTTCACAGGCTGTCCCCAGGAAGTGGAATGAGGGGACTTCCTTCTTTGTCCCCAGTATCTTCCCTTAAGCTCCCCCTCTTCCTTCCCCTGACCAACCCCCTTTCCATTTAATCACCACCCATGTCTCATCAAATATTCCCATTCCTTCCTCCTCCAATTAACTCCCTACCTCCCCGAATGTCATGTGGCCCCTCCACCCTAGGGGTTCCTTGGCCTGCTTGACAATCGAGGGAGGATCTCCGGTCGTAAATTGGCTGGTTACTTACTATCCCCAACCGTTATAGACTTAAAATAATACACATACTGCAGTGACTTGGTTTAACAAATTGGCAACAGCAGCCTTTATTGCCTATTGTTTACATACTAACATAATATAACCGGGTACACCGTCCAACGGGCGTCCCAACTTAAACAATAGGCCCTCCCATCGTTTTACCCTTGGATAGGCCCGGTCCATAAGCCTCTAAAACTTTTGTCCCTGGCCGCAATATCACCGGCCCCAGGGACGAGGTATTGGTTACCTAAAACCAATACCCCACCCTTGCAGAACCCCGTGCCTGCAAGGTACCTTTAACCTGAGCCCCTCAACCTTTGAAGTGGCTCATCTCCCCCTTCCAAATGTAAATCCCCTGCCTCTGGACCAGACCTACCCCCGCCACAGGACAGGACAAGTGACCTCTTACTTGGCCTGGACCCGCCACACACCAAACGCTTGCTCCACACCCTCTCTCAAATCCAACATCCACATATCCAAGCCAATCTCCGTCAAGTGCACCAAATCCGACCTCAGATATTCTCTCGACCTCGACTCCAATTCTCTGTGCCGTACCACAATCCCCCCGTTACGTGCCACAAATGCCCCCACCACCTTATTCACTTTCACCCTTGCTTTATTAATTTTATCCACCGACCTCCCAAACCTCCATCGTCCCCTTGGCACCATATCCGACCACACCACAATCATACCGGGGTGGGAACACCACAGTCGCAACAAATCACACTTAATGTCCCGTATTAATTCCCGGGACGCACGCACTCCCAAATCATTTCCCCCAACATGTAGAACCAAGACATCCGGGGGTCTACTCACACTACAAAATAATCCACTTCCGGCAGCACCCTGCCCCATTGCATAACTCTCAATCCCAACCATTTGACCGACGCTGCACCTCTGTCGAGTCCCAACTGCCGACCATCCGGGCGAACATCTGCTCGAAGAGCCCCCCAATACACGTACGAATGGCCGAGTATCCAGATCAAGCAGCGGCCTGTACAAACAAAAGAAAAGTTAACAATTGACCAAAACCAGCGTGTCATCCTAACCAGTTACGAACGAAAAACCCATACCGCAATACCCACTCGCTTTTTCAGTAGCCTGGGTAATCCCCTCCAGCCACTACCTAGAAAGCAAGTGAGGACGCACATACAATCGAAAACGATTCGATTCCCAGCGCCCGATGCGCCGCACTACATCATCCCCTAACCCCCAACGAGACGCCTCCGTGGCCGCCCCGATGCGAAATGAATGCGTGCCAAACTCCTCCGGGCGCTCGCCCACTCTCAGCAAGCACTCCCGGAAAATTGCCCGAAACTGAAATTTGGACAAAAACAAACCATCTATATGCCGAAGTAGCGGTCCCGGACCGCCACCCCTCTGAGATAAAAAACGTCGCACCATCCCCACCGGACACAGTTGGCTCTCAGCCAAGGCATATAACACCACCAACCTTCCTCTGCCCAATTGGTCAGTTTTCGAATACCGCAGCCTGCATTCCACCCTGTCTTCCACAAGTACCACGTCATTCAAAGCCAAGCCACCCGCCATGCACCGGGTTGGGCTCACTAACTCCCCTAGCCTAAATGCTCCAAAGAAGGCCAACACAAAAGCTGTGGAGAACAAAATCATTTCGTAGTTGGACCTGCAAACCCCTTCCAAACTCGCTACCAGCCTTTCCAATAAAGGCACCGACATCGGGCGTCGAGCATCCCTCGTCCGCACACCTTTCCGGAAACCTTTCAAAGCCTGTCGCACTTTGAAATCTTTAGTCGCATCCTGCCTGCCCAACAGCCGAAACCAAAATGCAATCGCTGCCACCCTCTGTGCCCCTGCCGAAGCAGACCTTCCAGATGCAAAATCATTCCCTATGAATGTCAATACCTTTTGCACATCATCCACACCGCCAATCATGCCCTGATCCTGCTCAAATTTCTCCCACTCCTGCCATACTTTCCCATATCGGCACCAAGTAGCCTCCGACACTGAACTCTGAATCAAGGTGCCCACAATCAAGTTACCAGGTTCCATAAACCATCCGGACAAGGTTGACCGATCTCGTCCGCCCAAGGCACCAACTCCCGAAACCTGTGGAACTGAAACCGAGAAAGTGCATCAGCCACTGAATTAGTAACTCCCGGTACATGTTTAGCCACAATTTGAATGTTCCATTGCAGACATCTGAGCACCAGATGCCGCAGATAAGCCACCACCGGCAGTGACTTAGCAGACAAGGCGTTAATCGCATATACCACAGAGATGTTATCGCAATGAAAACAAACCTTCCTGTCCGCAAAGTCCTGACCCACAATTCCACTGCCACCACGATGGGGAAAATTTCCAACAACGCAAGGTTCCTCACCAGACCTCGATCCCTCCAGGACTCTGGCCAACCACCCGCGCACCAGTGGCCCATAAAAATTGCTCCAAAACCCATTGAACCCGACGCATCTGTAAACAACTGCAACACCCTGTTGGGCACCACTTCCTTGAGCCAAACCGTGCGCCCATTATATTCCTGCAAGAATATATCCCACACTCTCAAATCATCTTTAATGTCTCTGGTGATCCGAACAAAATGCACCGGACACGTCTTGCCCGACATAGCCAAAGCCAACCGCCTGGCAAACACCCTGCCCATTGGCATAATCCGGCAAGCAAAGTTAAGTTTGCCCAACAAAGACTGAACCACCTTAAGCTGAACCTTTTTTGCTTTAATCACCTCAGCAACAGACCGCCTCAAATCCACAATCTTGTCAGCAGGAAGCCGACACTCCTTAGCCAGTGAATCAATCTCGATCCCCAAAAAACGCATGACCGTGGACGGTCCTTCCGTTTTTTCCGGAGACAAAGGTATCCCAAAACGACTGGCAACCTCAGTCAAAGCAAACAACAAACCTGCACAAATCGGGGAACCCGCCGGCCCCACACAGAAAAAATCATCCAAATAATGAATGATCGACTCCATACCCGACACATCCCTTACAACCCATTCAACAAAAGAACTAAAAGCTTCAAAGTATGAACAAGAAATTGAACACCCCATTGGCAAACAACGATCCACATAAAAACGCTCCCTCCACATACAACCCAACAAATGCTGACTCTCAGGATGCACCGGCAACAAACGGAATGCCGCTTCCACATCCGACTTTGCCATCAGCGCCCCCGGTCCCGCTCGTTTTACCAACTCCACCGCCTTATCAAAAGAGACATAACAAACCGCCGCCAACTCTGGCGCAATACCATCATTCACCGAAGACCCAGCCGGGAATGACAAATGGTGTATCAACCTAAACTTATTCAGCTCTTTTTTTGGCACAACTCCCAGCAGAGATACCCGTAAATTCGGACAAGGAGGGGCCAAAAGGGGGCCTGCCATCCTTCCTAACTCAACTTCCTTCCTCAACTTCTCGTCCACAACCTCCGGGTGCTCCTTAGCCGAACGTAAATTCCCCGGGCGAAACAAGCCCCCCTCTACTGCCTCAGACGGAATAACGAAACCGAACAAAAAACCTGAACGCAATAACTCGGCAGCCTCAACATCCGGGTACCTACTTAAGAACGGTTCCATTGCCTCTACCCTCACCGGTGTCCTCCCTTTTGTCAGCACCGTCTCCACCCTTTCCTTTTCCTTTCTTAAAACAACGGGCAAAGCTGTGCCCTCCTCCACATCCCGAACATTCGTGTTTAAATCGGCAGGCGGAACCAAACTTACATTGCCCCTCATTAAATTGCCAACAACAACCTTTCTTGAACCCAGCCGAGGTACCGGGTCCCGCACCCGATCCCGAACCTGATCCCCCGGCCCCACTCCGAAAGGGCTGTGCCGGTGCCGTCATCAAACGTAGCCATAAGGCAATATCCTTGTGGTCCCAACGCATGTCCGCCCGCAAAGCCTTACGCTGCCTGAACTGCTCATCATATCGAAGCCATGACAAACCACCATATACCCTATAAGCCTCCCTATTGAATCCATATAGCCAAACAAAGCAGGGGCGCTCCCCATCTCTTTCTCCCCTACAACGCTCGCCAGTATCACAAAGGCCTGCAGCCAATTCATAAACGTCCTCGGGATAAGACGATACCGACGCTTCTCATCGTCCTCTTTTTCCTTTTTGGAATCACTAGGGCGAACCTTATCCAAATTAAACTTCTCCAACGGAAGCAGCGAAAATATTTCCACGTACTCCCCTTTCCAAATCTTTTCCCTAACTTCCTTCTTCAAATGCGCCCCCAAGGGGCTCTCAAAGCAAACATACACTTCGCTCTTCGCCCTATCATCCAGCCTAACCACCTCCTCCTCCTTCTCTTTTTCCACCTCAACTGCTGCAACCGGCGCCGTTGAAGTCTGTCCCTCAACACTCTGCTGCACCGCAGCCTCGCCTCCCACAATGGGCCCGACCCCAGCTGGACTGACCCAAGCTCCCACTGGAGACCCCGCAACTGAATTCAAGCCTCCCTGATCCACCAGGCTCCGCAACAAACCGATCAACTGACCCATTACATCACCACCCCCGTTAACCCCAGACGCTACCCCCCCCACTGGAATCGGCCCTACACCCACATCACCGCCCGATCCCGACATATGCACAATATTACAATTAGTGTTCTCACCAGGCTGCCGAGGGGCAGCCGCAACGCAGTCCTCCTCCGTCCGATCCTCCCCAGACAATTCCTCCGATACTTGTCCCTCTTCTGCGCTGATCTCGTCCTCCAAGCCCTCCAGGGGTGCTCCGTCGGGAGTGTGCCTGCCGCTGCCGCAACTCCCCCTGGCCGCCGCGGCTGCAGGAGCACCCCCAGCCGAGCACTGCTTCTTCCTCTGAGACCGCTCCTGCGATCTCCGAACCGTCTCACCCGCCAACACTCCCCGAGGTCTCTTCTGACCGCAGGGGCCCCTCTCCCTAAGCCCGTCCTGCCGACTGCAGGCGGGCTGCTCCCGATCCTATCGCCGCCGGGATCCCCCCCCTGCTACACAGGGGAGATCCGCTACAGCCCCCTGGGGCCCTGCATCCGTGGATGCCCGCTGGGTACGCCCCCTATGGGATCCAAGGGGCACCGTTGCAGGACCTGGCCGGATCCGTCCAGCCGTGCGCGCCAGGGACTCCCCACTACTGCGCCCTCCACCAGCCACAGCCAGTGCCCTTCCAGTGGGAGAAGCCCCTGGCCTCTGCGCCGCTCTTCCCCTAGACGCCCGTGGCTCCTCCCGCCCGGGAAGCCGTTCCGCCCCCCGCCGCCTGCAGGGGGTCCCTTCTTGCTTGCGCCGGCTGCTCGGCGCGCTCCCGCATCCGCGCTCCCCCGGGAGCCGCCGCTGCGTTCCCGCTCCTGGTCCCGGACCGCCGACCGGAGGTCGGCCGCGGACCGGCTCCGCCCACTTCCGGTGCGGCATTACCGCGCCGCGAATTCCTCCTAGCAGCCGGAGAGGGCCCCGGGGTGGAAGGGCGCCCTCCCCGCCGCTGAGGGTCCCCACCGGGGCTTCCAGAACGGGCCCTCCTCACACCTCCCGCCCCCGGGGAATAGCGCTCTGGTGGCCTGGAGCGGCGGCCACGCAGTGGTGGAGTGGAGGGGGCCGGTGCCGCTGGGGAAACGCAGGCAGCCTGAATGTAGGCCTGCACTGCCTGCGCCCCATGCACCGCTGCTGCTGCCTGGATCAATGCCCCCAGAGAGGCCAAATCCGCCATTACTGCAGGTAAGATGGTCGTGGAAACTTCACAGGCTGTCCCCAGGAAGTGGAATGAGGGGACTTCCTTCTTTGTCCCCAGTATCTTCCCTTAAGCTCCCCCTCTTCCTTCCCCTGACCAACCCCCTTTCCATTTAATCACCACCCATGTCTCATCAAATATTCCCATTCCTTCCTCCTCCAATTAACTCCCTACCTCCCCGAATGTCATGTGGCCCCTCCACCCTAGGGGTTCCTTGGCCTGCTTTACCAAGGGATGAAAACATTAGATTTTTCACGAAAACTTAAGCGTAATCATCGTACTGTGAAGAGATTTGTGGCTGATTCTGAGCACAGACGTGGTCGTGCAGATAAAGGCAGAATGAGGAATGTTTTTGCCAGGCAAGTTCATCGGATTAAGAGAGCAGCTGCTAAAAAAAGCCTTACAAACCAGCAAACAGATATTTGAAGCTGTTGGTGCCTCTGGAGTCCCTCGAACCTCAAGGTGTAGGATCCTTCAAAGGCTTGCTGTGAGGCATAAATCTACTATTCGGCCACCCCTAAACAGTGTTCACAAGCAGAAACGGTTGCATTGGGCCCAAACATACATGAAGACTAATGTTCAACCAGTCTTGTTTACTGATGAGTGCCGAGCAACCCTGGATGGTCCAGATGGATGGAGTAGTGGATGGTTGGTGGATGGCCACCATGTCCCAACAAGGTTGCGACGTCAGCAAGGAGGCAGAGGAGTCATGTTTTGGGTTGGAATCATGGGGAAACAGCTGGTAGGCCCCTTTAAGGTTCCTGAAGGTGTGAAAATGATCTCTGCAAAATATATAGAGTTTCTGACTGAGAACTTTCTTCCATGGTACAAAAAGCAGAAATGTGCCTTCAGGAGCAAAATCATCTTCATTCATGACAATGCACCACCTCGTGCTGCAAAGAATACCTCTGTGTCATTGGCTGCTATGGGCATAAAAGGAGATAAACTCATGGTGTGGCCACCATCTTCCCCTGACCTCAACCTTATAGAGAACCTTTGGAGTATAATCAAGCAAAAGATCTATGAGGGTGGGAGGCAGTTCACATCAAAACAGCAGCTCTGGGAGGCTATTCTGACATCATGCAAAGAAATACAAGCAGAAACTCTCCAGAAACTCACATGTTCAATGGATGCAAGAATTGTGAAGGTGAGATCAAAGAAGGGATCCTATGTTAACATGTAACTTGGCCTGTTAGGATGTTTTGGAGTTAAATAGCTTTTTATTTTAGTGAATGTGACCTGTTAATGCTGCAAATTCAACAAATGAACATTTTCAGTTCTTTCAAACATATCAAATGTTTAGAAACTCTACGGTGCGTAATAATTTGGAACAGTGCATTTAGAGGTTTTTTTTTTATTTTTAAGATGATACTGTTATCATTGGGAGGTTTCTTCAATAAAATTCGATGTATACTCTAACGGGCGATGACTTTCATTAGACTGACTGTCATTTGCACTGACCATTTAGGAAAATCAGAGAAAAAGAACATTTGCATAATAATTTGGAACACAGTGTATTCCTTTTTGCATTCTGCACACTACAACAGTTTTTTTCCAAGAGACACAGGCTGGGGTCACACTGCCGTTAATTACAGATTTTACCAGTCTGCGCGTAATACTTAGCAGATTTCCCAGAAGCGCATAAGCGTTAAAGCTATGCGCTTCGAGAGAAAACTGCCCTTGGTATCCCGATGTGTTCCATGGTTACCAAGCACCCACAAAGCTGCTCAGGGTGCGCTTTTGCTGAGCGCACGGAAAAAGGTTGCCTGTTTTCTGTGTGCTCAGTTAAAGTGCACTCCGGGCAGCTTAGTGTGTGCTTGGTAACCATGAAACACATTGGATAACTAGGGGCAGCGTTCTCCCGAAGCACATAGCTTTAACGCTTATGCTCTTCTGGAAAATCTGCTAAGTATTATGCGAAGACTTGTAAAACTGCAATTCACGGCATTGTGACCGCACCCATTTTATTCAAGGCAATAGAGACAACGAAGAGTACATTGAAGGCAGGGACATGGCGGTTTGAGCAACTGCACGCCAGCAAGTGTCAGCATGTCGGTCACACTTGGTGCAAGCCATAGCACTGCCTTGCACCATTGACGGCCAGGGATCTCTCCACCTGTCTACCAGTCCTGGCGAGAGGGGTCTTCAGAAAAGCCCTTCCCAGGCAGCATACAGCATGGCTGCCGGTGACCGGACACACGGCAATAGGAAGGTCAATCACATCAAATCAAAGCAAACACAAAAGCAACAGTAAAAAAAAACAAAAGCTGAACCACACATAAGCCAAAAAGAGAGAGCTGAATCACAACAGTAACAAAAGAAATAATAATCTTTATTTGCATAGCACCAACATATTCCGCAGCGCTTTACAATTCAGAGGTTCATATACAGTCATAAGTAACAATTATAAAAATACAATAACTAAAGCAAAAATAGAGATGACTCTACTGATAATGAGCTTACAATCTACAATGAGGTGGAGGTGATACAAAGTACAGTACAGGGGCTTATTTACTAGGATGGTCCAGCCATCTTGAGGAAATGGGGGATTGGCAAGGCTGTAGGAGTCATAGTGAATGGGGTATATATAAAGGTCTTTGATTAGGGAGCATGATAGGCCACCTTAACAAGATGTGTTTTTAGGGAGCACCTAAAACTGTGTAAATTGTGGATAGACCTCAATTTCTTGGGGCAGATCAGGAGAAGTATTGGAGCCGGGAGTGGGAGGTTTGGATTAGTGGGGATGTTAATCGAAGGTCACTTTTAGAACGTAGAGAATGGGTAGTGAGATTGATAGAGAGGAAAGAGGAGATGTAGGGAGCTGCCACCCTGTGGATGAGAGCAAGCAATTTGAATTGGATCCTATAGTGTATAGGCAGCCAGTGCAATGACTGGCACAAATGCGGAAGCATCCGAGTAATGTTTAGCTAGATGGGTGGCCCTGGTTGCTGCATT
Organism: Allobates femoralis; assembly: GCA_033576535.1. Taxonomy (NCBI): domain Eukaryota; kingdom Metazoa; phylum Chordata; class Amphibia; order Anura; family Aromobatidae; genus Allobates; species Allobates femoralis. Next base: position 618,475,610 of record JARQOC010000002.1, read on the forward strand.
AAGGATGGACTGGAGAAGGGAAAGTCTAGTGAGGGCGAGGCCAATTAATAAAGAATTGCAATAATCAAGGCATGAGTGAATCAGGGCCATAGTTAGGATTTTTGTTGTTTCCATTGTAAGAAAGTGGCAGATTCTAGAGATGTTTCTCAAGTGCAAGTAACAAGCGCAGGTGAGAAATTGTATATAGGAGGTGAAAGAAAGATCCTTCAAGTGTCCTCAAGTGACTTTCGACTAATATTCTCCCTAATCCGAATCTCCCGTTCCCAACTCAAAGACTTCTCCCGAGCTGCACCAAGTATCTGGAATGCTCTACCCCAAGAAATTAGGACTAACCAACCATAATTTACAGTTTTAGATGCTCCATAAAACCACATCTTTTTAGGGCAGCCTATCTTCTTCCCTAATCTAATCCTTTCATATATAGCCCATTCATTATTTTTCTGTACATAATTTTCCATCAAACTTTACAACGCATCCAATATTGGCTGGTGGTGGCTCATGCAGCTTTTTATCTATCCCCCATTTGCTCAAGATAGCAGGACAATAGTTGTAAATACATACCTGTACTTTCAGTCATTCCCACCTCATTGTAGATTGTAAGCTTTTACTAGCAGGGTTGTCATTACTTTTGGCTGTAATCATGTATTATCTAAACTATCTTATTATTTTATTATTATTATTATTATTATTATTATTAGGTATTTATATAGTTCTATTAGGATACAGGGCACTTTACAATTTAGAGGGTAGACAAAGACAAGTGGCCGAAAACGACGACAAACGACGACAAACGACGACAAATCCACAATTAATCATACGGGCACAATAGGGTTGGGGATCCTGTCCGCGAGGGCTCACATTCTAGAGGGGGTGGGGACGGAGACAGAAGGAGGGGGAGAGGTGAGATGGTGCAGTGGATTGGGTCTCAGTGTGTGTTATAGGCTTGTAGGAAGAGGTGGGTCTCCAGGTTTTTTTTGAAGGTTCCCAGGGTCGGGGAGTGTCTGATGTGATGGGGGAGGGAGTTCCAGAGTCTAGCAGAAGCACGAGGAAGTCTTGTGTGCGGTTGTGGGAGGTGGAGATGCGGGGGGTTGAGAGAAGGAGTTCTTGGGAGGAGCGCAAGTTGCGTGAGGGAGGTTAGCGGGAGACTAGGTCGGAGATGTAGGGAGGGGACAGATTGTGTATGGCCTTGTATGTCAGGGTTAGGGTTTTGAAGTGAGATTGCTGGGGATGGGGAGCCAGTGGAGGGCTCGGCGGAGAGGGGAGGCGGGGGAGTAGCGGGGAGATAGGTGGATGAGTCGGGCAGCAAAGTTGAGGATGGTGTGGAGAGGTGCAAGGGGGAGGCAGGGAGGCTGGTGAACAGGAGGTTGCAGTAGTCCAGGCTAGGAGATGATGAGGGCATGGACAAGTGTCTTAGCCATGTTGTGGTCAAGGAAGGAGCGGATGCGGGCAATGTTTTTTAGTTGGAGTCGGCAGGTGGTGGCGAGGGCATGGGATGTGGGGCTTGAAGGAGAGGGAGGAGTCGAGGATTACCCCGAGACATTTGGCGTGGGGGACAGGTGAGAGAGTGCAGTCATTGACGGTGATGGATAGGTCAGGAAGGGGGGAGGGTTGTTAGGGGGAAAGACGATGAATTCTGTCTTGTCCATGTTGAATTTGAGGAAGCGGGTAGAAAAGAAGGATGCAATGGCAGATAGGCAGTGAGGAATTTTGGATAGAAGAGAGGAGATTGCGGGCCAGACAGATAGAGCTGGGTGTCGTCGGCGTAGAGGTGGTATTGGAGGCCATGTGACTCGATGAGGTTGCAAAGGCAAAGGGTGTAAATGGAGAAGAGTAGTGGTCCAGTACCGAGCCTTGGGGGACACCTACGGAGAGGGGATGGGGTGAGGAGGAGCTGTGGGAGTGGGTGACACTAAAGGTCCTGTCCATTAGGTAGGAGGAGATCCAGGAGAGTGCGAGGTCAGTAATGCCAAGAGATTCAAGGATTTGGATAAGAGGGAGTGGTCAACAGTGTCAAAGGCAGCAGAGAGGTCGAGAAGGATGAGGACGGAGTAGTGTCATTTGCTCTTGGCGATCAGAAGTCATTAGTGACTTTGGTTAGGGCTGTTTCGGTGGAGTGGTGCGGTCGGTAGCCGGATTGTAGGCGATCTAAGAGAGCACAGTAAGAGAGGTGGAAGGAAAGTTCGGAATAGACGTGTTGTTCAAGAAGTTTTGAGGCAAACAGGAGGAGAGATATGGGGCGATAGTTGGAGACTGTTTTGGGTCAAGGGATGTTTTTTTTAGGATGGGCGTGATTAGGACGTGCTTGAAGGGTGAGGGGAATGTGCCGGATTTGAGTGATATGTTGAAGAGGTGTGTCAGGGCAGGGATGAGGACTGTGGTGAGGTTAGGGATGAGGTGGGAGGGGAGTGGGTCAAGGGCGCAGGTGGTGAGGTGTGATCGTGCTAGAAGGGAGGAGAGGTGGTCCTCAGTCAAGGGGGTGAAACTGCATTTGGGAGCGGGGGGATGGGCTGGAGAAGGGATGGGGCGAGGGGAGTGTGGGTCGAAGCTTTGTCTGAGTTTGTCAATTTTGTCTTTAAAGAAGGTGGCGAAGTCGTCGGCAGAGATGAGAGGTGATGGAGGAGGTGCAGGGGGCAAAGTAAGGAGTTGAAGGTTTTAAAGAGTTGTTTGGGGTTGTGAGACAGGGCGGTAATTAGGGAGGAGAAGTAGGCTTGTTTTGCGGAGTCAAGGGCAGTCTTGAAGTATTGAGGGAATGCTTGTATAGGGCGAAGTGTTCTGCAGAATGAGACTTCTTCCATTTCCGCTCGGCTGCCCTAGTCATCCGTCGGAGTTTTTTGGTGAGGGTCGTGAGCCATGGTTGTCGTTGTACTCGTGTTGTGTTAAATGTGAGGGGAGCAGCCTGGTCGAGGGCTGTGGTGAGAGTGGAGTTGTAGAGGGAGGCGGCTGAGTCAGCGTCATTAGAAGAGGCCAAGTCAGAGAGGGGGAGGAGGGATTCTGAGAGTGAATGGAAGTCTATAAGCTTAAGGTTTCTGCGGGGGTGGGGGAGTGTCCGGAGGGGGGGGAGCGTGGTAGGGGGTGAGAGGGACGAGAAGGTCAGTAAGTTGTGTTCGGAGTGGGTGATAGTTGAGTGTGTGAGGTCGGAGAGGGGCAGAGACAGGTGAAGACTAGGTCAAGCGTGTGGCCACCAGTGTGTGTGGTGGAGGAGATCCATTGGGAGAGGCCAAAAGAGGAGGTGAGGGATAGGAGTCTGGAGGCAGCGGCTGTGGGGGTGTCGATGGGGATGTTGAAGTCACCCATGACGATGGTAGGGATGTCGGAGGAGAGGAGGTGGAGGAGCCAGGTTGTGAAGTGGTCAAAGAAGATGGAGGGGGATCCAGGAGGGTGGTAGACAATGGCTAGTTGGAGGTTGTAGGGGGAGTAGATGCGAACGGAGTGTGCCTCAAAGGAGGGGAGGGGGGTGGAGTAGAGGGGAGAAGGAGCAGTCGCTGGCCAGAAGTAGGCCAACGCCACTGCCGCGGGTGTTGGTGGGGCGGGGAGTGTGGGAGAGTGTGAATCCCCGTAGGAGAGGGCAGCCGGGGAGGTTGTGTCAGAGGGGGTAAGCCAGGTCTCCGTGATGCCGAGGAAGGAGAGTTTTCTGGAGATGAAGAGGTCGTGATGAGTTTGTTACGGACCGAGCAGGCGTTCCAGAGTGCGCCGGGTAGGGGGACAGGGGAAACCGGGTAGAGGGAATGGGATGGAGGTTAAGGGGGTTACGAGGGTTGGTGATGGGTCATTGGAGTGGGGTGGAGGAGAGTGAGGTGGTATGGTGGGTGGGCCAGGATTAGGGAAAATGTCACCGGAGAGTGGAGGAGCAGGGAGAGGGTTAGGAGGTGGGAGCAGGGGAGCTTGATGTGTGGGCGTGTACGTTAGAGATGGTGGGTTGAAAGTGGGGAAATAGTTCAGAGTATTGGGTGAGGTGGGTAGGAAGGATGGAGGATGAGAGTATAATTTCTTTGCTCAGTGAGGGCATGGGTGGGGGTAGTAGGAAGTGGAGAAGGATGGGAGTGAAGGTGAGAAGAAGCGGAAACATGGTGGGGTGAGTAGGGGAGGAGAGGTGGGTGAGGTCAGAGGTAGCCGGGGATCTGGTGTGGCAAGGGTGAGTTCCAGGTGATGGGTGATTGGCCGTGGTTGATGTGCGGCCAGGTGATGAGGTGCAGTCCGGGGAGGAGATGCAGTTCAGGGATAAGGTGCTGGCTAGGGAAGGATTCAGCCCAGGGAAGGCATGCAGCTAGGTTGAGTAGCAGAGGGGATGAGATGCAGCCGGGGGGGGATGGGATGCAGTCAGGGGAAAAGCAGCAGAGGCGAGAAGCACGGGGATGAGATGTAGCAGGGTGGGATGTAGTCACTGGTGTGATGAGATGCAGTCACATGATGGGATGAGATGAGGTGCAGCCACGGATGAGATGAGATGCTGTTGTGGATGAGATGAGGTGTGCAGCCACGGGTGAGATGAGATGAGGTGCAGCCACGGAATGAGATGAGATGAGGTGCAGCCACGGATGAGATGAGATGCTGTTGTGGGTGAGATGGGATGCAGTCACAGGTAATGAAGGCAGCCAGGAGGGTAATGCAGCCAGAGATGCAGTGCAGCCACGTGTGAGAAGCAGCCAGGAGGGTAATGCAGCCAGAGATGCAGTGCAGCCACAGGTGAGATGAGATGCAGCCACGGGTGAGAAGCAGCAGGAGGGTAATGCAGGCAGAGATGCAATGCAGCCACGGGTGAGATGAGATGCAGCCATGGGTGAGAAGCAGCCAGGGGGTAATGCAGGCAGAGATGCAGTGCGGCCACGGGTGAGGTGAGATGCAGCCACGGGTGAGAAGCAGCAGGAGGGTAATGCAGTCAGAGATGCAAGTGCAGCCACGGGCGAGATGAGATGCAGTCATGGGTGAGAAGCAGCCAGGGGGTAGTGCAGCCAGAGATGCAGTGCAGGCAGGGGTCAGAGGCACCGTGAGGGTGGTGGCGACTCCTGCGGGCAGGACAGAGGAGGTTGGTGGTCTAGGAGATGAGGGACATGGTCAGAGGTGAGGGGCTTCAGCGGTGCAGAACCTGGGTCAGCAGATTGATGAGCCCCGTTATTCGGTGAATTCCAATGGCCAGGGAGGGGGAAGGGGGCAGAGGTGCCTGGGACGCACAGCAGGCCCTGGGGTCGCCGGGAGCCGGGCACCGTAGGAGTTCAGGTAGGTGATGTGAACGGGGGAGCAGCAGAGGGGCGGAGGGCAGATGCCCAGCACTCAACGCAGGCGCCCGATTAGTTTGCAGGTGGGCAGAGTCTCTTGCCGCGTCTCAGGTCCCCGCCGCTGGTGTAGGCAACGTTGCGGGCCGGGGTCGGTCACCTGCGGGGGGCAGGACCTCCCCTCTAAACTCAGGCCGTGGCTTCGGCCTGATCGCTGGGTCCCTCACACACACTCCGAGGGAAGGGCCGGCGATGGTGCTGTGCTCCTCCTGCGCTGAGACAGGAGGAGCGGTGGAGACCCGTGTGTACGGGAGGCCGCGGGCTCGGGGCTGCGGCGCGTCCCGCCGGTCCCCATACTCGGGCAGCGGGGGACAGCGAGCCATATGGGTCTCACCTCAGTAAGGTGGGGAGGGAGCGCTCCGGACGGTTGTTGAACTGGCTCCAGGGCTGGGCTGGGTGCTGGGGGCCGTTGGTAGGGCCAAGTCCAGGGGTGTCCCACGTGGTGTGTGAGGACACAGTCGGGAAGCCCGGTGGATGGGCAGATGCAGGGAGCAGCGGCCGGTAGAGTGGGTGTGGGCCGCAGCTCAGTGGCCAGCCTGTGCTCCAGATGGCGATGGATGGTGAGGAGTGCATGGCAGCACGTCCTCACTGCACGGCAGCCATCTTGCTATATGTCTTATCTATGACTGTATATGAACCTCTGAATTGTAAAGTGCTGTGGAATACGTTGGCCCTTTATAAATAAAGATTATTATTATTATTTCCTTCTTCGTGGAGACACAGCATGAGCAGATATGATTATATTAAGAGCAACGTAATGTCTTTTATTTTGAAGGGCACTATGTAGCGATGTGCTGCATAAGGCTGGAGATGAAGAAAGTCTGTAGATACAAGACGTGAATGTCAAGTCTTCATGGCATCTGAACCAAATGAAGTTAAAGAGGAAAAAAACTATTCCAATCACAGAAGATGTCAGCTATAAGACATAGCTTATAGGGAATTCAGATTGTGGGCCCCAATGGGGGCAGTGATGATTATGTCTGTAAAGCACTGTAGAATTAATGGCCAATATCAGCAAATAATATAAATAAAAACAATACTTGGATGTAATGTTAATTTGTGATACTGACCTCATCTAATCATATGGTGGTTCCTGTTTGATCTGCAGTCTGATGATGGCTAATACCAACATCTTTCAGCATCTTCTTTACCATTGATAGGTTCATGTGATAAAAGTCTATACAACAGGGGCTGACCTGTACTAAGCTTGATGCTGCATTCATGTACCAATGATGATACTGGTGATTAATTCTTGTTCTGATGGTGGTTATGGTGATGAATTCATAGACTGATGATGGTCAATAAGACAGAAGAAATGGAGCAGCACTCACCAATGAGTCTTGAAGACTTTTATTTCCAAATCACTGAGACAAGTTTATAGTTTATATGTGTGACTCCTCAGGCAAGGGAAATAAAGTACTTCAAACCAGTCATTAACTCCGCTCGGGTTTTACTTGTAAGTTCTTAAAGCAGATAGACAGATGATTCAGTCCTTCGGGTCTTTCTGGCCTGGGTAGTTACCAGGGAACTGGGATGATTCACACAAGACTCTCGGTGGTGTGCCTTCCGTTCCCTGCCGTTCCCTTCACTGTGCTCAATTTCAACTCACTACGGGCAGGGCCTCTGCGTGCAGAGCCTCGACCCAGCTCCCACGGGTCTTTGGTGGGCGACTCCCCTTCAGGTCCCCCTGACCCTAGTTCGGTGTGCCTTTTCGAAGTATACATCGGGTCTTTTGGCCGTAGCTTCCTGAAGAGGTTTTGGGCCTCTGGTTTAACGGCTCGGGGATAAACTCCTGCACCATGTCCAGAGCCGGTCCTCTGCCCTGGACCAGACCCTTCTGGTCAGAATTACCAGGTCCAGATTGGGGCTCATCGTAATTCCTGGTACTCCTAGGGTCTCCTGTCACGACGACCTTCCCCTGCGTCGTCCTCCACTCGACTCTCCCTCTCGCTCACTGTCTAACTGTCCTCCCACCCATACACTTTTCTATCCACCTAACTCCTCCCACGGGAGTGGGTCTTCCCTGCAGCGTGTTCACCCACGGTCCCCTACTCTAGAGTATGTATGGATGGGTGTTGTGAGGGTCCATTGTTTACCATCCCAGTTCCCTTGGTCACAAGAGTATCACACACTCTTATTTGGGTGCAGTACCCTCCATGGCGTCCAGACCTGTGGGGCATGCCTTTTGTCTATTTATCTTACTTCAAACTAGGCCCATATCACAGGATGTTCTTACCTTCCTTCAAGACCATGATTTCCTTTAATGATTATGAAGCAATTCCCTTCAATATATGTTCCTTCTAAGAATCAGCTTTTAGTAGTCTCAATGTGTTCTTGCTACTTACATAAACTAATCTATCATCTATCTTGCTCAGCAGATTTGTGTTTTTGGGGTCAGTGCTGAATGGTATCCTTTCCGGAAGTATTGTATCTTTGCTGGCTGCTTCCTTGTATCATTGATATTTCTTCTTCCTGTCTCCCTTCTTCCCAGCAATTTCTTAAAAGTAAAGCTTCCAGGAATTGTTTGCAGCGCTCACAGTCGGCCCTCTGACCTCCTTTGATTCCTGATTGCTGAGGAGCATTCCATACTTACCCCAGTCATGACCTCCTACGTCATCGTATAGGGTATATTTTGTATATGGTACTGTTCTCATTAGGTTATCACTGAATTCTCCTTTTTCTATTGACACCCAACTATATTATGTCACTCAGTAGAGATCTGTACTATGATCTGAAAATGGAATCAAATGTGTCACAGAAAGAAACTCTATGGAATGTAGAAAAGCAGCACGGACCCTGCCCTCCTAAACTAGATAGCTAATACCAGTATAATGGTTACAGTAACTGTTGATTATATTGGGTTCATTTATTGTTGGTTTCCTTGTTTCTACATATGTTGGAACTATATGACTTCCCTTGCTTGCACGTTAATGAATCAGTGTTACTGTAAAAATCACCAACAGGAACAAATTAAATTTTTATTATCTAAAAAAATTTTTTAAGTAAACCATACGACAAAATCCAGGTTTACTTGTGGTAATTATACAAGTGTGAATTACACCAAGTGGTGTTAGCTATGAAATGGTACGTATTCCTTGTAACTGATGCCGAAAGTTAACGAGAGGGATATTATCTATGGTAATATTATTCCACTGCCTACCTTTTAGTGCACTTACTAATCAGTCACAGAAAAATAGTATGGGCTCATAGCAAATCCACAATATGACCTCCTTTAGGTTCATAAAATAATTCTGTAATCATTTGAATTAAAGGAAGATTCACTGGAGGGAAGTCATTAAAGGGAACCTGTCACGCCCTTTAAACATTTTAAACTGTGCCCTCCAGCTTACACATAATGTAAATGGGGTTCTAGTAACCCCTCTATGTGCCCAGACGTGCCCCTCATACCTGAGAAAATAACAATTTTTCTGTCCAGCGCTGGCCTCCTATTGAGTCCGGGAGGCTACTATTTGGTCCTGATGGATTAGGTCCTCGCCACCCCCAGCTGCAAAACCCACCCTGCATTTTTTTAAATTGCTGCCCCGTCTGTGACCAGCGCTTGAGTGACAGCCGCACTCGCGCCTGCACAGTGGAACGGCAGTCCGTGCTCCATTAAAGATAAGCTGGTGGGCACAGTTTAAAATGCCCAAAGGGGGTGACAGTTTCCCTTTAAGACTGGCATCCTTTACACTGGTGTTAATAATAACATTTATTCATTTATATAGCGCTATTAATTCCATAGCACTTTACATGCATGAGTAATGCTGTCTCTCTTGGGGCTCACAATCTAAACATTCTATCAGTATGTCCTTGAAATGTGGGAGGAAACCGGAGTGCCCATGGGAAACTCACCCAAACATGGAGGAACATACAAACTCCTTGCAGATGCTGTCCTTGATTAATCAAAAAGTATCAGGGAGGTACACATATTCTAATTAGTTCACACCAGAATCCAGCAAGTGAGGAGACTCCAGCGATGTGATGTAATTAAAATTTCCATTTATTTGAAGAATAATATATCCATAAAAAATGCACTTACAAAAAGAGCCAAATCACACCACGTGGGCAAACAGAGTAGAAAAACCGCTACTTGTTTCGGCTAAGAAAAGCCATAATCGTGAATATGCTCAATTATTTTTCTTTTGTATGTGCTTATGTAATTTGTCACATTATTCACTTCACTATAAATTTTGGCCTTTTAATCTAAAAAAATTGTACATACATTTCGTATCAAACTCCTGTGTTTCTCCCATTTTATAATTGTTATGGAGGTATTGCCGTACCTTTAGCATATACCATGTGCATACAATGCTGAGCAATTATATTTTTTGACAATTATATTTATGGATCTAATGTTTATCTAATCAGAAACTGATGGCAGCTCTACCGGATGGCAGGACTCTGTTGCACTGAGGCAGTGAAAAGGGTCTCCCAACCTGGCAGGGCTGTAAGCGATTGTGGTGTTATGCCAGAGGTAGGGTGTAACTACAATAGTGCAGGGGTTGCGATCGCACCCGGGCCCTGCAACCTAGGGGGCCCCAAAAGTCCCTTTGGCCTATAGAAAAAGACTAATGCTATTAAAGATTTGCAATAATTGGGGGCCGCTTGGAGCTTTCGCATCAGGGCCCCTGGGCCTGAAGTTACGCAACTGGCCAGAGGATTGTGTGAATTTCCCTCTTACTCCCTTTGCCCCTCTGTGCTTGTATGAACAGAGGGTGTCAGTGTATAATTGTGCCAAACGGACCTTGCGTATCCTTGTAGTGGGTGTGGACGGCATGTGTTTGTTGAAATATAAACATCGTATTGTATGACTCTGACGTATTGGAGAACAGCCTGGGGCTGTGAGGTGTGGTGTTTGCCACTGATTGGTGGCAGTGGTGGAAACACGACAATAGTATATGTGATTATAGAAACTTGATTCCAGCTCACCCTGTTGCTCTATGCTCCTCCACCTGGGGCTCGGACATTGGCCTCGCCTTGGCCTTTCATCAAGGATAATAGAAAAAATTGGTGTCCGGCTCAACAGGGCTGGATTATTATTATTGTTATGTTTCTTTTTCTTTTTCAATAAAAATAGTGCATACATAAGAAATATTTTTTACATGGTCGACATGACCCAGTCGATGCCTCTCAACTGCACTAAGCAGTCTTAAGCTCACGTCACACACAACGACGCACCAGCGATCCCGACAACAATAACGATCCTGTAAGGATCGTTAATGCGTCATTACCTGGTCGCTGGGGAGCTGTCAAACAGGCAGATCTCCCCAGGGACCAGGGAGCCACCTCCACATCGCAGGTAACTATGATAAACAGCGGGTATCTAGGCGGGGCGCGCTGCCTGGATACCTGGTGTTTATCATAGTTACCAGCATCGTCCCTGCTTAGCGCTGGTAACCATGATAAACACCGGGTATCTAGGCAGCGCGCACTGCCTAGATACCTGGTGTTTACCATGGTTACCAGCCTGTGAGATCACTGATCGCTGGTCTCTCGCTGTCACACGCAGCGATGCCTGCTGACCAGCGGGAGACCAATGATCAAAAAATGACCCAGAGCACTTTGCAGCGATTAGCGATCTCACAGCAGGGGCCTGATCGCTGCTAAGTGTCACACTTAGCGATATTAGTGAGATCGCTGTTACGTCACAAAACCTGTGACGTTATAACAATCTCGCTAATGATTTCGTTATGTGTGACGGGGCTTTACTCATAACTCAATGACTCATCTCATGAGTAAGACTGCTTAGTACAGGTGAAGCACGTCGACTGGGTTATGTCGGCAGTGAAAAAAAAAATTGTCTTTTGTATGCACTATTTTTATTGAAAAATAAAAAGATAATCTGATCCTGTTGATGCAGACTACAATTTTTTCTATTATCCAATTGTGTATGTGAGTGTGGTACCCACACTCCCAGACATTAAAGACAACCAGCAGTGGCTTTTGCTGCTGTAAGGTGTCTGGGTGCATCTAGTTGCAGCACTGCGTCGGTGAACAAAAGTTGCAAGAATGGCCAGTGGCACCAGGAGCATAAGAGTAAGGAAGGGTGTATTGTGTACTGTAATGCCGGCATCAGACTCACCACTGTGGCCACTCTTATGTTTCATCACCACTTCCTGCTCCATCTCTGTGCCAGGGCCTGTGCACTTTGCACAGAACTACTGGTATGGCCCTTAGGGCACGCACTTGCTCACTCCCTGCTTATTAAAGGGGCCATGCGTGCATTCCTTAAGTCTTTGTCAGCCTATTGATGGCAGCCTCAGTGTATTTAAGGGACCTCCCCCACTTCAGAAAGGTGCTTGAATAAGGTCCTATATTAGTCTGTTGCTCCAGCCTGTGTTCCTGTAACCATACAGCCTGTACTCTAATATTCGACCAGCCTCTGCTCCTGCTCCCTTCCCGCCTGTACTACAATACCCATCTCGCCTGCGTAAGAGTACCAGCCTGTGTTCCAGTATCTGTCCTGCCTGCTTTCCAGCTCCTGCCCTGTCTGCCTGCTCTCCATCTATGCATTTTTGACTCCTGGGTCAGCTGCTGTAGTACTGGGGACTACACTGGAGTGGTACCTGGTGTCTACCAACAATCAAGTCCAACCTAATCATCAGAGGCTCTAGTGAATACCCAGTAGGCACTTAGTTAAGAGTTAGCTGGTGAGCTAAAGTATTGTTCAATATAATAGCAGTTCAATATGACTAACCATATTATTCACTGTTTTTGGTATAAATTATATTACCACATGTCAAACAAATTATCAGTTGATGCAGTAGATTCTTAGAAAACCAACACACTCAGCATTCATGATCTATATGTTTTAGAGTCTGTGTATTTGAATAATTAATTGAAAGGAGGTGTGTTCAAAACAATAGCAGTGTGGAGTTCAATTAGTGAGGTCAATCATTCTGTGAAGAAACAGGAGTGAATGAGGTAGCCCTTATTTAAAGGTGAAGCTAGCACATGTTGTATATGCATTTATCCTTGAAAACCTGAGAAATATGGATCTTTCCAGACATTGTTTAGAAGAACGTACTTTGATGAAAAAGTTGATTGTAGGGGGTAAAACTTATAAATACACTACCGTTCAAAAGTTCGGGGTCACCCAGACAATTTTGTGTTTTCCATGAAAACTCATACTTTTATGACTGTCCAGACCCGCCATCAATTCCCCTCCCCTCGCCGCACAGAAAGCACACCAACAACAGTTACTTTTCAATTCTTTAATGAGAGGTATCAACATAACACCTTACTCATAACTTGTTGTAAAACACTTTCATTTGGTTCACTTTTTCTTTTGTGGATAAATCAAAGGCCGCAGCTCAAGCAAGGCACAACTCCGCCAGGTCACGTGAGTGCAGGAGTCGTCTGCCACTGGCCATCGAGTGCAGGATAACTCTCAAATCACTCTGTCCAACACTGCGACAACCTCAATATTCCAACAACAGGGAGGGAGGATGGGAAACAGCTCTTTGGGCAAGCAGCAGGGGAAAAGACAAGATGGCTGTATCCCAAGCATATATAACAGGTGGGGGTGGTTAGGCAAATAGGGAAGGTGTGTGACAGACAAACAAATCAGCCACTGTAAGGCGAGGAGGAGGGGGTGAGAGGAATTAACCCCATGAGGGCTGGACACTCAGGTGGCAGCAGGTTCATTTTACCAGTCCCAAAAGAACAGATACCGACACTTAACCAAGCAAAGCTCATTCAGCAACGTTTTCTTGTGAAAAACAACTTTTGTCCGGGCCGCACCAGCTGTGCACTTAATTATTTTATTGTTCATTTATTTAATTAATTAATTAATTATTTATTTATATAACTTTCATGGTATGTTCTATAAACAATATCCTGTAGGATGGGTTTAAAGATTTCCAAGTCCATCTTGGTGTATAACAACCGCTTATGCGGTGAGGCGCCTGACGCCCCATGCTGGCTGGTAATGACTAATGGGAAAAGTCTACAGTTGTCATGACTAGGCACGCCGCATTAAGTAAACCGGCGTGCCGTTGCATCTACCCCGAGGTAGCTTAAATGGGCAAGAGAAACAGGGAAATTACCTGCGGAATCTTATTTCATTTATATATATAAAATATATATATTTTTTTTAATTGAAAAACAAACCACAAAATCCATTGTCAGAGATTATCTTCTGAACCCGACAAATTGGTTTGGCTTCGGAAAGAATTGCACCCGGCACAACATGACCCAAAGATCCTGTGGGAAGTGCAGGCATGTGATTGTCTCTAAAAAAACATCAGGAATTGTGATAATGTGTCAATCGCCCGATGGATGAAGCTGGTGGTGGTGTGGTACAGGAGGTTGGAGGGTCAAAAGGAAACCGGATTGGTAACCAGTGGCTGGGCAGCCTAAAATATAAGGAACTGTGTGGCCTGGGTGACAAAGAACTACAAAACGCCTCACCGGGATACTGCTAATAATGACTGGACCGGGTGGGTCAAGGGGTGCGAATAGCCTGCATACCCCCATTGTAAAATGGAAACCGCAATAAGAGGGGGGTTTTCCTATATATAAATATTTAATTATTTACTGTATATACTCGCGTATAAGCCGAGTTTTTCAGCCCAAAAATTGGGCTGAAAAGTTTCCCCCTCGGCTTATACGCGAGTCACTGTATTAGGGATGTGCGAATCTACTCGTTAGGACTCAATTACTCTGCGAGTAGTAAGAAACTCGCAGGAGTCGGTCCTCTGCGAGTTTCCCAGCGATTACTCGCACAGTAACGAGTCCAATGCAAGTCAATGGCAATCCTAGTTTTGTCAGAGTTTACTTTTTCTCACTCGCTAGACTCGGATACCCGCTGTCAGTAGCGAGTCTGAGCGAGTCTTAGCGATTCTGAGCGAGTCTTAGCGATTCTGAGCGAGTCTGATGCGAGTCTGAGCGAGTTTACGAATCTGAGTCCTGAATACTGCATTCGGGACTCGGCTTATACACGAGTCAATAGGTTTTCCCAGGTTTTGGGGGCAAAAGTAGGGGGTCGGCTTATACACGGGTCAGCTTATACACGAGTATATACGGTATTTAATATATACATACATATCTATATTCATACACATACATACACATATATATATATATATATACATACCTGCGCATGCATATACATACACACACACACATACATACATACACATACACATACCCACACATAGATATACGTACATATATATAATGTGAGGCACCGCCGGCATGATCCTCATGGCCGGGGCGCGTCACATGCAGGATCGAGGTGTGATCCTGTGCACACTGGCCGGTTTGACTGATAATGCTGTGTGAGCCAACTGTGAGACACAGGGTTTCATGAGCCTAATGAGCGGCAGTGAGAGTGGGATGAGATCGAGGAAGCCCTAAGGAATGTAAGGGCTGAGTGCTGACAACCCGGAACACAGGGAGTTAACCTGAGCTGTGTGAAAGGCTGATTACCGGCAGCTAAGGGGGGTGTGTCCGTGTGGGAGTGGCTGGCACGATAAGAGCCAGCCAGATGAGTGATTGAACCAGACTTGTGTGAGATCCTGCTGGAATTCATTCAGATTGGGATTGATTCTGGAAGCTGAGATCCTGCTGAGATTCATCCAGAGATTGCCAGCCTGAGAGCATGTGGGCTGAGAGCAGCCTGAGTGCAGAGCAGTCCAAGGCTCTGTGTGTGGACACGGGAGCATGCTAGCTCCATGCCGGTGCCGAGGTCCGTGGTCGTGTCCGCATCTGAAGGGGGAAGCCGTGGTTGACCCGTGGACGCTAGACCGGACGTGGTTCACCTCACGTCCGGGAAGGAGCCTGTGGGGATGCCTGGTGGAACCTGTGACACAGGTAGCGAGACACGGATCCGTGCCCGGTAAGAAAAGCAGTTCTTGAATGATTGTGTGAACTGTGCACCTTGTGTGTAAATCATGCTAAGCGAGTATAGACCGCCCTTGGGACCGACTCAGTGGAGTCACATAAAGGTCCTGATGAACCGGAATGAAAGTAGCCCTTCGGGAGGCGAATGTATGTAGCCTTTGGAGGCAATCGTATGTAGTGTGCCAGGCGGGCATAGACCGCCTTTGGGTCCGAGTCGGAGTACTCAGTTAAAGGACCTGATGAATCGGAATGTGCTTAACTATGTGTATGAGGGCTTAGGTAATGGCCCTGAATGAGAGATGATGGCCTATATGTAAGAGCCATGTATAATGATGTGGGGAGAGAGTGACCCAGCTAGTATGGATGATGTTGGAGGCGTTCCGTCCCTGTGGGACGAGAGGGAGGCTTGCCCTGCTGCTTGCAGAGGGTACCCGTCCCTCAACCATGACCTCTAATGGTGTGGGTGTGCCTGTGGCCAGAGACAGGGGTCACGAAGGCTCCTAGAAGGGAACCATGGCTGATCCATTAGGGTGCTACTCAGACGCAGGGTACAGTCGTGGACCTGGAGACCTGCCATGAGATGGAGGTTTGGTGGCGACTGATAGCCCGTACCGTGGTGAGTAGGCCATGGTGACGCATGGTTAGCCCGGATTCTACGGTTGACCAGGTCCCTGTTATGGTCATGGAGGGGCCACAGTCCATGGATGTGTTATGATGGGCTGTGAGCAGGTGTGTGATCCATGGACGTTTGAATGATGGATCACATACGGTATGTAAGGTCCCGGTCAGGCAGGAATCCTGACTATGGGTGAATGTATATCATCATGCTGGGGGGGACTAAAGCCAGGCGGCAGGTACCGCCATTGGGACCCACAGGGCCCGTTGAGGCGTATGTAACGAAGGTCAGAAGCAGGGGTTAAAAAGGGCTCCTAGAGTGGGGACACCAATGTTGAACCAGGTGGACTCTGACCGGGACGTAGGCGGAGATGCGTCCAGGAAAGAGCCCCTTGGGGATACATGACATACCCGGTACTCAGGTTGCTCAATCCCTGTTATGAACCCGGAGGGGTCATCGTCGTACTGTAACATATGTATAGTGTGAGTAGGCCGGAGGCCGAAGCCACCACAGGAGCTGTTGGTAGAGCTCCAATGGGGACAGAGATGGTTACAGGTCCCGGGTTACTATAAGATGTTATGTGCAATATAAGTGTTATGTAATGTTATATGTAAATGTATGATGTGTTTATGTATGGTGTTTTTAATCAATGTGATATGTGTCAAACATGCTACCCGGGTTATGTTGTTAATATGTGAAAATAAACGGGTAGACATTGGTTAAACTTATAAACACGTGTTTGTTGTCGTTTTGCAAGCGGGTTCCCCGGGTGCTGCCTCACAATAAGCATACATATCCGTACACATACATTCATACCCTATCTATTTATGTACGTGTTGTAGGGATTTGGGGGGGGTTTGCTACAAATTTTGAAAGTCAACTTAAGTTTATTATGTATGCATGTCACCATTCATAACCATTCCTCTATTTGTTCTCCATTAAACTCCATCGTGCATCTCATGCTACATGACTACTCACCAACAAGACACGGACAGACTGGAAGCTTGATAAATCCTATGCCAATGAGAGACGCGGGTAGAAATACGGATGAGTCCTGAGACACCACGGAAAGCCCTGCAAAGGAATAAATCGCCACAGCGAAGAGCAGGAATGCTGAATCCATCCATCCTCTCTGGAGCAACAGCTACTGAGTTACAATGAAAACTGAAGTCCTTAATGGAAGGCTCCTCTCACTACTGTGTAATAAAGAGTACCTTGAGGACTGGGTGCCGCACCCATGCTTTTCATGGGCCAGAGATCCATCTCCTCAGAAGCTAATAGAGGGGATACACTAGCTGGATGTGTACATCTGCGCTAACATGTCTACCTGCTCCACAAGTCATGGCTGGGGCAGGGGTTACAGGGAGCATATTGCCTCCCTCTAGTTACAGAGGTGGCTGATTATTGAGAGGATAGGGGGGTAGGGGCGGAGGGCAACTGATTTATGTGTATGATCACTAACTGCTTACATATGGAAGGAATTGAATGCCCCAACTGAGTTCTTGCAAGCACCTGAACAGCCCTCTGCATAGATACTTCCTATACAGTGGAGCTGCCTCCTGGAGGAGGGGCTGGTAGTCTGTGAGACTCACAGTGTGAATAAGTGCTGCTGCTCCCTGATCCAAATCTCCTGTGTGTGGCCTGGTTGGGGGGGGGGGGGGTGATAAGGGCAGGCACTATGTGTAAAACTTGAATACTGCATTGAATCTAGCTGCTGTGTCCTAGTCTACATCCGTCTCATGCAGCCAGGGTGAGTGTATAAAAATTCCCTGCAGCAGGAGGTGCACTGTACGTGACCTGCTGCTGGCCAGCTACACTGTGCTACCCAGTCTGACGATGGGCATGCAGTCGCTGCTGGGTTACAATGTGGTGGGTGGCCGTTCCTCACTGCAGAGCGAGCGCAGGGTCTGCGCCTGCTCTGTTCATTAAAGATCCCCTGGCTCAAATGCTGCAGCAGGCGGGAAGGTTTTAAATGATTCCTACCTCCAATGCTGCCGCATTCGTGCCTCGCCAGAGAAGACACCAAGGACGCTGAAAGCCCAGCAAACCGGCGGCCCCCTCCTTAACGATCCTCTCCCTTACCGCAGCTCCAGCGGACCCATCTGTTCCAGCAACCATTCTGCCCTGGGTCACCATGGGAGGAGAGACAAACTGCTCTTTGAGCAAGCAGCAGGGAAAAAGGCAAAATGGCTGTATCCCAGAGAATATATAACAGGTGGCGGTGGTTAGGAAAATAGGGGCGGTTGTGACAGACAAACAAATCAGCCACTGTAAGGCGAGGAGGAGGGGGAGAGAGGATTTAACCCCATGAGGGCTGGACAGTCAGGTGGCAGCGGGTAATCCGCAATGCCACACATTATCAAATGAGTTGCAAAATGATTAGAAAATATAGTCCAGACATTGACAAGGTTAGAAATAATGATTTTTATTTGAAATAATAATTTTATCCTTCATCTTTTGCTTTTCTCAAAGAATGCTCCCTTTGCAGCAATTACAGCATTGCAGACCTTTTGCGGGTACTATTTAATGAAGCTGCTGTGAGGTGTCAATTTCTCAATCTAGAGACTCTAATTTACTTGTCTTGTTGCTCAGTTGTGCAGCGGGGCCTCCCACTTCTATTTCTACTCTGGTTAGAGCCTGTATGTGCTCTCCTCTGAAGGGAGTAGTAGACACTGTTGTAGGAAATCTGTTTCTTGGCAATATCTTGTATGGAATAGCCTTCATTTCTAAGAACAAGAATAGGCTGCCGAGCTTCACATGAAAGTTCTCTTTTTCTGGCCATTTTGAGAGTTTCATAGAACAAACAAATGTAATGCTCTAGATGCTCAACTACTGTGGCTCAAAGGAAGGTCAGTTATATAGCTTATCTAATCAGCCAAACCATTTTCAGCTGTGCTAACATTCTTATGCAAGGGTTTTCTAGGGTTTTCTAAATATCCATTAGCCTTCTTACAGTTTGCAAACACAATGTACCATTAAAACACTGGAGTGGTGGTTGTTGGAAATGGGCCTCTATACACCTATGTACTGTAGATATTGCATTAAAAACCAGATGTTTGCAGCTAGAATAGTCATTTACCACATTAACAATGTATAGTGTTTTTCTGATTCAATTAATGTTTGTTTCATTGATAAAAAATGTGCTTTTCTTTCAAAAATAAGGAAATTTCTAAATGACCCCAAACGTTTGAACGGTAGTGTAAGTGCAGACAATGATAGGCTGTTCAGCTAAACAGATCTCCAATGCTTTACAATGGAAAGCAAAACCAGAGAGTCGTGGAAGTAAACGGAAGACTACCATTCGAATGATCGAAAAATAGCCAGAATGGGAAAGGCTCAGCCAACAATCAGCTCCAGGATGATCAAAGACAGTCTCAAGTTACCTGTGAGTACTGTGATGGAAGACGCCTGTGTGAAGCTAATCTATTAAGGAGTCCCCACAAAGTCCTACTGTTAAAAAAAAGACATGTACTGCAGTGGATACAATTTGTCAATGAACATATCAACTGGTCTAAAGAGAAATGAAGAAACATTTTGTGGCTGATGAAAGTATAATTGTTCTTTTTGGGTCCATGGGCCACAGACAGTTCATCAGATGACCTCCAAACACTGAATTCAAGCCACAGTACATTCTGAAGACAGTGAAGTGTGGTGGTGCAAGCTTCATGATATGGGCATGTTTCACTTACTATGGTGCCCGACCTATTTACCGCACACCAAGGATCATGGACCAATTTGCATATATAAAAATATTTGAACAGGTCATGTTGCCTTAAGCTGAAGAGGAAATACCCTTTAAATGGGTGTATCAACAAGACAACGACTCTAAATAGGCCAGTAAATGAACAAAATCTTCATACCAGTCAAACAAAAATTGAGGTTATGGAGTGGCCAGCCAAAATCATCGGACCTTAATCCAATAGAACACATGTGGAGGGACATCAGAAATGCCATTTCTGAGGCAAAGCTAACAAATGCAAACAAATAATGGGATGTAGTCAAAGCATCCTGGGCTGGAATAATAATTGACAGGTGACAGAAAGTAGCTGACTCCATGCAATTTGGGTGTGAAGCAGTTCTAAAAAGCTGTGGTTATTCAACTAAATATTAGGTTAGTGATTCACAGGAATGCTAAGTCCTAAGGAAAAATAAGTACATATATTGAGTTTGTAAAAACTAAAACAGACCCTGCCATTTTCTTAACAGTCCAATGTTCATTTGTTATTTTCTGTAAAGTAAAGTATTTAAAAATTATACATTTCTCTTCATGTTTTGATTTAGTAAGAATTGTGCAATGTACCCAATGATGGAAATAAAAAGTATCATAAAGAGTTTGGGCTTAGCACATATTTTCCAAAAAACCTTTAATTTGTAAAAAAGCATTTTTAGTGTGATAGTTGCCACACCTAAGAAAAAACCATATAAGGCTGTGGTCACACATCCCAATCCGCTTTTTAAGCCCTTAGAAAAATGGATCCGTTTTATTTAGGGTGCCAATAGTGTCCCCTGAGGTCCTGGATGTTTTTTGGAAATTTTTGGACTTAGTCATTTTTTCACCAAAAACGCATATGCGTTAACGCATGGCTCCTATATGTGCCATGCATTAACGCATGCGTCTCCCATAGGGCCCCATGTTAAAAAGAAAGCATGCAGCGTTTTTAGGGATGCTGCACAAAAACACATGCATTTTTGAAAGACGCACAGACACATGTGTTAACGCATATGCGTTTTTGGACTTTGAAAAAAAAAAGTCCAAAATGTTCCCAAAAACGGATTTAAGGCAAAACCGGATGGTATGTGTGACCCTGGCCTAAATCTGGTATCGCTGTGATCAAACTGACCTGATGAATACAGCAGCCTAATTACTTATGCCGTAAGGTGAATGGCGTAAAAATAGTAGTAAAGTAAATTCTTCAACTGCTGCTAATTAGTTTATTCTCCCTTCCAAGGATCGCAGTTCGACTTGACTTACATTTATCCTGCGCTCTATGCTGAGCACTGACATAGGCGATTACATGTTGCTCTTTGAGAAATGTGATTAAGACAAAATTTCCAATGGTGCATGAAGTAGAGGGAGTCACTCTGAGCTCCCATCTGACCTGTGATCCAGCGGTGTCCATCTTTTTAAGCATCTTTTTGGGCTTGCACAAAAGTGCGGTCAACCAGTTTTCTGCTCCCTTGAAAAGGACACAGCTGAACAGAAGACAGAGTCCAGAGTAACTCTGCTGTCTCATTAGTGAATGAATCCATCGGAGTTTCACGTGAATCACATATTTCAGAGATTTAGCTAGAATCCAAATATAAGTGCTCAGCATAAAGTACAAGATAAAGGTGAACTGATTAAAAACATTCTCTACCCAAGTTGCCACCAAGAGCATGGGATTGTAGGCCCCACCTCTAATATTAAAAACATATGATATAATAACACCAGGCATTGGTTGGCATGAAATGGCCGAGAGGCATTTAATAGGTTACCTTTAATAAACAATCCATATATATTAATTAAAACTTTTTCCATAAATAATGTTTTTTCAACTCATTAAACTCCAATTTGTAAAGTCCATTAAAACCATTATAAAGACTGACTTGAAAATAGAACTTTCCCCTCACTAAAAGCCTGAAGACAGGGACATTGGGGAACAGAAATAAAAAGGGGGTGGGTGGGTGCGTTTTTCTTCGTCTCCACAGACACCGACAGAAAATTCCTGTGGGCGGGGCATAACTACTCCACTCTCCCGCACTTTTCAAACCAATCAGGTGCAAACTTATCAGACAAGCAAAACAGCCAATCACAGCGATCACCTGCTTTTGTTACCTCACAACAGGGACTCTTAACCTTTTACCATCCATCCTGAGGATACCTCATGAATATTAAAGCACCTATAATGACAAACACGTTAGGAAGAAATAGATACCTCAATTTGTTACCTGACAACTCAATTGGGGGCCACAAGCCCATGCAGTCCCCACTGTAGGCGATTAGGGGTTCAACATTTAACTCAGCTCACAACAAAACAAGTCCCGACTAAGGTCCGCCATCTGCCAATAAAAATATAGGGGGCTTCCATGTTACTGGAAAAGTGCTATGGCTCCTCGCCCCCAAAAAGAAAACCAACAAAATCTCTGCTCCCCTCCCTTCTGAGTACCACTAGGTTTAAATCACAGTTAACGTCTATATGTTTGGCATCTTTGTTGTGAGGAAGCCTGCTTTAATTTTACAAGGTGTTTTTCTCCAGAATTACAAGATGGGCATAATGTATGAGCACTACAATATACTGGCACTACAAGGATTTGTTTACAATTTTTAATAATGCAATATTCACTGCATTTGACTCGATGGGTGTATTCCAGAAACAAAATTGTCACTACATCCATAGATGAACTCCCAGAGGGATGTAATTTCCAAAATGTTGTCACTTGAGGGGGTTTCTGCTGTTTTGCCACTTAGGGTCTCTGCACATGTAATCTGCACACTATTTTAGGAAAATCTGTGCTCCAAAAATCAAATGTCGCTCCTTCCTTCCCGAGCTCTGCCATTCATCCAAACACTGTTTCCCCCACATATAGGTTATCAGCATAGTCGGAAAAAATTGCACAACAAATTTTGAGCTCCAGTTTCTCCTGCTCTCCTTGTGAAAATATTTGGTTCTAAAACATTTTTGTGGTAAAAAATTTTTTTTTTCCATTTTCATGTTTCTACATTGAACCTATAGGTGCTTCAAAGAATTTTACAAAGTGCTCAACACACATCTAGATAAATTTCTTTGGGTGTCTAGTTGCAAGAATGGGGTCTCTTGTGGGGAGTTTCATTGTTTAGGTACATCAAGGGCTAACCAAATGCTACATGACACTTACATACCATTTCATCAAAATCTGCACTCAAAACATTTCTCCTTCCCTTCTGAGTCTTGCCGTGTGTCCAAACAGTGGTTTTCCACCACATATAGGATATCATTGTACTCAGAAGTCATTAAAGGGAACCTGTCACCTGGATCTAAGCCCCTACACTATCACTACCTGTCCCTGCACCTTCCTAGCTGCTCTCTATCTATCCCTCTCTGAGCTAAATCCGCCCTATAAAACAGCAGAAAAATAACTTATAACTTACAGAAGTCCCTGAGGCTGGGGACTGAAAAAGCGGGCCCATGCTCCATTCTGCCCCACCTCGATGCAGCAGCGCACGCCCCGCTGGGCGGCGTTATTCTTTCTTCATCGC
The DNA here is from genome assembly GCA_033576535.1 of Allobates femoralis. Lineage (NCBI taxonomy): Eukaryota > Metazoa > Chordata > Amphibia > Anura > Aromobatidae > Allobates > Allobates femoralis. The sequence goes on from JARQOC010000002.1 coordinate 618,498,558, forward strand.
CACCTCCTCCATTTGTTTATACGTTATAAACTTCTTGAATGTGGTTTTGTTCAGTTTGAGGGGTGCAGTTTTTGGAATGGTGTCACTTTTGGGTATTTCCTGTTATATAGGCCCCTCAAAGTCACATGAAATGTGATGTGGTCACTAAAAAAGTGGCTTTGTAAATTTTGTTGGAAAAATGAGAAATTACCAATAAACTTTGAATCCTTCTAAATTCCTAACAAAAATTTTGTTTGAAAATTGTGTTGATGTAAAGTACAAATTTGAAAAATGTTATTTATTAAATAATATATTTGTCATAACCCTCTATTTAAAGGGAATTAAAATGCTAATTTTGAAAATTGCCAAATTTTCTACATTTTTGCCAAATTACTGATTTTTTCACAAATAAATACAAAAATTATCATCCTAAATTAATCCCTAACATGAAGTCCAGTATGTCACTAAAAATAGTCTCGGAATCACTGGGATTGAAGTGTTCCAGAGTTATAACCTCATAAAGAGACACTGGTCAAAATTGCAAAAAATGGCCTGGTCATGAAGGTGAAAACTGGTCTGGAGGTGAAGGGGTTATGGAGTCCATAGGCACACCCCTGCTGGCTGTGTCTGGGGCACATGCCCCGCCTTACTTACTATACACTCACCTAACAACATCCCTGATGCCTCCTCATAATCATCTGACTTTTTCTACAGTTGGCTGTCTACCAGTGTAATTAGCCATCTACTGCTAGAAAAATGCCAAGTTATAAGGCATACTCAGCCTGGTTCACTACTTTTTCTTTGATCTTTTTCAAGCTTTGGATTCTTGTACTTCACCTAAGCTTTTGTTTTAACTAACTGACTGCTCTCGATTTTCTTCCTAACTTTGAACTCCTCTTTCAAATCCCATATCCACATTCTCCACTAACCATCACTTTGTGGATGTAATGCAAGTTGACTTGAGCATGTCAGTCCTGTACAAGTTTTAAATTGTTCCTATTCCATTCATGGAAGCATAATTGATAGCTACCAACCTTTCGATGACAGTGTTAATCTTCACCATGAAGTCCAACATGTCCAACCATTCTTTCTTCTTACAGTGTTAGCCAAAAGTATTGACACCCTTGCAATTCTGTCAGATAATACTCAGTTTCTTCCTGAAAATTATTGTAATCACAAATTCTTTGGTATTATTATCTTCATTTAATTTGTCTTCAATGAAAAAAACACAAAAAGAATTGTCCTAAAGCCAAATTGGATATAATTCCACACCAAACATAAAAAAGGGGGTGGACAAAAGTATTGGCAGTGGTAGAAAAATCATGTGATGCATCTCTAAGTTGTGTAATTAACAGCACTTGTAACTTACCTGTGGCACCTAACAGGTGTTGGCAATAACTAAATCACACTTGCAGCCAGTTGACATGGATTAAAGTTGACTCAACCTCTGTCCTGTGTCCTTGTGTGTACCACATTGAGCATGGAGAAAAGAAAGAAGACCAAAGAACTGTCTGAGGACTTGAGAAAACCAAATTGTAAGGAAGCATGATCAATCTCAAGCTACAAGTCCATCTCCAAAGACCTGAATGTTCCTGTGTCTACCGTGCGCAGTGTCATCAAGAAGTTTAAAGTCCATGGCACTGTGGCTAACTTCCCTAGATGTGGACGGAAAAGAAAAATTTACGAGAGATTTCAACGCAAGATTGTGCGGATGGATAAAGAACCTCGACTAACATCCAAACAAATTCAAGCTGCCCTGCAGTCCGAGGGTACAACAGTGTCAACCCGTACTATCCGTCGGCATCTGAATGAAAAGGGACTGTATGGTAGGAGACCCAGTAAGACCCCACTTCTTACCCCGAGACATAAAAAAGCCAGGCTGGAGTTTGCCAAAACTTACCTGAAAAAGCCTAAAACATTTTGGAAGAATGTTCTCTCTTTTTGGGCAAAGGCATCAACATAGAGTTTACAGGAGAAAAAAAGAAGCATTCAAAGAAAAGAACACGGTCCCTACAGTCAAACATGGCGGAGGTTCCCTGATGTTTTGGGGTTGCTTTGCTGCCTCTGGCACTGGACCGCTTGATCGTGTGCATGGCATTATGAAGTCTGAAGACTACCAACAAATTTTGCAACATAATGTAGGGCCCAGTTTGCGAAAGTTGGGTCTCCCTCAGAGGTCATGGGTCTTCCTGCAGGACAATGACACAAAACACACTTCAAAAAGCACTAGAAAATGGTTTAAGAGAAAGCACTGGAGACTTCTACGGTGGCCAGCAATGAGTCCAGACCTGAATCCCATAGAACACATGTGAAGAAATCTAAAAATGGCAGTTTGGAGAAGGCACCCTTCAAATATCAGGGACCTGGAGCAGTTTGCTAAAGAAGAATGGTATAAAATTCCAGCAGAGCATTGTAAGAAACTCATTGATGGTTACCGGAAGCGGTTGATCGCAGTTATTTTGGCTAAAGGTTGTGCAAACAATAGTGATGAGCGAGTATGCTTGTGACTACTCGTTACTCGCACAAGTATCACTGTACTCGGGCTACTCGGCGAGCACCGAGTAATCTCGCGATACTCGCGCTGTGCTCGTGGTCCTCATCCCTGCATGTTGGCGCTCTTTAGAGAGCCAGCCCACATGCAGGGATTGGCTGGCAGTCACTGCAATGCCACAGCCCTGTTAGTTGTGGCATTGCAGTGATTGTCCGGCCCGCACAGCGTGACCGAGCCATTATAAGACCCGGCCACGATGTGCTCTGCACACAGCCATCCAGACAGTGAGTGTAGGGAGAGTGTCTGCTGCTGCTTAGGGACAGATTTGCGGCCCTCATAGGTAGATGCGGAGCAGGGCTGCAAACTGCTGCTGACCACAACAGTCCTTCTCAGGACTAATCTAGGAGGATATAGGCAGGGTGATCCAGATCGGAGTCCAAGCTTTACAGTGACCAGAACAGTCCTCAGGAGACTGTTGTACTTGACTAGCCATATACAGGCAGGGTCTAAAATCCAGCTTTCCTGTGACCAGAACAGTCACCAGACTGTTGTACTTGACTAGCTGTATACAGGCAGGGTCTAAAATCCAGCTTTCCTGTGACCAGAACAGTCACCAGACTGTTGTACTTGACTAGCTGTATACAGGCAGGGTCTAAAATCCAGCTTTCCTGTGACCAGAACAGTCACCAGACTGTTGTACTTGACTAGCTGTATACAGGCAGGGTCTAAAATCCAGCTTTCCTGTGACCAGAACAGTCACCAGACTGTTGTACTTGACTAGCTGTATACAGGCAGGGTCTAAAATCCAGCTTTCCTGTGACCAGAACAGTCACCAGACTGTTGTACTTGACTAGCTGTATACAGGCAGGGTCTAAAATCCAGCTTTCCGGTGACCAGAACAGTCACCAGACTGTTGTACTTGACTAGCTGTATACAGGCAGGGTCTAAAATCCAGCTTTCCTGTGACCAGAACAGTCACCAGACTGTTGTACTTGACTAGCTGTATACAGGCAGGGTCTAAAATCCAGCTTTCCGGTGACCAGAACAGTCACCAGACTGTTGTACTTGACTAGCTGTATACAGGCAGGGTCTAAAATCCAGCTTTCCTGTGACCAGAACAGTCACCAGACTGTTGTACTTGACTAGCTGTATACAGGCAGGGTCTAAAATCCAGCTTTCCTGTGACCAGAACAGTCAACAGACTGTTTTACTTGACTAGCTGTATACAGGCAGGGTCTAAAATCCAGCTTTCCTGTGACCAGAACAGTCACCAGACTGTTGTACTCAACTAGCTGTATACAGGCAGGGTCTAAAATCCAGCTTTCCTGTGACCAGAACAGTCACCAGACTGTTGTAGCTGTATACAGGAAAAATGCGCAAGGGCGTTGGCAAGGGACAAGTAAGTGGACGTGATGGTGGTGCAGGCAGAGGCCGAGGTCGTGTGCAAGCACTAATTTTCGCAACAACAAAGTGGCACATCTACTCGCTCGCACGTCCTGTCCCAAATTCTTGGGGCCCCAGCATTACACCACTCTTGAACCAAGACCAGTGTCAACAGGTTGTTACTTGGATAGCGGATAATGCTTCAAGTCAGATTGGCACCTCCACAAACACCTGTCTTCCACACGGTCAAGTGTCAGTAGCCGTGATACTGCACCGCACATTTCCCAACCTGATCCTCCTTCCTACCACCAGGCCGAGTACACGTCCACGGACATTACTGATCCCACACTAGGACACTCGGAAGAGCTGTTCACGTATCCATTCGCAGAATCTGGCCTCTCGCCAGCTCCTGTTGAAGTGGGTGATGCGATGGTATGTACAGATGCCCAAATATTTGAGCAGCCACGTTCTCACGAAGGGAACGTTGGCAACGTGTCTCAACAAGGGGGGACGATGATGAGACACAATTGCCAGGAAGTCAGGAAGAGGATCAGGGTGCGGAAGAGGAAGACGACGTGGAGGATGATCCAGTAGCTGACCCAACCTGGCAGGAGGATATGCAGAGCGAGGACAGCAGTGCACAGGGGGAGGGAGGCGTAGCATCCCAACAGGCAGTAAGAAGCAGGGTCGTGTCTGCAGGCAGAAGGCAGGCAACCATTCCCATTCCCAACAACACGACACAAGGTGCCTGTGCAAATGTTAGGTCTTCCCGAGTCTGGCAGTTTTTAAAGTTGGCTCCAGATGACTCTAAAAAGGCCATTTGCAACACCTGCCATGCCAGCATCAGCAGGGGTACGAAAACTAGCAGCCTGACCACCACCAACATGATCAGCACATGTCAGCCAAGCACCCGACTTTGTGGGAAGTACAACAGAGTCGAGGAGTGCTGTGATTCACTGCTACGTCTTTGCGTGTTGTGCATGCGAGCCAATCACCTGTCCATGCTGGCGCGAACAAGCCTCCGGCCCTGCACCTGATGTTGCCCACGCACAAATAACACCACCATCAAGCACGTCCTTGTCCCAGCGCAGCGTTCAATTATCCATTCAGCAAACCTTTGAACGCAGGCGCAAGTACGCTGCCAACACCCCACATGCCACAGTCCTCAATTATCACATTTCGCGACTGCTTGCGCTAGAAATGTTACCTTTCCGGCTGGTGGAGACGGAAGTATTCCGCGACCTGATGGTGGCTGCTGTCCCACATTACTCGGTCCCTAGCCGCCACTATTTCTCCAGATGTGCCGTCCCCGCATTGCATAACCACGTGTCACAAAGCATCACACGTGCCCTGAACAACGCTGTTTCAGCCCAAAGTCCACCTAACACAGACACGTGGACAAGTGCTTGTGGGCAAGGCCGCTACATCTCCTTGACGGCACACTGGGTTAATATTGTGGAAGCTGGGACCCAGTCTAAGCGAGGGACGGAACACGTCCTTCCCACACCAAGGATTGCAGGCCCTACCTCAGTCATGGTTTCACCCACACTCTACAGCTCCAGAATGTCATGCTCCTCAGCCTCCTCCTCCTCCTCCTGCACATCCTCATCCCCTTTACCCTCCACACCAGTCCCAAGCTGGAAGCACTGCAGCACTGCCTCTGCGAAGCGGCAACAGGCTGTGCTGAAGCTAATATGCATAGGTGACAAACCCCACAATGCAGAAGAGGTGTGGACAGCTGTGAAACAGCAGGCAGATCACTGGCTCAGACCTCTGAACCTAAAGCCAGGAAAGGTCGTGTGTGACAATGGCTGGAACCTGGTGGCAGCTTTGAGGCGAGGCCAGCTGACGCATGTTCCATGCGTGGCCCATGTGCTCAACCTGGTGGCGCCAGAATATCGTACGCTCGTGACCCACCGTCAAGGGCCCTTACACTCACGAGTCCCTAGCTATATGATAACTCATATAATTGCAGCCACCTGCTAGATGCAAGGGGTAGAAAAAAGCGACCAAATTTTGGTGAGTTTTTTGCATTATAATGTTCCTATTCGGATATTTACTGTAGAAAGTGTATAAATATTATATGAGTTATCATATAGCTAGGGACTCGTGAGTGTAAGGGCCCTTGACGGTGGGTCACGAGCTTGCGATATTCTGACGCCATAATACTAAACTGACACCTTACATCATTTTCTTTAGTGTCAACTTGCATCTTTTTATCCATTGCAGTTGAGGTTGTTTTCCTCTAGGGGCATCTGTCACAGTGATGCATATTTCGGTGCTGAGCGGCCCGCCCGGTCTAATAGGAGGCGTCACCAATAGGCTGCTCAGACACTATGTAGCACCTGAGTGTGGCAGAAGCCTAATGGTGTCTATGTGTCTGCATTCACCACCAGCCTCTCCTTGCATACATGGTTGGTCGCCTGGTTGCTACAAACCGCCCCCATGTTATAGGTTGCAGGGGTCTGTGTACCGGTGTCCAGACACATGTGTTACCTCCTGGGGGAATTTGCAGCCACCTGCTAGATGCAAGGGGTAGAAAAAAGCGACCAAATTTTGGTAAGTTTTTTACAATGTGGAGCCTCCCAATTTTTGGCTTCCCTGCCAAAGGGCTATACTCCAATACACCCACTTCAGGTTTACAGGCCCTCATGCATGTCTGTATGCATGGGTCATTGTTGAATCTCCCAATTTTTGGCTGCCCTGCCAAAGGGCTATACTCCAATACACCCACTTCATGTTTACAGGCCCTCATGCATGTCTCTATCCAGGGACAATGTGGAGCCTCCCAATTTTTGCCTGCCCTGCCAAAGGGCTATACTCCAATACACCCTCTTCAGGTTTACAGGCCCTCATGCATGTCTCTATCCAGGGACAATGTGGAGCCTCCCAATTTTTGGCTGCCCTGCCAAAGGGCTATACTACAATACACCCACTTCAGGTTTACAGGCCCTCATGCATGTCTGTATGCATGGGTCATTGTTGAACCTCCCAATTTTTGGCTGCCCTGCCAAAGGGCTATACTCCAATACACCCACTTGAGGTTTACAGGCCCTCATGCATGTCTCTATCCAGGGACAATGTGGAGCCTCCCAATTTTTGTCTGCCCTGCCAAAGGGCTATACTCCAATACACTTACTTCAGGTTTACAGGCCCTCATGCATGTCTCTATCCAGGGACAATGTGGAGCCTCCCAATTTTTGGCTACCCTGCCAAAGGGCTATACTACAATACACCCACTTCCTTACAATGGGCACTTCAGGTTTACAGGCTCTCAAGCACGTCTCTATCCAGGGGCATTGGTGAACCTCCCAATTTTGGACTGCCCTGGCAAAGGAAAATACTACAATAGACCTAGTTCCTCAAAATGGGCACATTATGTCAAGAGGCCTTCATGTACGTCTCTTCTCAGGGACATCGGAGTGCCGCACAATGTTTTCACGTAAAATCTTTCATGTAATCACAAAAAGTAACATACACCAGCTGTATCTCACTATTTGGTATGTGCCCTTAACATTTCCACCCTAAATATTCATTTTGGTGTCATTTTGGAAGGTTTTCTGGAGACTCCGTAAAATTGGCGTGAAACTCGGACAACATTGTTCACAGCTGTGACTTTTGAGTGAGAAATTCTTCCAAGGGTCTTCCCTATGGTGTTGCCATGTCATTTGAGCACTCTTTTGAGACTTTTGTGACATTTTTAGGGTTTCTACATGCTGCCGGCAGTCATTTCATAAAAATACTCGGGTCTCCCATAGGATAACATTGGGCTCGGTGCTCGGGCCGAGTACACGAGTATCTTGGGATGCTCGGCCCGAGCTTCGAGCACCCGAGCATTTTAGTACTTGCTCATCACTAGCAACCAAGTATTAGGCTGAGGGTACCAATACTTTTGTCTGGCCCATTTTTGGAGTTTTGTGTGAAATGATCAATGTTTTGCTTTTTGCTTCATTCTCTTTTGTGTTTTTTCATTTAAGACAAATTAAATGAAGATAATAATACCGAAGAATTTGTGATTGCAATCATTTTCAGGAAGAAACTGAGTATTATCTGACAGAATTGCAGGTGTGTCCATACTTTTGGCCAACACTGTACATAAACATTAACTAAATTTGGACAGACTTTCTGGTTGGAGATGAGCGGACTTTAAAATTCAAAGTTTGGGTGAACACAAACTTTACAAAAGAAATCAGTGTTTCAGTTTGGAGTTCAGGTGCTTTACATATCAAACCACTCAAGTGAACATCGCTGGATTCGGGTACTCTCAGTGCTTGGCCCAGCGCAGGCCACTTGCAGTGTCTGGTCGGCCGCACTGGAGTTAAAATCAGTTTTTTCAGATAGTGTGTACAGAAAAATAACAAAATCCGTCCTCCCCTGGAAGTTCTTTGTTTTTGGCTGGATGTATGTGGGAGGAGAGCCGAACTGCCCAAACAGTGACATTCAAGGAGGTTCGGGTCAAGTTCAGGTCAATAATAGAACTTTAATAGAACTGTATCTACAGTTCAGCTAAACCCACAGAACTCAAAGTTCCACGGGTCCGCTGATCTCTAATTATGATTTAAATTATTGAAAATGTAGGGGCACCTCTACACGAAAGATCTTAAATATCAGATTGGCAGGGATTTGAGATCCGACAACCTGTATGATCAACCCTTTATCTACTGCAGTGGCTGCTTTTAACTTCAATACTTCAGACTAAATAACCCTAAAGGAATAGTCCTTTGTACTGCAACTATCATTATGCACTGCTTTTTTTTATTGGAACAAACTGATCTCAACAGTAGAACAGGTTTTATGGCAAGAACAAAAGTAGCCTTTATAAAGTGAGCAGAGCTCAGAGATTTAGTTGGCAGCCTATGATATGACCCAAATTCCAATTTAGTTAATTTTATTAAGTAGGTTTTTGGACTAATTTATTTTAAAGGGAACCAACCACCTCAGACCACCCTAATACAGTTAGTACATGTCCCTGCACCCTAAGGATACCTTTCCAGCACTGTTTTTGTGTAAAATCTTGCATTAGTATAACTGATATAAAGAGTTTATAAACTTACTAGCCTGGAGACATCTGGGCGTATCCCTCCTTCTGTTATACTTCAGGGCTGTGCATTCATTGCATGGCTGCGCTCCCCCTCCCTCTGTGCAGAGGAGATAACGATCACGCCCATCAGGGCAGGCAGCAGGCACGGAGGGAGGGGGAGCACAGACATGCAATGCACAGCCCTGAAGTATAACAGAAGGAGGGATATGCCCAGAAGTCACCAGGCTAGTAAGGTTATAAACTCTTTATATCAGTTATACTAATGCAAGATTTTACACAAAAACAGTGCTGGAAAGGTATCCTTAGGGTGCAGGGACATGTACTAACTGTGTATTAGGGTGATCTGAGGTGTTGGTTCCCTTTAATTAGTGATGTGATGATAGAGTAAACTATACAAAAAACATTATATTCAACAAGCATCGTTCAATATAAAGCTTTTGATGTGACTTGCTACATTCATTTGTGAATAGTCTGTAGGACAAGAGGGTAAGGCTGGTTTCACACTACTGTTTTTTGGATTCCAGGTGAATGCATTTAAAACCTGTATTCCCCCCGATTCCACCGCAATTGTAACATGTGATGTAACTGGATGCTCTCGCACCCGCATTATCACTGATCTGTTTCATGGATACTGGTGCGTGAGTGTTCTGCCTTCTTCCACATGTGGTGCTGTGGATATCTAGCATACAGCTTAACCCTTGTTAACTTCCTCAAGGAACAGACTGTAGGATTTCTGGAGTCTATATTTATTGAGGTGATGTGAACTTGATAGTGAACGATAATGTGGTAACAACTATAATACAAAGAATAAACAGTCTGAATCAGTACTGGCATATCACAAAAACAGCAGTATGATACAGAAATTCAATTACTATCAGTACTGGGGAATTACAGAAACTGCACAGCAACAGTATAACACACAATGCAGTTAAAGGGATCCTGTCACCTCCAAAATGCCTCCTAAACAAGAAAACATGTCCCTGCACCATCCTATCACTAATCTCACACTTCTTTTGTCTCCTAAAAGCATCCTGTGAAAGTGCATAAAAACGTTTTATAACTTACTCATTAGTGATTATAATTAGCAGGGGCTATATTCTTTAGTCACCAGGGCATGTTGTTTTGCAGCCTCGAGGATCCACCCTGTCTGTCTGTGCTGCTGTGATGTGGAGCTGAAGGCAGGACTAATGATTTGCATTCTGTGAGTGATAGAGAGGGGGGAGGGCAATGCCTGCACAAGCAGAGCAAACAGACAGAGAGAGGGTGGAACCTGGAGCCTACAAAACAGCCCGCCCTGGTGACTAAAGAATATAGCCACTACTAATTATAATCACTAATGAGTGATTATTAAAACGTTTTTATGCACTTTCACAGGATGCTTTTAGGAGACAAAAGGAGAGTGAGATTAGTGATAGGATGCTGCAGGGACATGTTTTGCTAGCTTAGGAGGCATTCTGGAGGTGACAGGATCCCTTTAACATCACTATCTAGGGTAAAGGTCACTGCAACAGGCTCTATCTACTCTATACAAAAACACATCTAACTGCATATAGTACACGAACATGCTAGGATGCAGGATTACAGATAATGATACCTCACTTCCATCACACTCTGGAGAATGGCTGCAGCCTACACCTGCTTACACAGATCCCAGCATAAACATGTAACTGCATTTTACTCTTACCGGAATCATCTGACAAGAGGATGAAAGTTGTAGAAGTAAGGACAGGAGCCAGGATAAGTCTGATCCCTCAGAAGTTCATGAACATGTCTGCGGTCTCCTTCATCCAGAGAAGCAGGGGGAGGTCACTTCTAAATGACTTATTTTAAAGAGTACAGACTATTTTAACTATAAGAACTCTGCTAGATCACATCTAAACAACATAAATGGGTAACTTGTAACCTCTATGGGTCATAACTGGTATAAACCTACGAATGTTTATTTTTCTGCTTGAGAATGGACAGAACAATGAATATTACATTGCATCTGATTGATTACCTTTTTTAGCTGGTTCCAGATGTAAACGACACACCCACTAGTTGGCGTGTCATTTACAACTGGGTTCTGGGCATGTTCAGGCCAAAAACCAAGATCCGGCAACCACATCCAGTGGGATTTGGATTTTGCTGGATCCGGGTTCCATAGAGCCACATTCAAATTGAACCCGTAGTGCCCCGGATCTGGGTGTTCACGGTTTTGAAACACAGACCAAAATTGCTAGAAAATGTGGTTTTGGTCTGAGTGAAAAAAATGAAAACCTGATCAAGGGAAACCATAAAGACCTGGATGTACACACATGTTCCTGCGGCCCCATTGAAAGTCAATGGGGCCGAGAATGTATGAGGTTGTGACACACCCAGGGGGTGTTGATATGGGGGTGCTGTCTCGGTGGCTGGTGCCTGAGCCCAAAGCCCTGGGGGTCAGCTGAATAATGAGTTAAATGATAAAAGTCTCGTGACGCCACCTGCAGGTTCTGGTGAGTTCACCAGCGCCGCTGTCAGACCGCCGGGACAATGGTATTGCAGCTACCATTTAATGCTCCCTGCAGGCGGAGCAGGGTCCCCAGGGCAGGATTGGGTAGCACTTGTTGTCTCAGTGCTGGATATGGTTAGCGTAGCTGCTCTGCAGCCTAGTGGAAATGAGACACTCGAGTTGTACTTGCTCTGCATGGGTGTTTACTTGTCACTGATTAAGATGGTACTCAGGTTACAGTTACACAGTCTTTAGCGGGTAACTGGCCGGGTAGTCACTCCCAGAGTGCTCCTTCGGCTACTTACACTGTCCTTTGCTGTCTTTCTTGTGACTCCTCACTATCCTTGCACTGTCTTGCACAACGCACTTGTCTACCAGGCCCGTTGGGTGCTATGAGATTACCTGTCATGCGCTTAGTTGGCGCTCACATTGCTCGATGCTGCTGTGTATGTGTTTGTCATTAAGAGCTGCATGGTTGATGGTTGTGAAGGTCCTGGGCCTCCTGTGTTGTGCTCCAGAACTGCATTCACTATGAGGTTCGGCTGCTGGTTGAGGGGTTAATGTGTGACTCACCTGGGCTCCCCTCCCCTGGCCTTTAATTAGCCTCTCCTTCCACCAGGTGGTGCTGCTGATAGAGTCTCACTCTTTGCCTGGAAGCCATGCTGTGCTGACCTGTGTGTTTGTGTTGCTGATGTCCTTTCCTTTGGAGTTGCTATATCTTAGCTCTGTGCAGAGAGGTGAGGGGGAATAGCACAGGGCCAGTGGATGAGTTTTGGAAGAGGCTGGAGACCCGAACCTTCTCACCTTCAGAGATACCTTCGGATCAGGGCCATTCAGGGTTCCTTGCTGCTCCTGCTCACTAGTAAGTATACACACTAGTCAGGTTTTTAATACAACAGTTAGGACCGCGTCAGAGATGGGTACACTTTGAAGTTAGTGACGTGGCTTGAAATAACTTTTTTGCGCAAAAAAACGGATGGACTAAGTACCCTGTATTTGTTATACCATTTTTATACTGCACTTGAATTTAATACTTTTACTGCAGTGTACTGTTGTTTTTGGTCGCATTAGCTTTTTGTCTCCAAATATGTTGGCGGTGTGAACATGTTCCTACAGACTTGTTCTCTGTGTGCAGGACTCATCTGTTTCTAATTAAGTTGCCTCTTGCTTCGCAAGAGATGAGTTCCCGCCCTCTCTGGGCCCTGCACACATATAGCCTCGTCACCTTCAGTCCATTTCAGACACTGGTCTTGCTGGCTCCTGCTCACTAGTAAGTATACACACTAGTCAGGTTTTTAATACAACATTAGGACCGCGTCAGAGATGGGTACACTTTGAAGTTAGTGACGTGGCTTGAAATAACTTTTTTTGCGCAAAAAAACGGATGGACTAAGTACCCTGTATTTGTTATACTCTTTTTATACTGCACTTGCATTTAATACTTTTACTGCAGTGTACTGTTGTTTTTGGTCGCATTTAGCTTTTTGTCTCCAAATATGTTGGCGGTGTGAACATGTTCCTACAGACTTGTTCTCTGTGTGCAGGACTCATCTGTTTCTAATTAAGTTGCCCTTGCTTCGCAAGAGATGGAGTTCCCGCCCCTCTCTGGCCCTGCACACATATAGCCTCGTCGCCTTCAGTCCATTTCCGACACTGGTCTTGCTGGCTCCTGCTCACTAGTAAGTATACACACTAGTCAGGTTTTTAATACAACAGTTAGGACCGCGTCAGAGATGGGTACACTTTGAAGTTAGTGACGTGGCTTGAAATAATTTTTTTTGCGCAAAAAAACGGATGGACTAAGTACCCTGTATTTGTTATACTCTTTTTATACTGCACTTGCATTTAATACTTTTACTGCAGTGTACTGTTGTTTTTGGTCGCATTTAGCTTTTTGTCTCCAAATATGTTGGCGGTGTGAACATGTTCCTACAGACTTGTTCTCTGTGTGCAGGACTCATCTGTTTCTAATTAAGTTGCCTCTTGCTTTGCAAGAGATGGAGTTCCCGCCCCTCTCTGGGCCCTGCACACATATAGCCTCGTCGCCTTCAGTCCATTTCAGACACTGGTCTTGCTGGCTCCTGCTCACTAGTAAGTATACACACTAGTCAGGTTTTTAATACAACAGTTAGGACCGCGTCAGAGATGGGTACACTTTGAAGTTAGTGACGTGGCTTGAAATAACTTTTTTTGCGCAAAAAAACGGATGGACTAAGTACCCTGTATTTGTTATACTCTTTTCATACTGCACTTGCATTTAATACTTTTACTGCAGTGTACTGTTGTTTTTGGTCGCATTTAGCTTTTTGTCTCCAAATATGTTGGCGGTGTGAACATGTTCCTACAGACTTGTTCTCTGTGTGCAGGACTCATCTGTTTCTAATTAAGTTGCCTCTTGCTTCGCAAGAGATGGAGTTCCCGCCCCTCTCTGGGCCCTGCACACATATAGCCTCGTCGCCTTCAGTCCATTTCCGACACTGGTCTTGCTGGCTCCTGCTCACTAGTAAGTATACACACTAGTCAGGTTTTTAATACAACAGTTAGGACCGCGTCAAAGATGGGTACACTTTGAAGTTAGTGACGTGGCTTGAAATAACTTTTTTTGCGCAAAAAAACGGATGGACTAAGTACCCTGTATTTGTTATACTCTTTTTATACTGCACTTGCATTTAATACTTAATGCTAAGTAATACTTTAATACTGTTGTTTTTGGTCGCATTTAGCTTTTTGTCTCCATTCAGGGTTCCTAGACTAGGGTCAGACTAGTCTTCCCTGGTCACCCTGCCCATAACTGCCATTCCTCATCAGCATTCTCACTACACCCTGACATTACCCTTCTTCTCTAAGGGGCTCAACCCGGTTTAGTACTCTAGTGGGGCTGCACGTTCTGGATGAGGTCAGGGCTGCTGGGCAAACATGCGACCCACTGGTATTGATGGCTCAGGGTTAGACTCACCTGCACCATGATTCAGAGCCGGTACCCCGTTGTGGACCAGGATTCCCCCGGATCGTGGATAAGGTCCGGCACTGGGCCTACTCCATCCGTCTGGGTCGCCGCTGCTTTTCTGGCGCCCTCCGTGTGGTGTCCGTCTAGGACTTGTTCCTTGCTTGGTCCCTCAAACTATGGCATTGCTCTTGGAGTTTCATCATTCCACTGTAGTATAACGTTCTGTCTTGCTCCTCCAAAAAGTCCTTTACGGCGTCCACGACGGCTTAATCAAAAGAAAAACTTCCACCAAGGTGCTTTTTCATCTGTGGGAATAGGTGATAGTCTGAGGGAGCCAAATCAGGGGAATAGGGTGGGTGTTGAAGCAGTTGGAAACTACAGGAGTGAATTGCAGCCATTGCAACAGCCGATGTGTGAACTGGCGCATTTCCATATTTCAGCCTTGCGACCCAACTTTAAAATGCTGTAACGGAAACAAAAAAAATCTAAATAAATCCAGATTGCTCATGAGACCTTTCAACTAACTAAATATGATATTGCATTGCAAAACAAGACCATGCAAAAAAGATTTAATGGGTGGGCCTCGAACTTTTCAGGCGCCCCTCGAAGTAACAGTCTATTAAAGACACATGATTAAAACCTAATACCTCTTCACTGTTTAGGTGATAAGTGTTTGATTGCTGTTCTTCATAATGAAATGAAGGTGTTTTTGTGCTTCTTGTTTGCATACAGCTGTATACTCTGTGCCATTCAATTAAAATGCAATGATAGCCAAATTAAGTACTAAGTCCCTCAGTCTTTAAAGGTTTTTCCTACCTCATCTGAAAGCAGCAGGATGTAGGTAAAGAGACTCTGTCTCCAACAATGTATCACTAAGGGCCCTTTCACATCAGCGTTTTTCGTAATTCACGGCAGATGCGGTGAAAAAAACGCATCTGCCGCGTTTGCCGCATAACCGTTCCACTTGCGGCGCGGTTGCGGTTTTTCCCATAGGAAGTATAGGGGGACTTGCGGCAGATGCGGCAAGTGCGGTTTTGCACCTGCGCAGGTGCGGCAGCGAAAAAAAACCGCGGTCAGCCGCGGTTTTTTTCGCTGCCGCACCTGCCGCAAGTGCAAAACCGCACTTGCCGCATCTGCCGCAAGTCCCCCTATACTTTCTATGGGAAAAACCGCAACCGCGCCGCAAGTGGAACGGTTATGCGGCAAACGCGGCAGATGCGTTTTTTTCACCGCATCTGCCGCGAATTATGAAAAACGCTGATGTGAAAGGGCCCTTACATTGTTGGAGACCTGTCCCCGCACACACTAGGTTCTCAAGAGACATTAAAGAAACACTGGAAAAAACACAGACATTGTTTTATGTATATAAAAAATGATTTTTATTAGAAAAATGTTATTGAAAAGATAATATATTTTAACTGTAGTAAATTCAGCAAGAACAAAAAAGAGGGGGGGGGGGGAGAATATGTGTAAATGTGACAGATTTCATATGCAATATAGTACTATAGTAATAGATATAATTGGCAACTGGAAGCAAATACATAGAAAAATGGATTGTGTATATATATTCCATGTGCCTAAACATATACACTAAAGGGAACCAACCACGAGGATTTAGTGCTATGCAGCAGGTGATTGACGTGTGCAGTATGACATCACTATTTAGGTTTTTTTTATTACTTCCCTGTGGGCTTGTCTTTCAGCTCTAAGCTGAACCCTCCCTCCCACTCATCCAGAATTTCATTTTACATTCACTATCATGTTGCTAGAGGATAGTGAAAGTAAAATGAAAATCTGGATAAGTGGGGGAAGGGGGGGGGTTGGCCCTTAGAAGAGGTTACCACAATGAAGGTTTAGTGTAATCGTAGCACTGTTCCTTGAGACATTGCCATGTTATCACCAATTATTAACCTTTTTGTATTATTGATCTAACACTATTTTTTATTTGTCATGAATGCCTAGGATACAATATATGTTTATATAGTGTATATCTAAATAAGTGCCGTATTTTTCAGATAAGACACTCCCAGATTTTAGAGGTGAAAAATAGGAGAAAAAAAATATTTTTTTCCGCACCCCCTCCCTCCACCATTGCCTGTAACCTGCATGGATGAAATAAAGAAGCCAAAATTATAACACCACAAGCGGTAAGTTCTGTCTCATACTTTCTTATGAGTGCATGGACTTGTTTTCTGAAACTAGTGCAACACCGCTTAGTTCAGTGATGAGAAGGGGTCTGGTAGTGGGCCAAGACTAGTGCCCGGGAGACTTTTTTTTTTTTTACCTATTTAAATACTAATTAAAAAAATTGGCGTGGACTTCACTGTATTTACTATTGCCAGCCAAGGTAACCCAGGCAGCTTAGGGCTTGAATTCTCAGTGTGGAAAGGCCCAAGCGTTCTGGGCCCCCTATACTGAAAATTGCAGCCAGCAGCCACCACGTAATTGGCACCTCCATAAGAGATGCCAAAACTGGCAGTTACCCCGCTCTTGTAGCTGCCATGTAGCGGTATCAGACTGAGCAATAAAGGGGTTGATGTCAACTTTTTTTGTCAGACATCAAGCCCTGTTGCTAATGTCAGCCGTCAGTATGATAGCCGGCCATTAGTAATACTTTCAGAAGAGAGAAAAAAAAGACACACAGAGAGAGAAATTTTTTTAGTACATACAAAACAGACAGATCTCTCTTTATTCACTTTATTTGCTCGAACCAAGTTCCCCTCTGATGGAATCCTGTAATTACTGTAATCTTGCAGTGGGGCAGCGTAATGTGTCACACCGCCGCCATCTTTTTATACCTGAGTGTCCAAAGATGGCAGCTTCGTAAGTGTTCATGTATGTGTATGTGTGTGTCCCCGTCACATCACGTGACCGGGCATGTGTTTATCTGTGTGTATATATATTTGCATCCCCATCGTGTCACGGAACCTTCCACGCGTGTATATGTGTGTGTGTATATGTGGACCTGCTGCCTCCTGTGACCCATTATGTGTGTGTATATGTCTATGTCCCACGCAAGTAATGTGAGCCGCTGTGTGTGTATATGTGTATGTGTCCCCGCCATGTGTGCATGTGTGTATATACATGTGTACATGTGTTTATACACATACTGTTCAATTTCCACATTTTAGTATTTCTCGGCTAAAGTTATGTTGCACCTCCACATGCTACATTGAAAAACAGGAGAAAAACTGTAGTTTATGTGCAAAAAGTATTCAAATATCTTTATTATATAAATCCATAAAACCTTCACATACAAATGTAAAAATACAGAGTACAAAGACAGGACACTAAGTGTGTACAAAAAACAATTACAGTTCGGTTATCATGTCAAGCATCAGAATTTGCTGCAAAACATGAGGTCAAAAATGTCCTACCAACAACAGAGAGATATCTTATACTACCCAAAACCAAATGAAGGTCTATCTTTTAAGTCAGAGAATTCTACTATATAGTTTTACTTTTATATGTTCCCTTTTGGTCTGGGATACGTTTCAATATATATCTCTATGTTGGAACCTTACAGATGACCATGTTTACAACGAAATATATGCAATTCACAGATGCAGATGTTTAACCTCTAGATGACAGCCTTGCGTCTACAGACGTCGGGGAAAAAAAGGGTACTAAAGCCTAGCTGACGTCTGTAGACGTAAGGCTAGAATAAGCCCTGTAGCGCAGCCCCTGTAGCAAAAATCTCTAGGGTGTCAGCGTACTGATTGTAGCTGAGACCCTAGAGATTAGTAATTAGCTAGTTTTTTACCGGCACCTGTAATGTGATGACCGGTAAACACCGTTTACCGACCATCACGTTACAAAAGTGAAAGTGCTTTGTAAAAAATGCTTTCACTCTGATCCGACATGAAAACACATGTCGGATCAGGGTGAAGTATTAACTCCTGAATGTCTGAAGACCCCCTGTAACGGGGATCTTCCTCTTACCCCCCCTCTCCCGATCTACCTCAAAATGGCGGCGGCGGCCGATAAAGGCCGCCGCTGCCGCTGCATCTCCATGCGATCTGACATGTCATACATGTCAGATCGCATGGAAATGACACTGCTAGTGCCCCTTCTCACTTCACTGTGCCTATCAGGCCCCTCCGAGAGTCCCCCCCACCACCTGTCCTCTGCCCCGGCTCCTCCGTCCTCCCTCCTCCCTGCAGCGGCGCCTGCTGTGATGTGAATAATAGACCTAATCAATCTGATGTGTCAAACATCAGATTGATTAGATCTATATTACAGGTTGCCCCCTGCAATATACTCTCAAAGTCCCCCCATCCATGATCTGCATCCCCCCCCCCTGTGGCACCGGTACGGCGGTGGCGGTACCGGCACCGCCGATCGTCACCTCTCTCCCTGACAGAGAGGATCCTGTGCCCTCCGGTGCTCCCCCTGGCCCCCACAGACCCCCGCTACCTGAATAAAACGAAGGGATCCCCCGCGGCCCCCCCTTCTTGTCTTCACAAAATGGCCCTGCACATGCGCAGTGTGCCACTAAAATTCTGTCCTCTGCACCTAGCAACTAAAAAAAAAAAAGCTGATTGGTTGCAGTGATTTGAATTGTGTGATAGACCCTATCACACAGTTCAAATCCCATTTATTAGTAAATATGGCAGCACTTGGGTCTGCCTCTCTCCTCTCTCCTTTGTAGTTTTTGGAGAGAGGAGAGAGACAGACTACTTACTGCCATCTATGAAGATAGAATCAATTTTGAGACTTATTTTTCATCAATTTATTTAGCTAGGGTTAGGGTTAGGGCTAGGGTTAGGGTTCAAAGCCAGGGTTAGGGAAAAAAATCATCCCCTCCGTCATTCCCCCTCCATCACTCCCCTAACCAATTCATTTTTTTTTACTTTATTCTTTATCAATCCTTTATCTAGCTAGGGTTAGGGTTAGGGTTAGGGCTAAGGCTAGGGTTAGGGTTAGGGTTCAGAACCAGGTTAGGGAAAAAAATCATCCCTCCGTCATTCCCCTCCATCACTCCCCTAACCAATTCATTTTTTTTACTTTATTCTTTATCAATCCTTTATCTAGCTAGGGTTAGAGTTAGGGTTAGGGCTAAGGCTGGGTTAGGGCTAAGGCTAGGGTTAGGGTTAGGGTTCAGAACCAGGGTTAGGGAAAAAAATCATCCCCTCCGTCATTCCCCCTCCATCACTCCCCTAACCAATTCATTTTTTTTTACTTTATTCTTTATCAATCCTTTATCTAGCTAGGGTTAGGGTTAGGGCTAAGGCTAGGGTTAGGGCTAAGGCTAGGGTTAGGGTTAGGGTTCAGAACCAGGGTTAGGGAAAAAAATCATCCCCTCCGTCATTCCCCCTCCATCACTCCCCTAACCAATTCATTTTTTTTACTTTAGGGTTAGGGTTCAAAACAAGGGTTAGGGTAAAAAAAATCATCACCTCCTCCGTCATTCCCCCTCCATCACTCCCCTAATCAAATATTTTTGTTCCCAAAATAAAAAAAATGGCCCGCAGAATGTTTACTGCTGAGCAAGCGTATGCGTTGCTCGCCTCCGGTACCTCCGGGTCGGAGACTGAAACGGCCTCTGAAGCCGAGATGTCCTCAGAGGACAGTGACGGCTCGGCTTCCTCTAGGGGGTCCCCCACCCCGCCAGTCGTCCCTTCTGATGCGGCAGAAGCAGGACCCAGCTCTGCAGTTCCCTGTCCTCTGTGGCAGCCCGACCCATCCTATTCCCCACAAATTCCCCCTTTCACAGCAGCCCCCAGTATAAAAGTTACCGTCACCAATTTTGCCCCCTTGGATTTCTTTTCCATTTTTGTAAACCCTGATGTCCTTGAGTTAATCACCCACCAGACTAACATATATGCCCGCCAGTATATTGCCCAAAAACCTCAGTCTGTCCATTCCCGTTCCTGGGTCCCCACTAATGTCCCAGAAATTAAAAAATTTTTAGGCATCACCTTCAACATGGGCATTGTAAAAAAAACCTACCTACGCTCTTACTGGGCAAAAAATTTGGTCTACAGCACCCCTGTGCAGTAATGCCCCGCTAACGTAATGAAGCCATACTGAGATTTCTGCATTTCTCCGATAATTCCCAAGTCCCCCCAAGAACTGGCCCAAATTACTACCGGCTAAATAAACTAAGACCCCTAATATCCCTCCTGCACTAATCGTTCCTGAATTCATATACCCCAGAGCAAAATGTATCGGTGGACGAGTCCCTAATGAGCTACAAGGGCCGTCTCTCCTTTAGGCAATTCATCCCCTCCAAACAAGCCAAGTACGGCGTAAAAATGTACAAAATGTGCGAAAGCAGCAGTGGGTACACCAGTACATTCATGATATATGAGGGTAAGGACAGACAGATAAGCCCACCTAACTGTCCCCAGACAATTGGCATCCCAGGGAAACTTGTCTGGGAGCTAATGACCCCATTTTTGGAAAAAGGGTACCACGTGTACATGGACAATTACTACACAAGCATCCCCCTATACCAAGCCCTACAAGCTGCAAACACAGGGGCCTGTGGGACAATACGGAAAAACCGTGTGGGCTTACCGTCACAGTTGGTGTCCAGACGTCTTGAGAGGGGGGCGTCATTTTCACTGGCAAATGACAAAATGCTTGCCGTAAAGTGGAATGACCGCAAGGACGTCTATATGCTTACCACCCTGCATGAGGACACAACTGTGACAGTCAGAGACAGGGGCACCACCAGGGACAGAGAAAAACCCCTTTGTGTGACTGAGTACAACAAATACATGGGTGGCGTGGACCTGTCTGACCAGGTGCTCCAACCATACCTGGTGAATCGGAAGACGAGGGCCTGGTATAAAAAAGTGGCTATCTATCTTCTACAGATAGCTACCTACAATAGCTTCGTCCTTTATAAAAAATCCCAAGGGGCCCTCACCTTCCTGCAGTATCAGGAGAAGGTTATCGAGTGTCTCCTGTTTGACTCCACGGCACCGGAGGCAGCCTTTGAAACGGAGAACGCCCGCAGACTAACAGAGCGTCATTTCATGAACATTATCCCTCCCACTCCCACCCAAATGCGTCCCAAAAAAAGATGTAAAGTGTGTAGCAAGCGGGGTTTGAGGAGTGAATCCCGCTACTACTGCCCCACATGCCCATCCCAACCTGGACTTTGTATCGCCCCCTGTTTCGAGATCTACCATACAATTAACAATTATTAGGTTGGCATCCTAATGTGGTAGGCTTTTTTTTCCCCACATAATTTATATTTTCAGACCGTTGGCCCTTTACAGATTGGACTTGTCAAATAAAATTTACAACTGTCATCAGTAAAACACTTATTACCCAGTTTCCCAAATACTTCCAAAACTTGATCACTCACATCCCAAACTATTATTCAGACACATTCTCATCCACATGTCCACGTCTGTATACCCCAGAATGTGGACCCACAAATGTTCTTGAGAAGTCTGATCCTATGTGACAAATAATTCCAGGACTTGATCACTCACATACCAAACTATTATTCAGACACATTCTCATCCACATGTCCACGTCTGCATACCCCAGAATGTGGACCCCACAAATGTTCTTGAGAAGTCTGATCCCATGTGACAAATAATTCCAGGACTTGATCACTCACATACATTTTTTTTGCCAGTTATCTTAGTTTGACTGGCATTACAACTATGTCTTGCTACACAAAACTATTTTTGGCACCAACATTACATATATATTCATAATGGTGATTACGGGCATGATCATTTTATTGGAGGATCTCCAACAATGAGGCTATTCCGTATTCATACACCAGGGCTTTACTGTGTTCTTGCCGAACTTCCTATACCGGACAATAAGTTTGGAATCCTGTAGGGGACTGGTTGTTTTGTGCATATAGCATTTCCGACCTTGGCGGGTTGGAGCCTGTTATGGTGCACCACGTCGACTGGCACATTCGTCTCTCATATAGGGATTGATGGCGCTAAACAGACGTTGTACGACCAGTCTCTGAAAGATGAACTTGTCCTCCTAGCCCTGCTGGAGTTTTCCTTCATATCTACAATGAGCACAAGTTTGCCACATAGCTGGCTACATTTTCCTCCACATTTTGCCCTTCACGCCAGTAGAGTTTTGTGTTCCTGCTACAATATATTCAATTGCAGGACAACTATTTTGTGAGCAAGGTTATCTTTTATAATCAGCAATTGTGTTTTTCGGGGCATGCCGCCCTTTGTGAGTAATAATTCCTGGAAGGATCTTCATATTTGGTAGCGCAAAGTCTTGGAACGTTTTGAATGGGTCCTGGAATTCATTCAATTTTACCCTGAAGATAAAATGATACATAATAAAAAGTGGGAACAAACTACTCAGTACGTCCCTTGACAAATACATTACAGGGTAAAGCTTACAAAAAATCCATTTATGTGGGTTTTCAGTTGTTCTTGTACTACATAGATTCTGCAAATATGACAATCTATTCCAAATACAGTCAAATTTGCTCTCCAAAATTCAAATAGCGCTCCGTCCGTTCTGAGTCCTGCCGTTTGTCAAAACAGAACTTTTGGACTACATGTGGGATATCGACATGCTCACAAGAATGTGGGCAACAAATTGTGGGGTCCAGTTTATGGCGTTACCTCTTGTAAAAGTGAAAAATGTGGTGCTAAAGCATCACTTTTGTGAAAAAAAAAGAAAATTTTCATTATGATGACCTATTGCTATCAAATTCTGTGAAGTACCTGAGGGTTCAAAATGCTCACTATACACCTAGATATAATCCTTGAAGGGTCTAGTTTCCAAAATGGGGTCACTTGTGGGGGGTTTCTGCTGTTTAGGTACCCCAGGGGTCCAAGAAGTGAAAGATGGTATCTGTCATCTATTTCAGCCAAATTTGCTCTCCAAAATTCAAATAGCGCTCCTTCCGTTCTAAGTCCTGCTGTTTGTCCAAACAGAACTTTTTGACTACATGTGGAATATCGACACGCTCACAAGAATGTGGGCAACAAATTGTGGGTCCATTTTATGGTGTCACCTCTTGAAAAAGTGAAAAATGTGGTGCTAAAGCATCACTTTTGTGAAAAAAAGAAAATTTTCATTATGATGACCTATTGCTATCAAATTCTGTGAAGTACCTGAGGGTTCAAAATGCTCACTATACCCCTAGATATAATCCTTGAAGGGTCTAGTTTCCAAAATGGGGTCACTTGTGGGGGGTTTCTGCTGTTTAGGTACCCCAGGGGTCCAAGAAGTGAAAGATAGTATCTGGCATCTATTTCAGCCAAATTTGCTTTCCAAAATTCAAATAGCGCTCCTTCCGTTCTGAGTCCTGCTGTTTGTCCAAACAGAACTTTTTAACTACATGTGGAGTATCGACGCGCTCACAAGAATGTGGGCAACAAATTGTGGGGTCCATTTTATGGTGTCACCTCTTGTAAAAGTGAAAAATGTGGTGCTAAAGCATCACTTTTGTGAAAAAAAAGAAAATTTTCATTATGATGACCCATTGCTATCAAATTCTGTGAAGTACCTGAGGGTTCAAAATGCTCACTATACCCCTAGATATAATCCTTGAAGGGTCTAGTTTCCAAAATGGAGTTACTTGTGGGGGGTTTCTGCTGTTTAGGTACCCCAGGGGTCCAAGAAGTGAAAGATGGTATCTGGCATCTATTTCAGCCAAATTTGCTTTCCAAAATTCAAATAGCGCTCCTTCCGTTCTGAGTCCTGCTGTTTGTCCAAACAGAACTTTTTAACTACATGTGGAGTATCGACGCGCTCACAAGAATGTGGGCAACAAATTGTGGGGTCCATTTTATGGTGTCACCTCTTGTAAAAGTGAAAAATGTGATGCTAAAGCATCACTTTTGTGAAAAAAAAGAAAATTTTCATTATGATGACCCATTGCTATCAAATTCTGTGAAGTACCTGAGGGTTCAAAATGCTCACTATACCCCTAGATATAATCCTTGAAGGGTCTAGTTTCCAAAATGGAGTCACTTGTATGGGGTTTCTGCTGTTTAGGTACCCCAGGGGTCCAAGAAGTGAAAGATGGTATCTGTCATCTATTTCAGCCAAACTTGCTTTCCAAAATTCAAATAGCGCTCCGTCCGTTCTGAGTCCTGCCGTTTGGGCAAATAGCAGTTTATGACCACATGTGGGGTATTGTTGCGTTCAGGAGAAACATGGTAACAAATTTCAGCATCCAATTTGTCCTGCTGTTTTTTGTAAAAGTGAATAAATTGAGGCTAAAGAAAAATTTTTAGGTAAAATATAAAGGTATTTATTTTTTCATTCCACTTTGCATTCATTCCTGTGAAGCACCTGAAGGGTTAATAATCTTCTTGAATGTAGTTTTGAGTAGCTTGAGGGGTGCAGATTTTGGAATGGTGTCACTTTTGGGTGTTTTCCGTCATGTACATCCCTCAAAGGGACTTGAAATGTGATGTGGTCACTAAAAAAATGGTTTTGTAAATTTTGCTTGAAAAGTGAGAAATTGCTGATGAACTTTGAACCCTTATAATGTCCTAACAATTTTTTTTATTTTCCAAAATTGTGCTGATGTAAAGTAGACATGTGGGAAATGTTATTTATTAACTATTTTGTGTCATATAACTCTCTGGTTTAACAGAATAAAAATTCAAAATTTGAAAATTCAAAATTTGAAAATTGCAAAATTTTCAAAATTTTCGCCAAATTTTTTATTTTTTTACAAATAAACGCAAAAATTATCGACCTAAATTTACTACTAACATGAAGCCCAATATGTCACGAAAAAACAATCTAAGAATCGCTCGGATCCAATGAAGCATTCCAGGGACACTGGTCAGAATTACAAAAAACGGTCTGGTCATTAAGGTGGAAATTGGCTCCGTCACTAAGGGGTTAAAGAGGATTTACCAAAAGGCATATGGACCAAACACAATTGGGTATTCAATTCAGTGAATAATCTCAAAAGCAGGAACATCTTCCTAAATATATATGGTATATAAAAAAGTAGTGTTACCCATAATGGTACCTTTACACGCCGATACAACAAGGTGGAAACAACCGGGTAAATGAGAGAAATGTATCTTGCACCGCCAAAGCAACCCGCTGTAGCGGCGTGTGAACACGGTTGTTTCCACCCGTCAC
The DNA here is from genome assembly GCA_033576535.1 of Allobates femoralis. Taxonomy (NCBI): domain Eukaryota; kingdom Metazoa; phylum Chordata; class Amphibia; order Anura; family Aromobatidae; genus Allobates; species Allobates femoralis. Next base: position 618,523,939 of record JARQOC010000002.1, read on the forward strand.
TTGAGGCACCTGTTTCAGAGCAGAGCTCAAAAACAGGTTGATTTCAAGGCGATGGTTACGGCCTGTATCGGCGTGTAAATACGGTAGGGTAAGGTTTATTCGTCACCTAGATAACTCCCGGGGCGTGACACACCCTCCGTGAAACCACCCCCCTTTAGCGATCATTGGAGGAAGCTCCTGCGTTACGATTGGTAGTCGCAGCATAGGGCGGCATATTTAAGGAGCTGACCAGTCACACTACACAATTGCTTGAGCGTCATGTATTAGTCAGCCTCCTGCGCTGGCTGGCCAATCATGATGTTATTGCCTAGTCCTATCAGCGTACGGAATTCTCGTAATCCACAATTGTGGCACGCCTATGTGTTGTCCCTGCTGCCTTTGTTCCGCCCGTATTACCTTGTTATAGCGGCGTGTAAATGAAGTAAGGTGAGCTACAGAAGGTAACTTGTGGCACCCGGCGGTGTATCCAGAGATAGATGTAACCTACCGTAGCGCACCTTGTTGCGGCGTGTAAAGGTGGTGCGGGTACCGTTTTCAACCGTTTGTGCGTGCTCGTACACGTGAAGCACCCGGTTGTTTCCACCATCCTGTAGCGGCGTGTAAAGGTACCATAATGGTTTGATGCCTATGGAAAGGTGACAACCGGGACTCAGGACATACAGGACATCTAAAACAGGACGTTTCACTCTTTCATGTAAACGCTTCCTCAGGGAGAGCATCTGCCTCTATGAATTACATATATTTGGTTGTAAACATGGTCATCTGTAAGGTTCAAACATAGAGATATATATTGAAACATGTATCCCAGACCAAAGGGGAACATATGAAAGTAAAACTATTAGTAGAATTCTCTGACTTAAAAGATAGACCTTCATTTGGTTTTGGGTAGTATAAGATATCTCTCTGTTGTTGGTAGGAAATTTTTGACCCCATGTTTTTGATGCTTGACATGATAACCGGGCTGTAATTGTTTTTTGTACACACTAAGTGTCCTGTCTTTGTACTCTGTATTTTTACATTTGTATGTGAAGGTTTTATGGATTTATATAATAAAGATATTTGAATACTTTTTGCACATAAACTCCAGTTTTTCTCCTGTTTTTCAATGTGTACATGTGTGTATATGTGTGTGTCCCTGCCGTGTGTGTATATACATGTGTACATGTGTGTATATGTGGACATAGTGCATCATGGCCATGTATGCATATGTGTGAATATATAGGTGTGTGTCTGTATGTGTGAATATGTGTATGTTCCCAGTGACCCATCGCGTGTGTGTATATGTGTTTGTGTGTGATGTCACTCACCGCATGTGTGTTTCTGTGTGTATCTGTATATATGTATGATGTGACTGCGTGAGTATATGTGTATGACTTGACCTGCCGCGTGTGTCTATATGTCTGTGTATATGTGTATAACGTGACTTGCCATGTATGTATGTGTATATGTGTGTATGTACATGTGTTTGTATGTGTATTATGTGACTTGGTGGAAACAGTGCGGTCGTCAGCCTCCAACACCCCCTCCCTGCATAAGATGTAACCCACATATGGTGGATTAAAGCAAGCAAAAGAAACCGGTGAGTGGCATCTCTTTTTTTCTATAAACTGAACATTATATTAAGCACTTTAAGACTGAGTAACACCGGTACAGTTGATAAGCTAAGGAGATTAGGTGGGCCAGACACGGTCCTAAATGAAAGTTTGGGGCTATAGTGTCGGGTGAAACTCTTTTGGATCTGGACACATATGCATTTATACACACATGTATACAGACACACACATGTATACACACATGTATACAAAGATACACACATGTCCACACATGTATACAGACAAACAAATGTTTACACACACATGTATACAGACACACACACACCAGTCTGCCCCTCCTGCCAGACCCCCCTCTTGCTGGTCTCCCTTCCACTGGTATTACCCAATGCTTTGATGCTGAAGGACCTGTGTTACGCAGCTGGGTCATGTGACCCCGCAGCATCACATTACCCGGCTGTGTCACAAAGATTCAGATTCAGCATCGGAGCATTGGGTAACAACGGCAGAGGGGAGACTGACAGGAGGGGGAGAGTGGGGTGGAAAGGAAGACCAGCAGGAGGAGAAGATAAGGCGTAGGGGAGGCTGAGTGCACTGCTAGGCGGTTAGGAGGGGGGAGTGGGCACTGGGCTGCGGGGACCGGCCAGAGGTGTAGGATGGTGGATGTGGGTGCAGCGGCGGTGTAGGGCCTATCGGCCAGGAGAGCAACAATCGCCGTATTGGAAGACTCATCGCTTGAGTGTTCCAATATAGTGGCCAGCGTACTTCCAACCGGTGCGGTGACTTAAGGGATTCGGAAACGTCCAGATGGAAGTGGATGACGGACATTTTAAGGCAATTATATATTAGTTGATTTCAATTTGAACAATATAGTCACACTGTATCTTTTCATATTTTTAATCAAAATTTCATCACATATATACACCATATATACTTGTGTAAATTTTCCAGCACACTTTTTGTGTTGAAAAGTGCTCCCTTTGGCTTACAGTGCCTTGTGAAAGTATTTGGCCCCTTTGAACTTTTCAAGCTTTTGCCACATTTCAGGCTTCAAACATAAAGATATAAATTCTAATTTTTTTGTGAAGAATCAACAACAAGTGGGACACAATCGTGAAGTGGAACGAAATTTATTGCATATTTTAAACTTTTTTACCAAATAAAAAACTGAAGTGGGGTGTGCAACATTATTCGGCCCCTTTACTTTCAGTGCAGCAAACTCACTCCAGAGGTTCAGTGAGGATCTCTGAATGATCCAATGTTGTCTGAAATGACTAGTAATGATAAAAAGGAATCCACCTGTGTGTAATCAAGCCTCCAAATAAATGAATTTATATCTTTTATGTTTGAAGCCTGAAATGTGACAAAAGGTTGAAAAGTTCCAGGGGGCCAAATACTTTCACAACATCACAAAGCTCTCACTGATCTCAGAGAGACCAGTCGATGGAAACACTGCGGGCAGCCAGCTAAAGCGCTCAAACACAGTGAAATCCATGGTGCATTGCCCCCTGGGAATTTGAACATGCAAATGGAGTAGATAGTTCCCTGAGATCAGTGAGTGCTTTGTGATGTTGGTCTACCAGGCATTGCTCCCACCTAGCCAGAATCCTACTCCACACTGATGAGGGGCAATACCCCAAAATAGCTGTCTGTGGATGGATACCTGGCTTTGGTAATTCCCTTGTCATATCCTTAAACTCGTAACTGAGCAGGATAGTGACTGAAAGGGCCACTTAATATGGTGGTTATGGTGGTCTCTGCAAGGGGTCGACCCCAGGGCTAGGTCCTTCCCTGGAGCGATATCTGGATAGTCCCGTGTTTGAGACTCTTAAACGAGGCTCTACGGACTCCATTTGCAAATACTTTCACAAGGCACTGTATACTCGAGTCAGTCAGTACTTGCTGTAGAGGAGATAAGAGGGGGCTGCAGAGGCAGCAGGAGGTCACATGCTCCCGCTGATTAGTGGAATGTAATATTCACTGCATCCCTCTGTCCATCACCGGCAGGGGAAGCGGTGCATATTACATTACCCTCACACCCCCGCTTAGCAGTATATGGCCCCCATGCTGCTGCATACAAAAAAAATAAACTATTTAACTTACCTTTTTGTCGCTGTCCTGCAGCACCATCTCATCAGCATCTAATCATGTGACGTTATCTCTGCGTATACTGCTCACACTGTGTGATATACAGATATAAAGACCGGAGGAGAGATGGTGCTGCAGGACAGCGAAGGAGGGAGTCATGTACCTGCATGGGGGCCATATAAAGTGATGGGGGGGTCATGTACCAGCATGGGAACCATATACAGTTAAGGGGGTTCATGCACCAGCATTGGGGGCTATAAACAGTAATTATGGGCTATATACCAGGATGAGTAGGGCTATATACAGTGAATGGGGGTTATATACAGTGATTGGAGGGCTATATACATTGATGGGGGTTAAATACCAGAATGATGGGTGTTATATACAGTGATGAGGGGTTATATACCAGGATGGAGGGCTATATAAAGAAATGGTGGGGCTATATAACAGGATGGGGGACTGCTGCTTTTCCTACCCTAGGCTTATGCTCGAGTCAATAAGTTTTCCTAGTTTTTAGAGGTAAAATTAGGGGCCTTGGCTTATACTCTGGTCGTCTTATATTCATGTACGGTATATATGGTACATCATTTATTGTAGTTTTGTGTAATTTTATTCTAAATTCATACATTTAGTTATATATCCATAGATTTTTTGATTATTCTAGTGGCCCCTTCACATTTTTCTCTTCTTTCTTACCATTGATCCAGGATTGAATCCACCTTTTCCCTATTCTTTTTGGAGTTCCTTTTTCCTCTTTTCAATTTTTTTTTTTCTTCCTCTTTAAAATATATTTTTTATGTATTAAAGTATAAGGATATAATGTTCAATGTAATGCTTTTATATCAATAGCTAATACCAGAAAATCCAAGAACAGGCACATTCTACATGCTTCCCAAAATCCACAAATCAGGTAATCCAGGAAGGCCAATCATTTCATGTGTGGGCACGATCACTGAACAGATTTCTGGGTAGGTAGAGGGTGTTCTCAAACCCCTGGTAAAAGAGATATCCGGCTACATTCAGGACACAACTGACCTATTGAATAAACTATGCTGAATGTAAATGCGGAGATGTTCCCCGCCTAAGTGTTCAGCACCACGGCAACAGAGATATTTCTGCATTTACATTTAGCATAGTGGCTGAGACTGTAATGAATGAGATTACAGGACCTCGGACAGCTCATGCTACAAAATGCCGGACTCTGTACATACGCAAATGGCGTAGTAACCCGTCACCGGCTTTAACAGATAAATTAGAAAGCCGACAATTAGCGGCTATTATTATACAAAGGAATTATCCCCTGCAAACACATGGTGTGATGACACCATATGTCCAGAGAGTGAGGACATTCTCTAGAGACATGCTGCCACCACACCAGCATCCTATTAACCCTTCTGCAGCCTCTCTGCAGACATGCCGCGCAGAGGCTGCTGATGAGGTTAATAGCCACAGAAACCCTGTGATTCTTAACATTTAACTGTTCATCAGTGTTTTAACTAAACATCTTGTACCCTGCTGTAACAGTGTTTGGTTATGGTACCGGCACAGAGGGGGAAAATCAAACATGGGTGCAAGTATCGCACCGTGTGGTGTATGGGTGCGAGATTTTCTCGCACCCATACACTTCTATTGCCCTCACGCACCTGAAAGTTGCATTCAGTCACAGCATGCTGCAATTGCACTTGCATTCAACTCGCAATGCGAGTTTAGTGCGTGGGACTCGCACCAGTGTGCCCTGCCTCATAGGGCAACACTGGTCCGAGTCCAATACGAGTTTCCCTCGCATTACACTCGCGCGAGTCCCTCACACAGTGTGCCTTCAGCCTCAAAACAGGATTGAATGCCTCACATGGATTCATGCATTTTTATATAAAATGAAAGAGCATTTGGGAACATCACAGATTTATGCGTTTTTATATAAAATAAAAGGACATTTGGGAATATCACATCTCCAACAGACTCAAGTTAGAGGACAATGAATTTTGACACTTCTTAAGTGAACTGTCTCGCTTCGATTTATGGCTGTCTACAACTCACTGAGTAATCTTCAGGTCTCCACACGCCACTAAACATAGAACAATAATACAGTCGGTTCCTCTTATCTTAGAATTTTGACTTCACTTTCCCAGCTCCTCTCCCCCTCCATAGCCTGATTCTGCTTTACGTCAACTGTCGTATTTACTACAGCATTTTACCCTACTTATGTATGTGTCTTCAGAATTTGTGTCATTATCAGCCTGACGAAGGGGCCATAGTGTCCCGTAAGCTTGCTATGCTTACCATCTTTTCAGTTAGCTATTAAAAGGTATCAACCACTGAGGTTCTAATATTTTAAATGTATAGAGGCAACATGTCGCATTCCTGGTGCGGACGAGAGTGTGTGATTTGAACGCAGGCATCTGCCTGCGTACAAATCACACTGGTAAATGAATGGGAGCGCACGGTCATGCCAATTCGAGCGCAGCACCGTGCGTCCCCATTATAAACATAGGGCTTGCGGTGGCTGAGCTCAGCTTGTGGATCCCCTCCGCAGGACGCTGCGGAGGGGTCCACAAGTGTGAACCCAGCCTAACTGTGTTTAGCTATAACAAAATAGAATGATTATTTTGCACATAAAAACATTATACATTATATATTCAACACTACATCATATATTCAACTCATTCAAGAGCCTTTTAATAAACAATAGTTTGGGTTTTTCCTTCTGGTGCAAAGATGAACAGATTTTTAGCAGTTCCAACTCTTGAACAGGTCACATGCAGGAGGCGGAGCTATACATACGCACACATACATTTATGAAGGAGGCAGGTCTATAAAAGAGGCAGTGCTATGAAGGGGGCAGGCCTATAAAGTGGATCCACTTGAGAAAGACGCATGTAGCGTCGAAACGCGTTGTGGGAGAAGGACTTGTACTGTGTTTATCGTAATAAACTTATAGGTAATGTCTACAAAAGCATTCGGCTTGTTCCGTTATCCCTAGCGCTCATTTCTATATACCACATTTATTATTGCATTACTTGTGCAAGTAGTGGAATATTACCTGTTTGCATGAATATTAGGCTATTGGATCACAGTTGTTTAAATTAAACAACCAGAAGGCTTCAATGAGGAGTAGTTGTTGCTTAAAATCATCTCTGATTGCCATTGAAAAGTGCACAACCCTATATCTTTAAAGGAATCTGTCCTGCGATTGTATTGGGAAATGAAATGCCTGGAAGCGTAGTAATCGTATGTTGTGAACTACTGAAAGAAATTTTATCAGTTATATGTTTATAAATTCTAATTTTAAGAGATCTCTTAGTACAACCAATATATTTCTTATTGCACAGATCACAGTATATTAGATATACAACCCCTGGCTAAAATTATGGAATCACCTGGCTCGGAGGATGTTCATTCAGTTGTTTAATTTTGTAGAAAAAAAGCAGATCACAGACATGGCACAATACTAAAGTCATTTCAAATGGCAACGCTCTGCCTTGAAGAAACACTAAAAGAAATCTTGAAAAAAAAAATGTGCTAGCCAGTAACGGTTACTTTTGTAGACTAAGCAGGGGGAACAATTATGGAATCACTCAATTCTGAGGAAAAAATTATGGAAAAGCCCTGTAAATTTTCATTCCCAAAACTAACACCTGCATCAAATAAGATCTGCTCGTTAGTATGCATCTAAAAAGGAGTGATCACACCTTGGAGAGCTGTTGCACCAAGTGGACTGACATGAATCATGGCTCCAACACGAGAGATGTCAATTGAAACAAATGAGAAGATTATCAAACTCTTAAAATAGGGTAAATCAACATGCAATGTTGCAAAAGATGTTGGTTGTTCACAGTCAGCTGTGTCTAAAATCTAGTCCAAATACAAACAACATTGGAAGGTTGTTACAGGGAAACATCCTTTACTCCATACTGGTAGACCAAGGAAGACATCAAAGCGTCAAGACCAGAAACTTAAAGCAATATGTCTCCAAAATAGGAAGTGCACAACAAAACAAATGAGGAACGAATGGGAGGAAACTGGAGTTAATGTCTGTGACCGAACTGTAAGGAACAGCCTAAAGGAAATGGGATTTCCACACAGAAAAGCTAAACAAAAGCCATCATTAAAACCTAAAAAGAAAAAAACAAGGTTACAATAGGCTAAGGAAAAGCAATCGTGGACTGTGGATGACTGGATGAAAGTCATATTCAGTGATGAATTGCAAATCTGCATTGGGCAAGGTGATGATGCTGGAACTTTGGTGTAGTTTCAATGAGATTTATAAAGATGACTGCCTGAAGAGAACATGCAAATTTCCACAGTCATTGATGATATGGGGCTGCATGTCAGGTAAAGGCACTGGGAAGATGGCTGTTATTACATCTAATATATAAAGCTGAATGTGTGTATGTATGTATGTATGTATGTGTGTACGTATGTATGTCCGGGATTGGCATCTACACCGTCGCAACTACAGCCACAAAATTTTGCACAGTCACAAGTCTGGACCCCGAGAGCATCATAGGCTATGTTGTGAGGCGAAATTTTAACCCCGCGCGTTCCAGTTCACCAAACAATTTTGTCCCTATCTACATAATGGGGAAAAAGTGAATGGAAAAGTGTTGGAGGAAAATCGACAGCTGTCAGCTATAGCCACAAAATTTTGCACAATCACAAGTCTGGACCCCGGGAGCGTCGTAGGCTATGTTGTGAGGCGAAATTTTAACCCCGCGCATTCCAATTCACCAAACAATTTTGCCCCTATCTACATAATGGGGAAAAAGTGACAGTTACCAGTTGACAGTTGTGAATGAGAGGGGCTTAATGATAGCGCCAAAGACTAACAGCACATACCAGCATATAGTCACTAAGGCGGGGCACCAACATGAGATATTCACCACGCACGGGGACATGTATATACACCACACGCCCACAAAGAGTAACAGCAAGTGTATAGTCGCTAAGGTGCAGCCCAATATTGGATACTCACCACGCACCCGAACAAACACACACACACCACAAAGAGACACACACAACATAGAGACACACCCCCACACCCCTACGGGGACACACACACACACACCCTATAGTGACACATGCACTCACCCCACAAGGACACACACACAACACAGACACACACACCACACAGACCCCCCCCACAGGGACACACACACATACACACCCTATAGGGACACATGCACTCACCGCACAGGGACACACACACACACCACACAGACCCCCCCACAGGGACACACACACATACACACCCTATAGGGACACATGCACTCACCCCACAGGGACACACACACACCACAAAGAGAGACACACAACACAGAGACACACACACCCCACACAGACACCCCCCCCCCACAGGGACACACACACATACACACCCTATAGGGACACATGCACTCACCCCTCAGGGACACACACCACAAGAGACACACACAACACAGATACACACACACCACACAGACCCCCCCCCACAGGGACACACCTACACACCCTATAGGGACACATGCACTCACCCCACAGAGACACACACACACCACAAAGAGACACACACAACACAGATACACACACACCACACAGACCCCCCCACAGGGACATACACACCATATAGGGACACATGCACTCACCCCACAGGGACACACACATACACACACCCCAGGGACACACACCACACAGACAGACACAGATGTGCACAAATCACCTCACACAACTCGCCTCATACGTCTGCTATCTTTAATTTCCAAATATAAACATCTGATTAAAAACAGCCAATGTGCAACTCATGTGCCATATAGGGAATTAAGGCAGATGTCAGTCACATGAGCTGTCTATTATGTATATGTGTGACGTAACATATACTGCCCGGCCGGGGGGAGGGTTTACTGTTGGCTGGAGATTTATTAGGCTGCTTATAGTAACCAATCACAGCTCAGCTTCTATTTTCTTACAGGTCATTAATATGACATATTCAAATTCTATTTTGTTATAGCTAACATCAGTTATTTATTAACCCGGGCGTAGCCGGGTAGTACAGCTAGTCTTCAATAAATGCCTAAGTTTACATTGATATTTTGGACATATTTCTTATCCCATCAATTGAATAGTCAATAGTTCCATATATTGCAGTACAGTACAACGCGTTTCGACTTACATTTCACTGAGCCCAGGGGAGGAACAACTTCACACTAATTGTGGACTAATTACCACAATTACAGATTGGGGCGGTGACTAACCTCCCAACATCTCAAGCTCAGTTGTAATGAGAATCCTATAAGAGAGCACACATCTATTTCTTATGCCATTATCACATGTACCTGAAGAAGACTTGTATGTAAGTCGAAACGCGTTGTACTGTACTGCAATATATGGAACTATTGACTTTTATATGAATTAAAGAACTTTTGGAAGAAATTATTGTGCCTCTTAAGGAAGCACTATTCCTCAAAGTCCGGTGTTTTTTGAACCACAATTTATCAAGATGATAATGCATCCTGCCATAGAGCAAAACCTGTGAAAACATTCCTTGAAAGAAGACACATAAGGTCAATGTCATGGCCTGCAAATAGTCCGGATCAACAAAATACTAGTAATGTATTTGAGTGTTGTTTTGTTTGCTTGTTTGTCATGATTTAATATTTTTTTCCTCAGAATTGAGTGATTCCATAATTTTTCCCCCTGCTTGGTCTACAAAAGTAACCGTTACTGGCTAGCACATTTTTTTTTCACGATTTAGTGTTTTTTCAAAGCAGAGAGTTGTCATTTGAAATTACTTTAGTTTTTTGCCATGTCTGTGATCTGCTTTTTATCTACAAAATTAATCAACTGAATGGACATCCTCCGAGCCAGGTGATTCCATAATTTGTGCCAGGGAATGTACCACATTTTGAGTGTTACAATTAATACATTTCTTAATCATGTATTGTGAATTGTCACATCTACAAAGAACCCTTATAGAGGCGGCCAATTTCGTGACTACAAAGCAACCCTGTTGAAATATGTCTGCAAGAATGGGCTCCTGGTAAAGTATAGTGAGATGTTTCAAAATTAGAGATTTTATTTGTTTGAATTGAGTGCCATATTGTTTGAAATAACTAATTTATTATTAAGATTAGAAAGAACTGTTGTTTACAAACATTAACATTTTCTCCTTTTTTACAGGAAACAATATTTGTTTCTCTGTCTACAATCCAATTAGGATAACCTTTGGATTTCTGCCTATAAAGATTTAATTCAGTCGACAAATTAGGTGTATCACTGCAGTCTTGCTTAAGTCAGGTATATTCACCAACCGGGACTGATTTCACTATATGCTTGGGGTGGTTGCAATTGGCATGCAATATGCTATTCCCTGTAAGTGTTTTAGAATATGCACTTGTGGAAATGGTTTGATTGTAAATGC
>JARQOC010000002.1:619139969-619398518 GCA_033576535.1 Allobates femoralis
ATGTGTGATGTCCCAGGCTTCAACTCTGTCCCACCCTCCATCAGATTCACCCAGTGTGCCGTCAGAGAAAAGTATCGTCCTTGCCCACAAGAACATGTCCATGTGTTTGGTTAGGTGGACCTTCCAAATATGCCAAACATGGCATTAGTCAGGCCAAGGTTGATTTTGTTTAACATGTGCTTGTGTAACGCAGTGACAACACACTGGGCAAAATATTGGCAGCTGGGAACCGAGTACTATGAGGAAGCCACCACCAAGTCACAAAAATCTTCTTTCTTCATTATGCCACCTATGGCTAGGGTCACACAACTGTTTTTATCAGATTTTAATGGCATCTGCTAAAACCTTAGAAAATTTCCCTAAAGCGCACATGCGGTAATGACCACTGCTTCAGGAGAACGCTGTGCTTGACTTTGTGTGTGCTTGATAATCAGGGAACATATCGGGTTACCAAGCACAGCGTTCTCCTGAGACGGCGGTCATTACCGCATATGCGCTTCAGGGGAATTTTCTACGTTTTTAGCAGATGCCGTTAAAATCTGCTGAAACTGGTTGTGTGACCCTAGCCTATTTTGTGAAGTGCACCAGTCCCTCTTGCATCAAACCAACCCCACAACATGATGCTGCAACTCCCATGTTTCACAGTTGGGATGGTGTTCTTAGGCTTACAAGCTTCTCCCTTTTTCCTACAAACATAACGATGGTCATTATTGCCAAACAATTCAATTTTAGTTTGCTTAGACCACAGGACATGTCTCCAAAAATGTAGGTCTTTTTTTCCGTATGCATTCGCAAAAATTAGTCTGTTTTTTTTATGTTTCTTTTGGAGTAATGGCATCTTCCTGTGGCAGAGTGACCTTTCAGCCCATGTGGATGCAGTACTTGCTTGACTGTTGATAATAACACACAATTACCAGCTTCTGCCATCATTTTCACAAGGTCACTTGCTTTTGTCCTTGGGTTAATATGCACATGTTGGACCAAAGCAAATTCATCTCTGGGACACAGAACCCATCTCCTTCCTGAGTGGTATGATGGCTGGACATTCCCATCTTGTTTGTACTCGGGTATAATTGTTTGTACAGATGAACGAGGCACCTTCAAATATCTGGAAATTGCATCCAAGGATGAACCAGACCTGGGCAAGTCCAAAATTCTCTTCCTGATATCTTGGTTGATTTCTTTATAATTTCACATGATGCTATAGAAGCAGTATGTTTCAGGTGTGTATTAAAATATAGCCACCGATGTGTTTCTAATTAACTCAGATGTTGCAAATAAAGCTTCCAAACATAATCATATGGGCTGTCCAAATTGTTTAAAGGCATATTAATCTTAGTGTCTGTAAACTTGTGACTTTGCAGATAGTATTAAAAATGCTTAAAATCATTCTCTCTCCCATTATTCTGGCATCTGCCAAATATAAATAATTATGGTAATCCTAACTGGCCTAAAATGGTAAAAACGTATTCTGATTACATGTCAAATAGTGAAAAAGACATGCATAGGTGTGTTTTTATATAGTGTATGTAAACTTCTGGTTTCAACTGTATGATCCCTCATCTTAGTATATCCTGGTATATATGATCCTCCATCCTGGTATATATGATTCCCCCGTCCTGGTATATATGACCCCGATCTTGAAATATGGCCTCATCCTGGATTTTGTCATCTCCAATCTTGAAATATTGCTCCATCCTGGAATATGACCCCCATCCTGGTATATATGATCCCCCATTCTGGTAGATATTATTACCCATCCTGTTATGTATGATTCCCCCATCCTGGTATATATGATTTCCCTATCTTGGCATACAGTTGGAACCAGAAGTATACATACACTTTATAAACAGACACATATGCATGTTTTTCACACTATCTGACATGAAATCGGAATAAACCTTTCCTGTTTTAGGTCAATTAAAATTACCATAATTAATAATATTTGCCAAATGCCAGAATAATGAGAGAGAGAATGTTTTTAGGCATTTTTATTACTTTCATCTAAGTCACAGGTTTACATACACTAAGCTTAATATGCCTCAAAAACAATATTGGACAGCCCATATGATGACGTCATGTGTTTGGATACTTCTGATAGGTTTATTGGCAACATCTGAGTTAATAAGAGACATACCTGAGGATGTATTTGAATGCACACCTGAAGCACACTGCTTCTTTGTACAGCAACATGGGAAAGTCTAAAGAAATCAGCCAAGATATCAGGAAGAGAGTTGTGGACTTGGACAAATCTGGGTCATCCTTGGGTGCAATTTCCAGATACCTGAAAGTACCTTGTTTATCTGTTTAAACAATTATATGCAAGTACAAACAAGATGGAAATGTCCAGCCATCATACCGCTCAGGAAGGAGATGGGTTCTGCATCCCAAAGATGAATGTGCTTTCGTCCACCATGTGCAAATCAACCCAAGAACAAAAGCAAAACATCTTGTGAAGATGATCGTGGAAGCTGGTAAGATTGTGTCTTTATCCACAGTGAAATGAGTACTGTATCAACATGGGCTGTAAAGCCACTCTGCCAGGAAAAGGCCATTACTCCAAATGAAATATAAGAAAGCCAGATTCATTTTTGCAAATACACACAGGAACAAAGACCTACATTTTTTTAAACATATTCTGAGATCTGACTAAACTAAAATTGAACTGTTTGGCCATAATGACCAACATTGCATTTCGAGGAAAAAGGGAGCAGGTTTAAAACCTAATAACACCATCCCAACTGGGAAACATGGAGGTGGTAGAATCATGTTGTGGGGTTGTTTTGCTGTGGGAGAAATTGATGCACTTCACACTATAGGTGGCGTCATGAAGAGAGAAGATTATATGGCAATACTAAAGCAACATCTCAAGAAATCAGCCAGGAAGTTAAAGCTTGGACAGAAATGGGTCTTCCAATTGCACAATGACCTAAAGCATATTACCAATCTGGTTACAAAGTGGCTTAAAGGGAACCAACCACCCCAAATGACCCCCCCAGACTGTTAATATGTGTCCCTACATCCAGCACACACATTTGGGGCAATCGTTTTTGCTAAAAAAACTGTTTAGTAGAAGCTAAGATATAGCTTTATGAAGTTTAATAAATTGAGCCTAATGGGTGTTACCTAGCTTTGTCCTCCGTGCCTGTCAGCCTCCTCTCCCCTCCTCCCTTCAGTGAAGCCCTTCTGTGCAAGCCGAAAATGCCCCGCCTGTCTACTGCTGCCTGATAAATTATGCACGCCCATCTCTGCACCTAAGAGCCTGGCCGCGTCATGAAAGGGGCGGGGCTCCGGCATGCCGCGATTTAGCCCCGCCCCTTTCATGACGCGGCCAGGCTTTTCGGCTTGCACAGAACGGCTTCACTGAAGGGAGGAGGGGAGAGGAGGCTGACAGGCACAGAGAACAAAGCTAGGTAACACCCATTCGGCTCAATTTATTAAACTTTATAAACATATATCTTAGCAGTGGCGTAACTACCGGCATAGCAGACATAGCGGTCACTTTGGGGCCCGGCGCTTTTGAGGGGCCCGGACCCAGCGCCGCTACGCTGCTATACCGGCAGCTGCGATACCTGTTGTGTGGCCGTCAGGTGGGGGGTGGGGGCCCGGCGGGGGGCGCCCGCGCCCAACGGGGTTCCCCGGCGAGGTGGATGCCGATCCCATTCAAAGCGGCCGCAGGCGCCGGCCGCACACAGATCAAAGGGGCTGCCGCCGCCGCCAGACTGTAGCCTGCTGCCTGCCTGTGTGTTCTCTGCGGAGTTGGTCTTCGCCTGGCCGGCCTGTTACCTCTTTACTGACCGGCCGGTGACCGGTCACAGCACAGCCGCACAGGACAAGCAGGAAGGAGCTGCACTGAGCCCGGAGAGAGGGTGAGAGGCGCTAATATTACCACTATTTATTGCACAGTAAGTGAGCAGCGACAGCATGGGGAGGCCTTACTGTGAGGGGGGGCCTGTATACCCTGTGCTGGCTGGGACTCTGGGAGCTACCCTGTGCTGGGACTCTGGGAGCAGTGGGAGCTGTATACCCTGTCTGTGTTGGGAGCAGTGGGAGCTGTATACCCTGTCTGTGCTGGGAGCAGTGGGAGCTGTATACCCTGTCTGTGCTGGGAGCAGTGGGAGCTGTATACCCTGTCTGTGCTGGGAGCAGTGGGAGCTGTATACCCTGTCTGTGCTGGGAGCAGTGGGAGCTGTATACCCTGTCTGTGCTGGGAGCAGTGGGAGCTGTATACCCTGTCTGTGCTTGTAGCAGTGGGAGCTGTATACCCTGTCTGTGCTGGGAGCAGTGGGAGCTGTATACCCTGTCTGTGCTGGGAGCAGTGGGAGCTGTATACCCTGTGTGTGCTGGGACTCTGGGAGCTGTATACCCTGTGTGTGCCGGGACTCTGGGAGATGTATACCTTGTGTGTGCCAGGACTCTGGGAGCTGTATACCCTCTGCTGGGAGCTGTATACCCTGTGCTGGGAGCTGTATACCCTGTGTGTGCTGGGACTCTGGGAGCTGTATACCCTGTGTGTGCCGGGACTCTGGGAGCTGTATACCTTGTGTGTGCTGGGACTCTGGGAGCTGTATACCCTGTGCTGGGACTCTGGGAGCTGTATACCCTGTGCTGGGAGCTGTATACCCTGTGCTGGGACTCTGGGAGCTGTATACCCTGTGTGTGCTGGGACTCTGGGAGCTGTATACCCTGTGTGTGCCGGGACTCTGGGAGCTGTATACCTTGTGTGTGCTGGGACTCTGGGAGCTGTATACCCTGTGCTGGGAGCTGTATACCCTGTGCTGGGAGCTGTATACCCTGTGCTGGGAGCTGTATACCAACACTGGGGCCTGTATATACCACTGGGGTTGCTGTATATACTGCTGGGGCCTGTATATACCACTGGGGAGGCTGCTGTATACCACTGGGGCTGCTGTATATACTGATGGGGCCTGTATATACCACTGGGGAGGCTGCTGTATACTACCACTGGGGAGGCTGCTGTATACTACCACTGGGGAGGCTGCTGTATACTACCACTGGGGAGGCCTGTATACCACTGGGGGGCCTGTATACCACACTGCTGGGGGCTGTATACCTGTGCTGGGGTCCACCCTCGGCTTATACACGAGTCAATAGGTTTTCCCAGATTTTAGGGGCAAAAGTAGGGGGGTCGGCTTGTACACGGGTCGGCTTATACACTAGTATATAAGGTAAACTGGGTGGTGTCAGACTGTTAACACCGATTCGGTAAGGGGGTGTGTCTTGAAGGGGGCGTGTCATTGGGGGAGTGTCTTGGAGGGGGCCCCGTTCAAAAGTTTGCTATGGGGCCCTGCCAGTTCTAGTTACGCCCCTGTATCTTAGCTTCTACTAAACAGTTTTTTTAGCAAAAACGATTGCCCCAAATGTGTGTGCTGGGTGTAGGGACACATATTAACAGTCCGGGGGGGTCATTTGGGGTGGTTGGTTCCCTTTAAGGAAGGTTCAGCAGAGGTTCCCACTTGGAAGAAAATGTGGCGCTCACCAAAAAATAAAGTTGGCAAAAAAATGAAAAAGAATATATTTAAAAGAAAAAAATTATTAAGTTTCTTTGTAATATCACCTGAGTAAAGCTACCGAGATATATGTGGTTGAAACAATGTTCATAATAAATTTTCCTTTTCTATATATAAAAAATTCTTTCGCCAACTTGATTTTTTGGGAACAGCCACATTTTCTTCCAAGTCTGATCTCTGCTGAACCTTCAATTTGTCCTTTAAGGGTACCATTACACGATGCAACATTGCATGTAATTTCACTGGCAATTTGCTGGTTGCAGTGAAATCATGGACTCATTGTTACATATTTTTGCCGTGTACAAAATGGAACAATGTGTCCATGATTTCACTGCAACCAGCAAATTGCCAGTGAAATTGCATGCAATATTGCGTTGTATAATGGTACTCTGACGGTACCGTTACACACAGAGATATATTGCTTGCAACTCACTGGTTGCAGTAAAATCATGGATACATTGTTCCATTTTGTGCATACACGGCAACAAAATGGAACAATGTGTCCATGGTTACACTGCAACCAGTGAGTTGCAAGCAATATATCTCTGTGTGTAACAGTACCTTTAAGGTACCGTCATACTCCACAATCTCGCCAGGCGATTTGTGGCGATATGATGTGCACGCTCACGTTTTTTTGTGCCCGCCTCAGATCGCCGATGGCGGTGTCACACGCCGCAATATCGCCCTGAAGCTAAGGCGATGTGTCACTCCGGAAATCGCCTCACCTACAATGGAAGCAATCTTGCTTCATTTCATCGCCGCATCACACGATGCAATTGCAAAGGCAATGTGGGCGTACATCTCCAGCGCAGCGATGAGATAGGTGTGCCACAGTGGTTTACACCGCGCACCATACACGCTCATTGGACAATACAACTGCATAAGGATTGGTCAGCCTGCTCTGGAAGGCTGGCTAATACATGACGCAATTGTCTATCGGAGTTTGTCACAAATACACGCTCGTGTCGTCAATTGTGGCTCCTGCAACACACATACTGGCTCATGGCACGCATCTACGATGTGTAGCCCAACATCTGAGCTGTCATGTGTGGCACTATACTCCACACAGCGCAACTTAATACACGCGGACAACATAGCTTGCGATATTCAATGGTGCGCGTAATTGGGCTGAGTTTGCGGACGGTTGTGTAGCAGAAGATGTGTGTGTTGCTGAATGGACAGCTCTTCAAATATGGCACAGTGTCAACTGACAGCCAATGGGAACACAGTAGCCCACACCAATCATCTCAGACGGGATGCAGACTACAGTATGCTGAGGCACGCCTATGGGAAATCACAGAAATCGCTCTTTCCATCACTATCGCCCTGTCACACGACAAAACACGAAAAAATCGCCTTGGTGATATCGCCTGATTGCTGAGTACTGTTCAGGAATCAGGCTACAGGCTATGGCCGATTTATCACCGCGAAATCGCCCAATCACACACCGCCACCGTGAGGCAATTTCACGGCGATTTCGCCGGGGCAACACATCGCCTTTCAGATCGCCAGGCGATATTGCGGCGTGTGACGGTGCCTTTAGAGTTTTACGACTCTCTCATAGCATCCTATATGAGCTGCAGACCCTTCTCAATAATAACTATTGAATTGGATCGTTCGGAGAATCTACCCTCAAGAAATGAGGATTTGTTCAAAGGTATAATACATAAGATACCAGGTGAGTGGTTAACTTTGGTTTCCTTTTTCTTTCTCCCTACAGAGAATTGCACTCAAAGTGGCTTAAATTGTAAATATCATTTAATTGAAAAAAAAACAAACAATACTGCACTGGTTGTTAATAATGGATCACACAGCAGCTAAGGAACTTTTTTTTGCCATATGACTTATTTTCTCAACTTTTGTGTGCACTTTTAAAAATTGCATTTTAAGCCTGTTTGGGAGTGGCCAGCCGCTGATTGGGAGCAGTGCAATGTGACAGCAGAGAAAGGCAAGAGAGATCCTGAGCTGTGTAGGGCGTCAACAGAGAAGGAAACAGATGATAGATCAAAGAAGTTTGTGCCAAATAAAGGGCAGAGAGGTTAGCACTGATCCTGACATTATGACATTGCAGCACTGTGCTGTAGCCTGAGGTAATCTGATACATTGTCATCTAATCAGCTGCAGTCAGGAACTCACACACTATTTCGGCCCTGCCACCTTACCTTTATATGGTTATGTGGCCGAATTCAGTGTGAAGACAGATCTTAGTGAGATTGAACATATGTCTGCTTCACACACAGTCTAGTGGGGACACTTTGTGGAAGGTTTATGAATGGTTTTCCACCAGATTTCACTTATAAAGTATATTTGAAAGTTTATTAAAATCTCTTACTCTACATTATTAGTAAATAAAAATTTAAATGCTGGCTATTTGTGAAGCCCCATGCGGTAAGGTGGCCACAAAAGGGCATAGCAGCTGGGGTTGGTAAATCGGTCACTTCACATCAACACACCACACACACACTCTGATCCTAAGCCCAAGTCACTTCATGTCGGGCAAGGGATGGCAGGAGGAGAAAAGTGGAGGGTGGAACATAGACCAGATCCCCGGGAAGGGGTGGAGAAACAGAAAGAGAGAGACAGGAGTTGTTAGAGAAGGTGCGCGAAGGTTGAGGAGAGGTGGAAGGAGCAGAGAGATGACTAAGCAGAGAGTCCATCAGCTAATCAGTGACTGTGACCAAGCTGAGAATAGTGGGGCCCGGTGGCCTGTGCCACTAAAGGCCGGCCGGGGACCCAGGCTGAAACCGAGGAAGGACAGAAGGAGCCAGGTGTGCCTGACCAACCCGGGACACTGGTGGCTGGGCCAAAGAACTAGAGTGCCAGCTCTGTAGATGTGGCCGGGTAGCTTTAAGCCCCAACCATGAAACCCGGCGGGGTATGGCGGGGTATGGGAACTCTATGCCCTGGAACCTAACAATCGATGCGGTGAAGGAGAAAGCCATCGTACTAGGACTAGTGACCCAAAGAGAGGGACAAATCACTAAAGAGCCCATGACGGCCGGACTGTAACCACACATGAAGAGGAGAACAAAAGGGCTCGAGAGGTACACTGAGGGGGGGGGAGTAACACAGATGAACCGTCCCAGCTGCAGTTAGAACCTAAGCCCGTAAAGAACTGTACAGGGCTGCTGTGTGAGTCCAGGTCTGTGGTAACTTCTGTGAAAGAACTGTAAAGCTGTTGTGAACTGTTAAGTGAGAAGTAAGAGTAAAAGCCCAGTACGTTTTGGACTCAATTGTTTATACACAGGAAAGAAGAGAAGCCGCAACCGCGCAGAGACTGTGAATGCTACCTGAAGGTATGGGACACTTTACACACTTATACTACACTACACCTTCGGATGCCCTGGGGATCAGCCTTATCTGTAGAGGGCTCACCATCTAGCTGCATCTATCAACACCCCAGCGGCCCTGATTGCAGTGGTGGCTCATCTCACCACACACTACGGGTGGCATCACATTTTATTCTTTCAACAAAACATTAATTTACAAACATTTCCCTTTTATTTGACCACTCGGGATCACGGAGCCAGGTAACGTCACCGTGACCATCCCAATCAGCGCAGACGACGTCGAGAGGGCCCGGTTCCGAGTACCCCACGGTCCCAATGGGTGATGCAAAACTTGGTGTCACAAACAGGATTACCAATCTGGTAAAACTGGGTCTTGTGTGTCTAAAGACTGTTTGTTTTAAGTGTTTACTGGACCTTAGTAATGAGGCCCAAAGAGATTAACACCATGTGCTGGCAGAGCGCCATGTCAAAGCCTCTAATTGTGGGCCAGGCCAGCAAAGTGCGCGAACTGAAGTACACGCCCCTCCTATTGTCTGAGAGTGAGGAGGGCGGTGAAAAAGACTGTGTAACCTTCCCTGGGGGAGTGGTGGCTGACAACGAGAATGGACGGCTACTCTTATGCAGGGAGGGAGAGAGAAGCTGCACAATGAGTGAGGTGGATGGTGGTTGCCTGGAGAGTGCTCGAGGAGGCTTGGAGATGGCAGAAGACTGGGTGTGATGGGAAGACTCTCTTGGTTCCGCAGAGCCCGGTGAAATGTGAGAGACTGGCAGCCCTGGAGCTCGACTCGGGTGCACTGGAGCAGCCCCTGATGCAAATAAACAGCCCTACTCTCTTGTGTCCGGGCCCAGCGCTCCACAGACCTACTTGGGAAGCCATCCCTAACCCGGCTCAGGGCTTAGCTGAGCCTCTAACCCCAATGCCACTGGCCCAGAAAGCACATGCAGCGGCCATGGTGTGTCACTGGGAGAACCCTGGCGGGAACTTGATAGGGTTCCCAGGAGAGATGGTGGAGGGCCGTGATAGGTCCAGATTCTGTCCCTGGAGGAGAATCAGAGACGATGGTTGGCCCAGCGGGAGGCTACCCAAGAAAGAGAGCAGGCCCAAAGGCAGGCCAAGGTAGATAGGACCATCCGGGTCAAGGTAGAGGCCAGAGCTACGGCAGATAATCGCCAGACACCGCAACAGGAGGGGGTCATTGTCGCCTTCCGTATGAAGGATGGTTTTGGGTTCATCAGGGAACCTGGACTCACCCATGAGGTGTTTGTGTCTCACACGGACGTGGAGTCACACCTGCCCATAGAGCATCCCGGTAGGGATTTGTACCCTGGAGACTATGTGACATATATACGTCGGGAGGGAGAGCGAGGTCCCTATGCCCTACGAGTAAAGCGGTTACAGCGTGAGAAGGCCCCGGCAGTTGTTCCTATTCCAGCCACCCCTGCTACATGCAGCCGAACAACACGACACAGACGCCGCACCAGTTGTGGTCTGTGCCAGACAGCAGGTGTTGCCGTAGAAAAGGAGTGTGCTCCGGACAGGTTACAGACAATAAGTGTGAGTTGCTGCATTTTCCCTTTTTGTCTCCATTGCTTCGCTCTATGCGTGAGTTCCCCCTTGTTAGTAATGACCTATGAGATTATGGACAGTGCATAATCCGGACTAATGGTGTATATAATTTGTGCATTTCCGTGTGCACCCTATTGGTTCTATAATTACTTTTATAGTGTATTTATAATGTGAATTGAACTGTTGCATAGACATTTATACTAAGGAATTTTGAGCACTTGTGAACACATCGCTTCAAAACCCACTGGCGTGGTCGAAGAATCGGTCAGTGTTAGTCCCTGTCGTCGTGCCCAGGGCTTGCAACGGGTTTTTCTTGTGGTAGGTTCACGAAGGAAGAAAGAAAAGAGACAATGGATCATTTGGAACCGTGTTTTGCACTTTTTCTACTTTTTTTTTATCCCCTACATAGTCATAAGAAAGTTAATTTTTGTTACGTAACGTTTAAGTCATGCACCTCCTGTTACGGGAATAAAAAGAATATTTATAACTTGTTATATTGTTGATGTGTAATGCATAAAAAAATGTGGGCTAATGCGTCTAGCACGCGGATGTGCTATTCTTTGCCATGGGAGAGTGTGGCGCCCCTATGGTAAGGTGGCCACAACAGGGTATAGCAGCTGGGATTGGTAAATCAGTCACTTCACACCAACACGCCACACACACAATCCGATCCTAAGCCCAAATCACTTCATTTCAGGCAAGGGAAGGCGGGAGGAGCAAAGTGGAGGGTGGAACGTAGACCAGATCCCGGGAAGGGATGGAGAAACACAGAGAGAGAGACAGGAGTTGCTGGAGAAGGTGTGTGGAGGTTGAGTAGAGGTGGAAGGATCAGAGAGATGTGAGAAGTAAGAGTAAAAGCCCGGTAAAGCCCAGTACGGTGTGGACTCAGTTGTTTATCCGCAGGAAAGAAGAGAAGATGGAACAGCGCAGAGACTATGAATGCTGCCTGAAGGTACAGGAAATTTTACACACTTATACTGCACTACACCTTCGGATGCCCTGGAGATCAGCCCTACCCGTAGAGGGCTCACTATGTACCTGCATCTACAATCACTCCAGCGGCCCCAATTGCAGTGGTGGCTCATCTCGCCACACACTACAGGTGGCGTCACGATTTATTCTTTCAACAAAACTTTACTTTACAAACTTTCCCCTTTTATTTGACCACCTGGGATCACGGAGCCAGGTCACGTCAACGTGACCATCCCAATCAGCCCAGGCAACGTCAAGAGAGCCAAGTTCCGAGTACCCCACGGTCCCAACAGGTGGTAGATATGTTTTAAGAATGACAAATTCAATGTTTTGAAGTGGTCATCACAAAGCCCTCTCAGTCCCTATTGAAAATTTATGTGCAAACCTGAAAAGGCAGTTACAAAAACATGGCTCAGTTACACCAGTTCTGTTAGGAGGCATGGATCCAAAGTCATACCAACTATTGTGAGAAGCTTGTGGAAGGATATCCAAAACATTTGACCCAAGTTATAAAGTTTAAGGGCAATGATACCAAATACTAATAAAATGTATGTAAACATGTGACTTTGCAGAATGTAATAAAAATGTCTAAAACAGTCCCTCTCATTATTCTGGCATGTGGCAAATATAAATAATTATGGTAATCCTAAGTGACCTAAAATAAAGGTTTATTCTGCCTTCATGTCAGATAGTGAGAAAAACATGCATATCTTTATTTTTATATAGTGTATGTATGTAATCTCCCATCCTAATATGTATGGCCCCCATCCTGGAATATGGCCTCAATCCTGGTATATATGATTTCCCATCCTGGAATATCACCACTATACTGGTATATGTCCCCCATCCTGGTGTATATGATCCCCCATCCTGGTATATGTCCCTCATCCAGGTATAAATGATCCTTCAACTTGGTATATATATGATCCCCCATCCTGATATCCTGGTGTATGATGCTCCAGTCTGATATATGATCACCATTCGTGTATATGTCCCCCATCTTTGGTATATGATCCCCCATCCAAGTATATATGATCCCCCCCATCCACAAGAAAGGATATCGGCTGCAACACTAACACTGGAAAAATATGAAAAAGCATACTAGCTAGTGAATGCAATGGCTGGCTATGTGCAAAGCTGCTCAATGTGAATAGGGTATACAGGCACAGCAGAAAACTACTTCATAATATAGAGGAAAAAAATGAGAAGTTAGCTAATGCGATAGCAATAGCATTTCAGCCCGGTAACCAGCGTCAAGGTCTCTCATACTACCGGGTCCTAACCTTGTGCCTCTTCCTGCGGTATGAATTGCTTGAATGGGTGTCTGTGCCCAGTTACCGGGCTGAAATTCTATGGCCATCGCACTGAACCTGACAGCCACGGATGAGCAGAACCAGAGATACTTTTTGGCAGCTTCATTGCTGGCGCTGTCCAGTGCTGAAATTTCAGTTCCGCGGCTGCAGGGGGGCTGGCCGTGATGCTGGAATTTCAGTCATGGAGCTCTCCAGGTGCTGAAATTCAGCAGCGGCTGCTTTCAACAGCCACCGCTCTTTCAGCACCAGGCATCCGGGAACCGGCACGATTTTCTACTGGATCCTGCACGATCCGGCGCCCATAGGCTTCCATGTTATGGGCGCTGGATCCGGGAGAATCCAGGAGGATCCGGTTTTGTCAGATTTTTGCATCGGACACAAGAAATGCTGCAGACTCTGGTTTGGTGTCTGATGTAAAAATTGGACAAAACCGGATCCTCCTGGAAAACCTGCAAACCAGGAGCCAAATAAGGCCAATCCGGCACCATAGGGATACATGGGGTTCACATCGGACAGCCCCGGACCAAAATAATTGCTGTGAAGCTGGCCTAAGCGGTAATTGCTTTCCATGGTTCTGAAGTTTCAACTTCAGCACCATGTAAAGCAATTGCCGCTAAATTCAAACACTGCTGGAGTTTAAATGTCCAGGCTTTCCATGGTCCTGAAGTTTCAACTTCAGCACCATGGAAAGCAATTACCGCATGATTTAAACAATCAGCTTTCACTGCTGCTTTGACAGCAGCGGTGTTTGAAGATATTGTAAGTACGCACACTCGTGTGACTATCGCACAGTGTGCTGTATGGGTGTGAGATTTTCTCGCACCCATATACTTACAATGGCCTCTCGCGCAAGGAAATCGTGTTCAATCGCAGCATGCTGAGATTGAACTCGCATTTCTCTCGCAATGTGAGTTTAGTGTGTTCAAATCGCACTAATATGACCAGTATCATTTATCATTTAACCCCTTAGTGACGAAGAAATTTGTCATTTTTCATTTTCGTTTTTTCGCTCTTCGACTTCCAAGAGCCATAACTTTTTTATTTTTCTGTCGACACAGACATATGACGGCTTGTTTTTTGCGGGACGAGTTGTACTTTCAGATGCAATAATTTGTTTTACCATATAATGTACAGGTAAAGTGCAAAAAAATTCCAAGTGCAGTGAAATTGCAAAAAAAGTGCAATTACACGTTTGTTTTTTGGGTTTTGTAGTCGCCGTGTTCACTATATGTTAAAACCGACATGACCGTGTGATGCCTTGGGTCAGTACGAGTTTTTAGATACCAAACATGTATACTTTTACTGGTATCTAGGTGGTGGAAAAAATTCAAAAGCATGAAAAAAAAAACATTGCACTTTTTGCGCCATATTCTGCGACCCGTAGCGTCCTCATTTTTTGAGATCTAGGGATGGGTGATGCCTTATTTTTTGTGTCACGAGCTGTCGTTTTTAATGATACCATACTTGGGTGGATGCGCTGTTTTGATCGCCCGTTATTGCATTTTTTAGCATTGTTGCAGCGACCAAAAAACGTAATTTTGGTGTTTGAACCATTTTTTGCGCTACGCAGTTTACGGCTCTCATTATTTGATTCTTTATATTGATAGATCGGGCGATTCTGAACGCGGCAATACCAAATATGTGTATTTTTTTAATTTTTTTAATACTTTTATTGTGGATGAGAGAAAAGGGGGGTGATTTGAACTTTTATGTTTTTTTTTTCTTTTTCAACTTTGTAAAAACTTTATTTGCTTATTGATTCTTACTTTTCCACAGCCCCTGTGAGAGGTATGCATCTGCACAGTCCGATCGCTTCTGACACATACAGATGAGCTGCAGCTCATCTGCATCTGTCAGAATCGCGGACCTGGTGTGGTTGGCATCCCCTGCCAACCAAAACCCGGAAGTGCTCCGTGACAGACTCCGGGGTCAAGCCAGGACCCTGGCCTGTCACGTCAGCACGGGAGATCCCGCGATACTATCGTGAGATCTCCCCTGGAGCCGGGTAAGCGCGCGCTGCACGCTCCTGCTCCCTTAGATCCCGCTCTCAGAGATTGATAGCGGAATCTAAGGGGTTAAACAGTGCCGATCGGCGGCGGGACCGATCGGAGCTGTTACTCCCACATCTCAGCTGCTGAGAACAGCTGAGATGTCGGAGCTTTGATGTGAGCTCCGTGCAGGAGCTCACATCAAACTCCCCCTAGTGGCAGCCGCCCTATATAATTGTAAGGCCGTCAACTAAGGGGTTAATGATACTGGTCCGAGTACAATGCGAGTTTTTCTCGCATTGCACTCGTGCGATTCTCGTGCCTGTGTGCCTCCACCCTTAGGTACCACATCACATTTGAAGTGGCTTTGAGGGGCCTATATGGCAAAAAAACCAAAAGTGACACCATTCCAAAAACTGCACCCTTCAAACTGCTCAAAATCACATTCAAGAAGATTATTAAATATTCAGGTGCTTCATAGGAGCTAAAGCAACGTGGAAGGAAGAAAATCAACATTTTACTTTTTCCAACAAAATGTTACTTTAGCCTCAAATATTGCATTTTCACAAGGGTAGAAGGAGAAAATGGACCCTAAAATTTGTTGATCTATTTCTCCTGAGTATGCCAATACCCCATATGTGGTTGAAAATCACTGTTTGGGCACACGGTACGGCTCTGAAAGGATGAAGCATTTGACTTTTTGAATGGAAAATTATCTGGAATCGTTAGCTTACACCATGTTGTGTTTGCAGAGTCCCTGATGTGCCTAAACAGTGAAAAACCCCCACAAGTGACCCCATTTTGGAAACAAGACCCCCCCAAGGAATTTATCTAGTTGTGTGTTGAGCACTTTGAACCCCCAGGTTCTTCACAGAATTTTATAACATTGAGCCGTGAAAATGAAAAAATACTTTTCTTCCACAAAAATTTTCTTTTAGCCTCATTTTTTTCATTTTCACAAGAGATTCATAATGTCAGACCAATGTTAGACCCGGCCATTCTCTAGTAAATAGGAAAAAAAATACACCACACAGAGAAAAATCTTTCTATTAGTGAAAACACACAAACACAGATTTAGACTCCATTTTATTTTACCCTCCCACAACGCTATGACTCTCGATCGTTTCTGCTGCATCCAGCGACTGCAGCAAGGGATCAAGAGTCCTCTTCCTGCAGTCTCTGGAGTTATAATGATCTACCATACAATGCACCATCAGTGTGACCCCAGAGACTGCAACAAGGGATCAAGTGTCTTCTTGTTGTAGTCTCTGGGGTCATAGT
Source organism: Allobates femoralis (assembly GCA_033576535.1). NCBI lineage: Eukaryota > Metazoa > Chordata > Amphibia > Anura > Aromobatidae > Allobates > Allobates femoralis. The sequence continues at coordinate 619,155,912 of JARQOC010000002.1, forward strand.
GATGCTGCACTGTATGGCAGATCATTGCCATACAGTGCACCCTCATTATGACCCCACAGATTACAACAGGAAGACACTTGATCCCTTGCTGCAGTCTCTGGGGTCACAGTGATGGTGCACTTTATGGCAATCATCTGTCATACAGTGCACCATCACTATGATCCCAGAGACTAGAACAAGGGATCAAGCATCCTCTTGTAGTCTCTGGGGTCATAGTGATGCTGCACTGTATGGCAGATCATTGCCATACAGTGCACCCTCATTATGACCCACAGATTACAACAGGAAGACACTTGATCCCTTGCTGCAGTCTCTGGGGTCACAGTGATGGTGCACTTTATGGCAATCATCTGTCATACAGTGCACCATCACTATGATCCCAGAGACTAGAACAAGGGATCAAGCATCCTCTTGTAGTCTCTGGGGTCATAGTGATTGTGCACTGTATGGTAGATCATTGCCATACAGTGCACCATCACTGTGGCAAACCCGAGTCTCAGAGACCACATGATCTCTGAGGCATGGGTCAGGTAACCAGATGTTTTCATGGCAACGACGAGTTACCATGGTGATTGGCCCATCCCAATTTCAGAGAGGTAAGAGACCCTGCGCTCCCTCTCCCTGGACCCTAGGTGCATTGATCACTAAGACTGCGGTCATTCAGCAGTCATTCTACACAGAGCCAGGGCACACTGACCACACAGATAGCTGTGCTCTGGCTGTCACATCATTCCTCTGCAGCTTCATCTACATACAGTGAGATGAGCCTGTGGAGAATCAGAGGGCAGAAGTGGCAGGCGGCGGCCACACGCAGGGATCAGGATCCGAGGACAGCGGGAGGAGGAAGAGGGTGGCACAGCACTGGGGGGGGATCAGAGCTGGAGGAGAACGGGAAGAGGAAGAGGGAGGCACAGTTCTGAAAGGGCGGCCAGAAGAGCAGGCACAGGAGTGGGCACAGGAAAGAGCAGAGGGAAGAAGCGGCAAACGGCGGGCACAGGAAGGGGATCAGGATCGGAGGCAAGTGGGAGGAGAAAGAGGGACAGCGATACCCGCCCCACCCAGCGCTCCATTCTATGGAAGGGACTATGACAGCCCCTTCCTTAGCTGGAGTGACGATCACTGGCTTTGGCTGTTCAACAGCCAATCACAGCGATCATGGAATCAGGGCAGGGAATCCACCCCCCTGACATCAAGCTCCGATGTTCTGTGATAAGATTCACAGAATACCGGGGCGCGATGGCAGTTACTGCAGAAACGGTGCCGCAATCCCACCATGACGTTGTGGAACGTCACAGGTCTGAAAGTCACCTTAACCTATAATGTTCCACAATGTCAAAGGTCAGGAAGGGGTTAACTGCATTCATATGTGATCACCCACAGCTATAGCAGTGGCTACTAGGTGATCATGTGTGGCCACTGTTTAAGAAATGTAATATGCACTGCTCCCACCACCCATCATCTTGCCCAGCTCTCTGTGCTGGCTTCAGTGATGAGAGGTGCACAGTTATGACGTGCTAAGAGAGCAGTGCATATTAAATCTCTCGAAAAGCCGATATGTGTTTATTCAGCAACCACTGCTGCAGCCTGCCCTTTCCTTTTGTTTCAATATTGCCGCCACCCTCCCCCCATCCCTGTAGCCGAGTCCTGTACATCCAGATCGGGTGATTGTAAGTGCCTGCTTTCTGTTTAAGAAATATAATAGAGTCTGCTCCCCACACTCATCATCCAGTCCACCTCTTGGCATCGGCTTCAGTTCTGAGAGGTGATGGGTGGGGGGAGCAGTGCATATTAAATTTACTTAAACAGCAGTCAGACACCATCAATGGCAGCCGCTGCCCCAGCCTGCTCATGCCTCCTGTGACCCACTCCACTGCCCCCCCCCCCACCCCTCCACAGACACTAGCCAAATTTTGGGAAAATAAAATGCATCTTATATATATATATATATTGTTAGCTAACGATAACTTTAAGTTTGTGGAGGTTCTCCTGCTTTCTAAAACTTACTTTCAGGTGGCTTTAAAGTTTTTTTTCTTTTTTTAATATAGTGTCAGTAAAAAAAAATAAACAATAAAACTTAGGCGGCCGTCACACGGTGAGATATCTTGCCCGATATCGTTTAAGCGATCTCCTTTTTGATCGCTTAAGCGATATCGGGCAAGATATCGTTGCATGTAATCAAGCGATTTACGATGTTAAATCGCTTGATCGTGACATCGCTGATCTGAGGTTCGGTTCTCAGATCTAGCGATGAACGATGCAACGATCTGCATCATCGTGGTGTGTGACACCACGATGATCCATCTCCCAGCGACCGCGCCTATGCTGGGAGATGGTAACTATGGTACACGTCGGGTAACTAAGCGACGCGCGGCGCCTAGTTACCCGATGTGTACCATAGTAACGAGCGAGATCGCGGCTCCGCATCGCTGGTGAGTCTGTCTGTGTGACATCTCACCAGCGATGTGAGCGATATTGTAAGCGATCGCGCGTGCACGTGATCGCTTACAATATCGCTAAGGATATCTCACCGTGTGACGGCCCCCTTAACAATACTTAATTTATTTAAACACTTGATTTATACATAGATTATTTTTTATTTTCTTCTGGATTTTAAGCAGTGGTAAGACTTTCCATTTTTATAATTAGTTATTGAACAACATTACTATTCCAGGAATGTGTTATCAGTAGGAAAGAAATACTATTTACAATTCACATCAACCTAAAAGTCCGATCATTAAAATATTATTCACAAACTCCAGCCCAAGTACTGAAGACTACTCCGGACTACGGCAGATATTCCCTGAGGTCTAACCTTTTGTAACCTGTTGGGAAAACTTTTCGACCCTCTCACGCTCAGTCTGGGCTTCCTGTTTCCAAGCTGCAACTTAGCAGAGTCTCAGACTGGTTGTAACTGAGACTTCAATAGCTTAGTGTATCAGTAAATAACTTCCCAGGGTAAAAGGTCTTTATGATTCAGCTCAGTTTTTATGCTGAGCTGCTGCTTCCAATATTAAAGTGTCAGAGCTACTTACTCCAACAAAGCAATATGAGTAAGACTAGGGTCACACTCGAGGTGTTACCATCTGCTGAAAGGATGCGTTTTTTTCCCTGGACTGCACATGACATGTGTGTACATTTTTGTAGCATGCATTAATGTATGCGTTAATGCATGGTACATGTATGTACCACGTGTTAATGGATGCGTTTGTCATAGACTCCAATGATAAATTAACACATCTGCCACAGTCATGTTCCCAAAATGGTCCAAAACTTTCCTGCAGACCGCTTTCTGACATGCGCTAAAAAAATGCATAGTGCCAATTGCATACCATTTGGCCATGTGTTTTTCTATTGGAGACTATGGGTGCGGTAACGTAGCCATTTGCAGACATTTTTAGATGAAAAAGCACATCCTTTTGGCGGATGCTTGATGCTAGTGTGACCCTAGGCTAAGATTTGGTATATTAGTTTTTTTAATTGTACTAACTGGATTAGAGTATTTGATAAACGCCTCTTCATTACTTACATCAGAGCTTGATGCCAGTTGATACTTCACCGTAACCCCAACTACTATTGCCAAGATTGCCACAGCACAAAGGCAATCAAGAAGAGCCAAGGCAAAGTGGCAGAATTTGCACACCTAATGTGATGTGCCACTTCTGGGGTGACTGAATGGGTTGATCCCTATGGTTGAAAGCACACTGGCGTGAAACTCGCGCAAGTGCAATGCGAGAAAAACTCACATTGCAATCAAACCAATGTTAAACAATCTGACAGGTAAGATTGTGGTCTTTCACTTCCGCTGAACTCGCATTGCGAGTCAAATGCGAGTCCAATCACAGCATGCTGCGATTGTCTGGTAGAGCTTCACGTGCGAGAGGCCAATAATAGTCTATGGTGCAAGAAAAAATCGTTCGCAGACAGCACACTGTGCGGGTTTGTAGCATGGGCTTGGATTTCTACTATTTGGATCTTTCTCACAGCTGGACACTGTGAATCTCAGGATTTTTGCACCATAACTGCTGAGTATACTGTGCTGTTCTGTTTTCTGGATAGATAGATAGATAGATAGATAGATAGATAGATAGATAGATAGATAGATAGATAGATAGATAGGGCTTAACAGTCTCCAGCTGCTACTTCTGGGGCAGCCTATTAAACTAATTGAATATTCACTGCACTGTTAGGCAAACAGCCAATCACAGACACCCACACTCTGTGAGAGCCTCTTTGATTGGCTGTTGTAGTCAGAGTGAATTTCCTCAATCTAAATGTTGATTCTGTTTGGTTGCCATACACATTAGTGTATGGCAACCAACTTGGAGTTATAGGGTGTTAAGTAAATAAATATTTAAAAAAAACACATAAGGCTTCGCAGCATTTTTAAGTCCAGCCCTAAGAAACCAGACAGTTGTGAGCTGCCACCCTCAGCTGCCTAATTTTCTCTTGGCTGGCAAAAAAAAGTGTTGGCTCCGCTCTATTTTTAAATGCCAGCCAAGGTAAAACTGGGCAGCTGGGTGGGGGACAATTGTTTTGGGGCCCCCCATACTGAAGAATAGCAGCTCTCAGCCACCTCTGAAAATGGAGCATTTATAAGAAGCACCATTTCCAGGCACCTTACCAGGCTCTTTCAGCGGCCCTCATGGTGGGTGACACGCTGGGTAATAAGGGGATAATACCAGCTTTGTTTTACAAGCTGGTATTAAGCTCGAGATTCTTAATGTCAGGCCAGGTTAGACACAGCCATTAAGAATCTGCAATAAAGAGTTAAAAAAGACACCACACAGAGAAAAAATACTTCATTAGAAATCAGTACACAGAAACGCTTAAGGACATCTTTATTACTCAACCTTACAACCCTCCATGATCATGGTCTTCTGTCTTCTAACTTCTGTTCTTCTTTCTTGTTTAAATGAAGCAGCTCTGCTACATCTCACAGCAAGGGAAAGAAGTCCACTCCCGTGCTGTGTGATCACTGAATGAGACTGTGGGTGGTAAGCAGTGATACCACCGCTGACACCGTTGCCATAGTAACCAAACGAGCAGTTACTATAGCAACATTGATCGGCACCCTGCAATTCTGTCAGAAAATACTCAGTTTCTTCCTAAAAATGATTGCAATCACAAATTCTTTGGTATTATTATCTTCATTTAATTTGTCTTCAATGAAAAAACACAAAAGAGAATTAAGCAAAACGAAAAACATTGATCATTTCACACAAAACTCCAAAAATGTGCCAGACAAAGTATTGGCACCCTCAACCTAATACATGGTTGCACAACCTTTAGCCAAAATAACTGTGATCAAGCGCTTTCGGTAACCATCAATGAGTTTCTTGCAATGCTCTGCTGGAATTTTAGACCATTCTTCTTTGGCAAACTGCTCCAGGTCCCTGATATTTGAAGGGTGCCTTCTCCAAACTGCCATTTTTAGATCTCTCCACAGGTGTTCTATGGGATTCAGGTCTGGACTCATTGCTGGCCACCTTAGAAGTCTCCAGTGCTTTCTCTCAAACCATTTTCTAGTGCTTTTTGAAGTGTGTTTTGGGTCATTGTCCTGCTGGAAGACCCATGACCTCTGAGGGAGACCCAGCTTTCTCACACTGGGCCCTATATTATGCTGCAAAATTTGTTGGTAGTCTTCAGACTTTATAATGCCATGCACACGGTCAAGCAGTCCAGTGCCAGAGGCAGCAAAGCAACCCCAAAACATCAGGGAACCTCCGCCATGTTTGACTGTAGGGACCGTGTTCTTTTCTTTGAATGCCTCTTTTTTTCTCCTGTAAACTCTATGTTGATGCCTTTGCCCAAAAAGCTCTACTTTTGTCTCATCTGACCAGAGAACATTCTTTCTTTGCCCATAGATCTTACTGTAAATGGCTTCAGGACCTCAGACAGCAGTGCACATACTATAGCAATAGCAATAGTATGCATGCTGCTCTGAGGAGCCCGGTGTGTTCATTCATAAAACTGTACAGCAGCTGTCAAGAGGCAGCTGCTGTACAGAGATGATGACAGCATTATATGCCTACCTGAGTGGGTGGAAGGTCTCTAGGGGAGTGGGCACCTCCTAGAGACATTATAGGAACATTTATTAATAAAATTAACAGTTTTACAAAACACAGAACAGTTTGCTTATCCCGGCGGCAGCCGGGATAAGCAAAGTATATGCAGGAACCGCATTGCTCAGGATGACACATCCTGAGCAATCCAGTTCCCGCATTGTAGATAACAGAACCGCTCCAAAAACTGCAGCCTGTATGATTTTTTACACAGGCTGCAGAGTCGGAGACGGAAACCGGATTGCTTGTGAAGCAATCCGGTTTTTAGCATAGGCTCCTATGAGGAGCGTTTCCTGATCCGGTTTAGAGGTTTTTGAAAGCTCAAAACCGGATCAGGTTTTCAAAAAAAAAAAAACTGATGTGTGACCCTAGCCTATATGCCTGCCCTAATCCAATCTCTTCCTCCAAGAACATCTCTCCATCAGCTGCCCCTAGAGTGTGTTCCTAGCATCGCATCACCGGGTTTTATATAAGCTTTCTACCTTTAAATTGTTATTCATTAAGTCTTAAGACATCAAGTTATCCCCTAATCAAAGTCTAAATATGATTTCCAGCCACATCTTGAAATTAGCAGAGGCAGTGGCGTACCACCCGCGGTCGCAGGGGTCGCAAGTGAGACCGGGCCCGGAGGTACAGGGGCCCGGAGCACGCCGACCCCTGCTACCGCTGCGCCAGTTGTGTGGCGCTCTACCCGGCCGGTCCCCAGGCGGATGATCACGGCCGCCAGAGGACTACTGGCCCTCACCGATGACGATGCAGCCACCCCGCCCCCCTTCTTTCTCTGCCTGCAGACCGCGGGAGCAGGCTGGGGACTGTAGGAGGCATGCAGCAGCACGCCTACCTCTCTGCCGAAGAGGAGCTGCTTAGAGTCTCCCGGCCTGGCCTGCTCTCCTCCTCCTCACACAGCACCGCTGGAGTCACTGCTTCCTGGGCCTGGCATGAAGACCTTCAGGGAGCACGGAGAACACAGGAGAGAAGGTGCAGTCAGTGTGTGTGTTGACTGTGTGTGCAGTGTATGTGACTGTGAATGCAATGTATGTGACTGTGTGTGCAATGCATGTGACTGTATGTGCAATGCATGTGACTGTGTGTGCAATGTATGTGACTGTGAGTGCAATGTATGTATGTGACTGTGTGTGCAGTGCATGTGACTGTGTGTGCAGTGCATGTGACTGAGTGCAATGCATGTGACTGAATGCATGTGACTGTGAGTGCAATGCATGTGACTGTGTGTGCAATGCATGTGACTGTGAGTGCAATGCATGTGACTGTATGTGCAATGCATGTGACTGTGTGTGCAATACATGTGAGCAATGCATGTGACTGTGTGTGCAATGCATGTGACTGTGTGTGCAGTGCATGTGACTGAGTGCAATGCATGTGACTGAATGCATGTGACTGTGTGTGCAATGCATGTGACTGTGTGTGCAATGCATGTGACTGTATGTGCAATGCATGTGACTGTATGTGCAATGCATGTGACTGTGAGTGCAATGCATGTGACTGAATGCATGTGACTGTGAGTGCAATGCATGTGACTGTGTGTGCAATGCATGTGACTGTGAGTGCAATGCATGTGACTGTGTGTGCAATGCATGTGACTGAATGCATGTGACTGTGAGTGCAATGCATGTGACTGTGTGTGCAATGCATGTGACTGTGAGTGCAATGCATGTGACTGTGTGTGCAATGCATGTGACTGTATGTGCAATGCATGTGACTGTATGTGCAATGCATGTGACTGTGTGTGCAATGCATGTGTGCAATGCATGTGACTGTGTGTGCAATGCATGTGTGCAATGCATGTGACTGTGTGTGCAATGCATGTGACTGTGTGTGCAATGCATGTGACTGTGTGTGCAATGCATGTGACTGTGTGCAATGCATGTGACTGTGAATGCAATGTATGTGCAATGCACGTGACTGTGTGCAATGCATGTGACTGTGTGTGCAATGCATGTGACTGTATGTGCAATGCATGTGACTGTATGTGCAATGCATGTGACTGTGGGCGGTAAGCAGGCTGTGTGTGCAGAATTATATTATCTGGAACGGCTATGAGGTGGCATTATAGTCAGGCGGCATTATATTATCTGGAGTGGCTATGAGGCAGCATTATAGTGAGGCGGCATTATATTATTTGTAGTGGCTGTGAGGCGGCATTATATTATTTGTAGTGGCTGTGAGGTGGCATTATATTATTTGTAGTGGCTGTGAGGCGGCATTATATTATCTGTAGCGGCTGTGAGGCGGCATTATATTATCTGGAGCGGCTGTAAGGCGGCATAATATTATCTGGAGCGGCTGTGAGGCGGCATTATATTATCTGGAGCGGCTGTAAGGTGGCATTACGGTATATTATCTGGAGCGGATGTGAGGCGGCATTATATTATCTGGAGCGGCTGTGAGGCGGCATTATATTATCTGGAGCGGCTGTGAGGTGGCATTATATTATCTGGAGCGGCTGTGAGGCGGCATTATATTATCTGGAGCGGATGTGAGGCGGCATTATATTATCTGGAGCGGCTGTTTGGTGGCATATTATCTGGAGCGGCTGTGAGGTGGCATTATATTATCTGGAGCGGCTGTGAGGTGGCATTATATTATCTGGAGCGGATGTGAGGCGGCATTATATTATGTGGAGCGGCTGTGAGGCGGCATTATATTATCTGGAGCGGCTGTTTGGTGGCATTATATTATCTGGAGCGGCTGTGAGGTGGCATTATATTATCTGGAGCGGATGTGAAGCGGCATTATATTATCTGGAGCGGCTGTGAGGTGACATTATATTATCTGGAGCGGCTGTGAGGTGGCATTATATTATCTGGAGCGGCTGTTTGGTGGCATTATATTATCTGGAGCGGATGTGAGGCGGCATTATATTATCTGGAGCGGCTGTTTGGTGGCATTATATTATCTGGAGCGGCTGTGAGGTGGCATTATATTATCTGGAGCGGCTGTGAGGCGGCATTAGATTATCTGGAGCGGATGTGAGGCGGCATTATATTATCTGGAGCGGCTGTGAGGCGGCATTATATTATCTGGAGCGGATGTGAGGCGGCATTAGATTATTTGGAGCGGCTGTGAGGCGGCATTATATTATCTGGAGCGGCTGTGAGGCGGCATTAGATTATCTGGAGCGGCTGTGAGGCGGCATTATATTATCTGGAGCGGCTGTGAGGCGGCATTAGATTATCTGGAGCGGCTGTGAGGCGGCATTAGATTATCTGGAGCCGCTGTGAGGCGGCATTATATTATCTGGAGCGGCTGTGAGGCGGCATTAGATTATCTGGAGCGGCTGTGAGGCGGCATTAGATTATCTGGAGCGGCTGTGAGGCGGCATTAGATTATCTGGAGCGGCTGTGAGGCGGCATTAGATTATCTGGAGCGGCTGTGAGGCGGCATTAGATTATCTGGAGCCGCTGTGAGGCGGCATTATATTATCTGGAGCAGCTGTGAGGCAGCATTATATTATCTGGAGCCACTGTGAGGCGGCATTATATTATCTGGAGCCGCTGTGAGGCGGCATTATATTATCTGGAGCCGCTGTGAGGCAGCATTATACTATAATGGAGGATCATATATACCTGAATGAGGGACATTAATACATAATGAAGGGGAGAGGGGTCAATTTGTGAGTCTTTATAGGATTTAGAACATTACGTGGGACCCGTACATCTGACCAATGTGGGCGCCCAGGGGAAGGGTGGGGGCCCAGGTCCAAATTTCGCACCGGGGCCCTTCGGACTCTAGTTACGCCTCTGAGCAGAGGAGAATCTGCTTGTCCCCCACTCAATTCATTGTCAATGAGACTGTCACAAAAAAATCACACAGAATACTCAGCAGTCCAATAGACAATGAATTGAGCAGAAGCTTTGCATGCGCACCTTTAGGGTATGCGCGCACGGTGAGTATTTAGATGAAGAATTTTTTTGCATGTGTTTTTTCCATACATTAATCATGCAGTCTGGGGCGGAAAAAAGCTGCAAAAATTGACATCCTGAAGATTTATTCTTAAACAAAAATCTGCAGGGAAAAAAAGCAACATTCCCAAAACTTCAGAAACCTCATCGATTTTACTGGCATAAGGATTTGCTTGCAGTTTTATGACAAAACTGCACTCAAAACACTTTTAAAACGTGATATAAATGCACTTTGTGCACAGGACCTTATACTGTTCAGGATGAGTTGCCGAGTCCTGCTTATAGTATACTAGCTGTAGAGTCCGCCATTGCTCGGGTATAGTAACTAACTCTTCTTAGTTATAAGCTGAGTGAATGTCTGTCTGTGTGTGTGTATGTGTGTGTGTGTGTATGTGTGCGTGTGTGTGTGTGTATATGTGTGTGTGTGTGTGTGTGTATGTTTGTCCACTATATGTATCAGTCCTGCCCCCCCACACCTTCCCCCATCCACCCACACTCCTCCAAAATCTTGTCACTTGTCTGTGAAGTGGAATGACAAGGACAGGATCAAGCAGGACTGGGTCCCAACAGAGCACAACATACAAAGGGAAGCTACACATTAATATGATATCCATCTCAAAGGCAGGCCACACATATGATTGCATGACTGCATCAAAACAATTAAATAAAATCAGGGCTTTAGTATGTAAAAGATCCCAAATTTGACTCAGTAATGGCCACTTTACACACGGCTACATTTGTAGCTTATCCACAGGTAACTTACTGGCTGCAGTGAAATCATGGAGACATTATTCCATTTGTACACAGCAACAAGATAGAACCATGTCTCCATGATTTCACTGCAGCCAATAAGTTACCTGTGGAAAAGCTAGAAATGTAGCCGTGTGTAAAGTGGCCATAAGTATCACAGCAGTCATTCCTCCAGCAATCTGGAAGTAAACGCATTGCACTGCATTGTAATTGCATGCGTTTTTACCCAGAGCACAGGGAACGTTGACAGATATGTTTCCTGTGTGCTGGGTGAAAACGCATTGAGGAGTTGGAGTCAGAGGTTTGGCTTTCCGATTCCACAGCCCCAGTCCAAAGTAGGCAAGTCATAGGTTGGTGATCATTATTTCATGTGACATGTCTGGCTTGATTTGTTTGTTCGTCTTTCCATCCATGATATTGATAACATTCTTCTCTAGCACCACATTTCTAAGGCTGGCTTCATACCACGATTTCAGAGTTTCTGGGTGTATCTGTTGCGCCCTGCTCACGCAGGTAGCCACATACTTCTCTAATGCACAGCTAGGTTTCCACAGCAGGTATCTACTACATACAACATCTACCACCCCGGCACAGTAGGGGGAGCACCACTTGCTGACCTTAGGCAAGATCCCCTATAAATACTGGTGCTGGGGGAGGAGTTAGTCAGAGTGTGCAGACGCAAGGAGAGCTGCGAAGACGTCCTGGTGGTCGGTGCTGCGTTTAGGCCCGAGCCAGTGACCCGGAGTTGCCCTTCTACGTCCCGCAAGCCTAAGTGGGACTGAAGGCGAGGAGCAGCTAGCCAAACGGGAGTGAGGAACTTGGAGAAGAGTTTCACCCAAAGAAGTGCCGGATATTGGGGATCCGCAACCTGTGGGATACTATAGGAGCACAGAAAACCCTGTTACACCGTGGAGGCTTCGGCTACCTGGTTTTCCCCTGTGCATCAAGAGAGGGAGCCAGACACAGCAGTACAGCACCGCAGTGATCAGCGAGGGTAACCCGAAGACCGCACAGGAGGAAAGAGACAGACACAACAGTCAGGAAGAGAGAGGAGGCAAGTCTGGCTGCAAGCAGGCTGTGCTTCAGTCATCACTACAGAGCAGAGGAGGCCTTATACCCACTAGCTGTGGGGACCCACTGTGCAACCTGTCCACCCGCCAGTGCCCTGGACGACTTTACCTGCCAAACATCAGTAAAAGGTAAAAGAGACTTTGCAGTGTGCGTGTGTCATTCCTCTCCATTACCAGCCCCTCTCATAGACTGTTACAGCACTCCCTATACCATTCAAGCTCCACTACAAGCTGCCCCTTCTCATTACGCTGCCCCGGGGGTCCCAGTCCTACCTGTGGAGGACTTTACCAGACTAGCTGCAATACCATCCACCTCCGGCGGACTGTGGCAGCGCTGGTGGCATCTCACCAAGTACTGCAGGTGGCATCACGACAGACAAACAACTGTAAATAGTCCCCTGTAAATATCACCCGTTTTTTGAAGATTGGAAGATAAGCCCAGGACACGGGGTCAGGCGCGGCCGCCATTCCCGTGACACCGCAGTTAACCCTTTTCCGCCTGATACCCGAGTACTCCATACCCTGGGCTCAACACTCTCATGCTTTGAACCTAAATAAATTATATATTTTTTTGCATTCAAAAAGGAGTGTGCAACTGTAATTTACTTTATACGTTCTACGAGGAACCACACCAATCCCCTCAATTGGCACCTCCACCAGTGAAATATCTCAGTGTGCACGCCATTTTGTATTTTATTAAACATACAGTGGCATGCAAATGTTTGGGCAACCCTGGCCAAAATTACAGTTATTGTGAACAGTTAAGCAAGTGGAAGATGAAATAATCTCTAAAGGTACCGTTACACGGGACAACTTTGTTATCAACATCGTGACGTTTTGAACGATGTTGAAACCACATCGTTATTGAGTCGTTGATTGTAACTGAACGATTCAACAACGATACCATGTTTATCAACCATGTTGATAAACCTGTCAACTTCAACTCAAACAACCTGCTGCCTCGGTCTGTGTGAAGCATGAAACTAACTCCCAGCGGCACAGCCTATGCTGGAGATGGGAACCATGGTACACATCAGGTTACTAAGCGCCGCTCGGCGCTTAGTAACCCGATGTGTACTTTGGACACCAGCGTTCTCACTGGTCCGGATCGCTGGTGAGTCTGTCTGTGTGACAGCTCACCAGCGATCTGAACGATGTTGTTAGCGATCACGCGTGCATGAGATCACTAACAACATCGTTCACTAAATTGAACCGTGTAATGGTACCTTAATAGGCATAAAGTTAAAGATGATATATTTCCATTGCATTATACATGAAAAGTTTAAAAATTACAAAAAGAAAAATGGGTTGATGCAAAAGTCTGAGACTTTTGTGCTCAGATTATTTTGGTCGATGTTTCAGACCTTAAATAGTCTATTAGGGGGTCTTTGGGAACTCGGTACCCGGGCATTAGTGCTGGGGAGTGATGTCTCGGTGGCATGTACCCGGGTCTGTACCCTCGGGGTCACTTGGAAAAAGGGAAAAATAATAAAAATAACGAAAGAAATAAAGAATAAACTCTCGTGATGCCACCTGCAGTTTCTGGTGATCTCACCTGTGCCGCTGTCAGACCGCCGGGGATGATGGTATTGCAGCCAGTTGACAACGCTTCCTGCGGGTGGAGCGGGTTTCCCGGGGCAGTGATGAAGTGATGGGGATTTGCACAGGGAGGCGGTTAGGCAGCTGGCCCGCTGCTACAGTCTCTAGGCTGGGCAGGTTCAGGGATTGCCAAATGGACACTCACACTGGGAATCGTTTCTGTACCTTTACTGGTGTTATGGCAGGCACTGTTCAGGGTACACTCCAGGTGGTCGGGAAGGCACTTCTGGATTTCCACAGTGAGTGTTGGATAAGACCTTCTTGTCTCTTTTCCCTCAGTGAAGTCCCTTGACTTTGGTAGAACTAGGTCTGACCTCCTCTGTGTCTCTCTCTCTCTCACCTGTGTCATAGTGTCGAGTACCTTTGTGTGGGCTACCGCTATAACGTCTCCTGCGGTCCCTGGCTCCCCTGTTGGTTGCGTTTCGGGTGTCCGGGAGACCGAATTGTCCTTGGTGAATCGGTGTTTTCTGCTGGGCTTGATGCTCTCCTGCCGACTCGGACTCCGGCGTCCAGGTTGCTTCCTGGGGTGAACTGGTATGGCTCCTCTGCCCCCAGTCTGCTCCTTTACTCTGTCTTCTCACGCCTTGCCTTTGACCTCACTCTCAGGCCCTCACACTGGCTAGGCTGGTCTACTGGCTCGGGTCTAGCATGGCTCCGACACACCAGGATGTCTTCCTAAGTACTGCTCTGTACTGAACTGACTAACTGACTCTTCACAGTCCTCTCTGGAACTGCACACTGACTAACTCCACCCCCAGCACCAGTATTTATAGGGATCTTGCTTAAAGACAGCAAGTGGAGCTCCCCCTACAGGTCTGGGGTGGAAGGTGTTGTATGTGTAAGGGTACCTACTGTGGAAATCCTTCCATGCATTAGGTGGTTCTGTGGCTACCTGTAATGGCAGGACGCCACATTGCACATTTTACATCTTTGGAAAAATCAAGCTCCATCTAACCATGTGCCAAAAAACAACAGCAATGGGCTCTTCTAAGCAGCTGCTTAGCCCTCTGAAAATTAAAATGGTGAAGGCCCACAAAGAAGGTGAAGGTTATAAGAAGATAGATGAGGGGTAAACCAGAACTCCCCCATTACTGCAAAAGACCTGCAGGAAGATTTAGCAGACTCTAGATTTATGATACATTTTTCTACTGTTCAGAGACACCTGAACAAATATGACCTCCATGGAAGAGTCATCATCAGAAGAAAGTCTCTACTGCATCCTCAACACAAAATTTTGTTGAAGTATGCAAAAGAACATCTAAACAATCATGATGCATTTTGGAAACAAGTCCTGTAAATCAATGAGGTTAAAATAGGACTCCTTGGCCACACTGATCAAAGCTATTTGTGGAGAGAATGGGCATAGAATTTCAGGAAAATGTAATCTTGTCAACCTAATGCTTTGAAGTTGTGTTGCAGCCAATGGCACAGGGGGGTGGAGGGAAGAATGGATTCAACTAAATTTTAACAAATTATTCATGTAAACATTACACTATCTGTAAAAAACCTGAAGTTTCTACAAATGGATAAAGACCTTAAACACACGTCAAAATCCACAATAGAGTACCGTAAGTCAAAGGGTGCAATCTGAAGGTTTTGCATTGGCCCTCACAATTCCCTGATCTGAACATCATTGAAAATCTTTGTTTAGACCTCAAAAGTGCAGAGCATGCAAGACGACCCAATAATTTCACAGAACTGGAAGACTTTTCCATGGAAGAATGGATGAAGATCCCTCAAACAAGAAATGAAAGACTCTCTTCAGTTTACAAACTGTTATACTTGCAAAAGGGGATGCTACTAGGTATTAATCATGCAGGGTGCCAAGCTTTTGCATCAGCCTATTTTCCTTTTTGTAATTTTTAAAATATTAAAGGTGAAAATATTATTTTGTTTTGCCTGAAATACAAATGAAATGTGTCATCTGTAATTTTATACCTTTTAGAGATCATTTCATCTTCAGCTTGCTCAACTGTTAACAAAAACAATAATTTTGACAAGGGGTGCACAAACATTTATGTGCCACAATATATTCCATACTGTCTCGTATTGTAAAATAAGTTAAATAAAATAAATAAAGAATAAAAAAATCAAGGTCAGATATATTAGTTTAAAGCAGTGCGCCAGCTTTTCCTTGTGGTTGTTCTTGTGTATGTTTTGTACATGTTTACTGTATTTTTCGGATTATAACACACACTTTTGCTCCCACAAATCTTGGGAGAAAAGTGGGGGGGGGGGTGCGTCTTATAATGCAAATTTACTCTCTGTGCTGTAGGGAGGGGGGTGGTGGCTCTGGAGCGGTGTCTGGGGGCTGGAGGAGGATGGATGTGGGCTACAGAGGTGGCGGGAGGTCACGTGCTCCCGCTCATTAGCCTCATGTAATATGCACAGTAACCGCTGTCCATTACCTCAGTGCTGAAACCGTACTGAGGTATGGACAGGGGTGCGGGCATATCATATGTGCATGCAGTCCCCCCGATCCTGGATATGGCCCCCATCACTGTGTATGCCCCCCATGCTGCTGCCCATACTAAAATAACAAACACTTTCAACTTACCTCTCTGGCACTTGCCTCCATCTCTCCCTGCTTTTGCTGCACCTCCTGAGTCTCGTGGGAGCCAGTCATGGGATCAGCACAGGAGAATAATGTCATCAGTGCGCACCCCAATCACATGACAGTCTTCCACAAGACCCAGTAAGTGCCTCAAAAGCAGGGAGAGATGGAGGCAAGCGCCGGAGAGGTAAGTTGAAATAGTTTGTTATTTTAGTGTGGGCAGAAGCATGGGGGGGCATACACAGTGATGGGGGCCATATCCAGGATGGGGGTTGGCATATCTATCACAGGGGGATGTGCGCCATCACAGTAGGACATATGCCTGAACAGGGGGACGAGTGCCAGCACAGGGGACATTAGATAAGATAAACCCCATTCAACATTTAAAAAAATTTTCTCTTTTCATTCACCAAATTTGGGGTGCATTTTATAAAGCAAAAAATACGGTATTTCAGTTGTTGTGACATTAAAAGTGGATTTATTAACAGATTTTACAATCTAATCACTTAATGAGTGCCAACACATACACACATACAGCCCTCTCTCCTCCCTTCTGCATTCACTCTATGCTATACAGCACTGTCAATCAACATAGAGGGAGAGGGGAATCTGTGGTTAGAATAGTGCACCATGGTGATCAGCCATGTCAAAGATGCACTAAGCACCCTAATAATTAGCATACTGGAGTCAGTACGATCACAGCGATATCAGATTTATATAATTTTTATTAGATTTGAATACTATCCCTCTAAAAATACTTTTTTTTTTCTACAAAATACAGATTTTTGCATCACCAAATTTTAAAGGCTGCAGATTTTATTTGTCTGCTGACAGATGAGTGAGTACGATTACAGCAATACCAAATTTATATATTTTTTTATGTTTTGCCACTTTTACAACATAAAAACAATTTTATAGAAAAATTATTGTTTTTGCTTTGCTGTTTTCTGATGGCTGTAACTTTTGTATTTATTCACAGATAGAGCTGTGTGGCAGCTTGTATTTTGTGGGACAAGATGCCATTTCTAGTGATACACTGTTTATTTACATGTGACAATTTAATCGCGGTTTATTCCACTTTTCCAAGAGGTATGATGAAAAAGCATAATGTTTTTGCCTCATTTTTTTTTCAAGATGTTCACTTAAGGGGTTAATTAATGTAGCAGTTTTATAGAGCGGATCATTACAAATGTGACGATTCCAAATATATGTACTTTTTTATTTATTTTTTTACATAAATATACACATTTATTGGTATTATATTTATTTCATCATTTGCTTTTTATTTCAGTTTTTTTTTTAAATATTTACATTACTTATTATTTATCTGATCACTCCTATAATCCATTGCAATGCACCCGGAGCACTGACAGAAGCCTCATGCATCTGCCATGGTGTGTGAGTCTTTTTGTAGCTGGGTGTAGCTGGGTGACCAAGGAGTCATCATGATGACAACCCTGGGTTACCATGACAGTGGTCGGGTCCTTTCCCAGCCACCTTAATGCTGCATTCGCTATCCCGTGAACGAGATTGTTTAGACAATCTTTCGAGATCGTTGGTGAGATGTCACATGTCTAGATATCGTGAATGAGGCGCCAACAATGTGGCGAGCAGCTATCGTTCACACAACCCAGGAACGATACTTCTTCAATGTTGTGAATAGGCAAAGATCGTTATCTCTGTGTCGTATGCAACGATGCAGCAGGTTGACCGTTGGTTAATTGAATGACGCATGATGGATCTGAGGTCAGAATCTCAAATCTGTGATGAGCGATCAAATGATTTTTCACCGTAACGCAACAACGCACAAACGATATTGTTTAAGTGATTACAAATAATGACGTTTCAGCGATATCGTTAACGATATTGAAGTGTGTGACATGGCTTTATCCCTCCTATGACCCAGCAGCTCCTGCTCTATCTTTAGGCACAGCAATCATATTACAGCTGTGTACGAAGAAGAAAGGGCCATCAGTGCTTCCTATTACTTACCTAGTTATGTGTATACAACCAGGAGTGGACACAATCAGATGGGCCCCTATACAAGGACAATGTATGCGCCCTCTGCAGTCCAAAAGCTCATAATAATGCACAGTTCCATTTGCTTTGGAGGTAGAAATGTGTCCCTTTATCTCTTTGGCCTCTGTGCAGCTGCATAGGTTAAGCTAACATTATGTCTGCACTTGTATGCAGCGAATGACATGGAACAGACTGTAATCAACAATCTGTGGCTTCTTTATGAAAACTCCAGCTGTCTCTGACAGTCGGATCTCTGGTCCCGCAGTTACCTGGTCACATGTACATGCTCTTCTGAGCAATGTGACCTTACCTTCTAGAACGTCACTGCAGAGTAGGAACAGCTGGAAGTTTACAGTTTATGAAAGGGTGTGGATGAAGGTAAAATATGTTTGCAGCTGACAGATTCTCTTTAATTCTGAACACAGATATATATGGTTCATGTAATTACTGCGGAATCACGCAGTTTCTTTTGAATATTTTATTTTCCATGAACTGCTTCATCTCTTACCCGAGAACAAGTTGATCCTTAGAAAAAAGTTGTCAAACTACTGCCGACATTGCGACTCTCTAATTAATTGCTCCATTCAGCAGAATCAAGTAAGCAACTCATCTGACACTAAGGGGAAAATGTAAATGTCTACAGGTTTCAGATGATGTGTGTGCAAATTAGTTTTCACAATTTGTTATTGTCTTTAAATGAGTCAGGTGTGGATACTATTGGGTATTTTTATGTGGAATTCTTGAAATGTTTTTATAGATTTTTTTTTGCATATAAATTACAGCAAATTGAAATTTTTAAAGGAAAGCACAGTATATTCAAACCCTAAAGGCCGCTTTACACAACGCGATATCGCAACGCAACTACGATAAAAAGTCACGTGGTACGGGCGTTGCAGTTGTTATCGTTGGTGCGTTGTGTCGTGTAATTGAGCAATGTGACGCAAGAACAATGCAAAAATGATATCGTTTGTGGATTGTGCATGCTCTTCAACCGTGCAATATTGGCTTGACGATCTGGCAGGATTGTGCTGTGTGACAGCGCAACTACGATTTGGACCACAACTTCCCCTGTTCACTCCAATGTTAATTAATCGTTCCTAACCTCCTGCAATGCAAAAAACAATGAAAGCTGATGTTCTATCCTACAACAAAGGAAAAAAGTGAAATAAAAGTTTTACAAATTTGACTAATGTAACAAAAAACATAACACAATAAAGAGGAAAAAGAGTAAAAAATATTATACCAATAAATACATATATTTATGTAAAAACAAAAATAAACAAAAAAGTACATATATTTGCTATCACCATGTTGAGAAAATCTGCTCTAGAAAACTGTTACACTAATTAACCCCTTCAGTGAACAACATCAAAAAATAAGAAAAAGAGAGCAAATACACACAATAATGGCACAGGAATAATGCACATGCTATAGCCCAGGAATGACACATATAAAATAATACAAAATATCACTAACATAAAGATAGCACAAAATATTGTGCAATATTGCCATTTATATAGATGGGAGTTAGACAAAGGGACATATATGTTGAAAATATGTGTGCAATATCTTCTACTGACATACATATTAGATACTTACCAGGCAGCATTCTGACTAGTAGAAGTCAAGCATGTTGGTGAATTTTTGACCATTCGAGTACTAAAACTGTATGGATATGGATCGAATGGCTCATTAAACAATATTATACCTTCTCAGATCTTTCGATAACTTAAGCATAATTGGGTTTTAATCACATGGAAACATAGAGTTTGAGGCCATTTTTAAGAAATATATGTCCTGATTACTACTGATCATAAAATATGAACTTGGTAAATCCTCTGAATAAACATCTTGAGTATCAATTAAGCACAGTTAAAAGTAATAATGTATTAAAGCACTGACTCCGTTAATGTATGCCCCTGACATACAGCGGTGTACACCGGTTGACTCAAAGGTGTCTACACATTTTAGAATCAGGTGGACTGCTGATAGCTATCGATTGCTTGGGTCATTACCTGAAATTGACTTTAGCTGTCAATCTCCACTTGTAACAAGGCTGCAATAATAGAACAGTCAAAAAGTAAGAAGAAAAATCTTTTGTACTTGCTGTTCACAAGAGAGGAAAAACACAATGACATTTCCCTGACATTCAACTGAAGCCTAATGTACTTTAATGCTGAAAACATATACATAATAGAAGTATATCATCTATTTAAGAAGCAATGTGAATACTATCTTTAGCTATCTCTGTTATTTTGGATTGACCTGTTGCCATACTCAATAATATTGTATATGAATAGTGATGAGCGAGCATGCTCGCCACTACTCGGTACTCGCACGAGTATCACTGTACTCGGGCTACTCGGCGAGCACCGAGTAATCTCGCGATACTCGTGCTGTGCTCGTGGTCGTCATATCTGCATGTTGGCGCTCTTTTGAGAGCCAGCCCACATGCAGGGATTGGCTGGCAGACCACTGCAATGCCACAGCCCTGTTAGTTGTGGCATTGCAGTGATTGGCCGGCCTGCACAGCGTGACCGAGCCATTATAAGACCCGGCCGCGCTGTGCTCTGCACACAGCCATCCAGACAGTGAGTGTAGGGAGAGTGTCTGCTGCTGCTTAGGGACAGATTTGCGGCCCTCATAGGTAGATCCGGAGCAGGGCTGCAAATTGCTGCTGACTACAACAGTCCTTCTCAGGACTAATCTAGGAGGATATAGGCAGGGGGATACAGATCGGAATCCAAGCTTATCTGTGACCATAACAGTCACCAGACTGTTGTATTTACTACCTTGATCCAGGTTAGGGACTAAAATCCAAATCTCCTGTGACCATTACAGTCACCAGACTGGTGTACTTACTACCTTAATACAGGTTAGGGACTAAAATCCTACTCTCCTGTGACCATTACAGTCACCAGACTGGTGTACTTACTACCTTGATACAGGTTAGGGACTAAAATCCTAATCTCCTGTGACCATTACAGTCACCAGACTGTTGTAATTACTACCTTGATACAGGTTAGGGACTAAAATCCTACTCTCCTGTGACTATTACAGTCACCAGACTGGTGTATTTACTACCTTGATACAGGTTAGGGACTAAAATCCTACTCTCCTGTGACCATTACATTCACCAGACTAGTGTACTTACTACCTTGATCCAGGTTAGGGACTAAAATCCTACTCTCCTGTGACCATTACATTCACCAGACTGGTGTACTTACTACCTTGATACAGGTTAGGGACTAAAATCCTAATCTTCTGTGACCAGTACAGTCACCAGACTGGTGTACTTACTACCT
Source organism: Allobates femoralis (assembly GCA_033576535.1). Classification (NCBI taxonomy): domain Eukaryota; kingdom Metazoa; phylum Chordata; class Amphibia; order Anura; family Aromobatidae; genus Allobates; species Allobates femoralis. Next base: position 619,177,194 of record JARQOC010000002.1, read on the forward strand.
TGATACAGGTTAGGGACTAAAATCCTAATTTCCTGTGACCATTACAGTCACCAGACTGGTGTACTTACTACCTTAATACTGGTTAGGGACTAAAATCCTAATCTCCTGTGACCATTACAGTCACCAGACTGGTGTACTTACTACCTTGATACAGGTTAGGGACTAAAATCCTAATCTCCTGTGACCATTACAGTCACCAGACTGTTGTAATTACTACCTTGATACAGGTTAGGGACTAAAATCCTAATCTCCTGTGACCATTACAGTCACCAGACTGGTGTACTTACTACCTTGATACAGGTTAGGGACTAAAATCCTACTCTCCTGTGACCATTACAGTCACCAGACTGGTGTACTTACTACCTTGATACAGGTTAGGGACTAAAATCCTAATCTCCTGTGACCATTACAGTCACCAGACTGGTGTACTTACTACCTTAATACAGGTTAGGGACTAAAATCCTACTCTCACGTGACTATTACAGTCACCAGACTGGTGTACTTACTACCTTGATACAGGTTAGGGACTAAAATCCTACTCTCCTGTGACCATTACAGTCACCAGACTGGTGTACTTACTACCTTGATACAGGTTAGGGACTAAAATCCTAATCTCCTGTGACCATTACATTCACCAGACTGGTGTACTTACTACCTTGATACAGGTTAGGGACTAAAATCCTACCCTCCTGTGACCATTACAGTCACCAGACTGGTGTACTTACTACCTTGATACAGGTTAGGGACTAAAATCCTAATCTCCTGTGACCATTACATTCACCAGACTGGTGTACTTACTACCTTGATACAGGTTAGGGACTAAAATCCTAATCTCCTGTGACCATTACAGTCACCAGACTGTTGTAATTACTACCTTGATACAGGTTAGGGACTAAAATCCTAATCTCCTGTGACCATTACATTCACCAGACTGGTGTACTTACTACCTTGATACAGGTTGTGGAATAAAATCCTAATCTTCTGTGACCATTACAGTCACCAGACTGGTGTACTTACTACCTTAATACAGGTTAGGGACTAAAATCCTAATATCCTGTGACCATTACAGTCACCAGACTGGTGTACTTACTACCTTGATACAGGTTAGGGACTAAAATCCTAATCTCCTGTGACATCAACAGTCACCAGACAGTTGTCGCTGTATACAGGCAAAATGCGCAAGGGCGTTGGCAAGGGCGTTGGCAAGGAACAAGGAAGTGGACGTGATGGTGGTGCAGGCAGAGGCCGAGGTCATGTGCAAGCACTAATTTCGCAACAACAAAGGGGCACATCTCCTCGCTCGCACGTCCTGTCCCAAATTCTTGGGGCCCGCAGCAGTACACCGCTCTTGAACCAAGACCAGTGTCAACAGGTTGTTACTTGGATAGCGGATAATGCTTCAAGTCAGATGGGCACCTCCACAAACACCCTGTCTTTCACACGGTCAAGTGTCAGTAGCCGTGATACTGCACCGCACATTTCCCAACCTGATCCCCCTTCCTACCACCAGGACGAGTACACGTCCACGGACATTACTGATCCCACACTAGGACACTCGGAAGAGCTGTTCACGTATCGATTCGCAGAATCTGGCCTGTCGCCAGCTCCTCTTGAAGTGGGTGATGAGGAGATGGTATGTACAGATGCCCAAATATTTGAGCAGCCACGTTCTCACGAACGGAACGTTGGCAACGTGTCTCAACAAGGGGTGGACGATGATGAGAGACAATTGCCAGGAAGTCAGGAGGAGGATCAGGGTGCGGAAGAGGAAGACGACGTGGTGGATGATCCAGTAGCTGACCCAACATGGCAGGAGGATATGCAGAGCGAGGCCAGCAGTGCACAGGGGGAGGGAGGCGTAGCATCCCAACAGGCAGTACGAAGCAGGGTCGTGTCCGCAGGCAGAAGGCAGCCAACCATTCCCCGGAACACCAACACGACTCAAGGTGCCTGTCCAAATGTTCGGTCTTCCTGAGTCTGGGAGTTTTTTAAGTTGGCTCCAAAAGACTCTAAAAAGGCCATTTGCAACACCTGCCATGCCAGTATCAGCAGGGGTACGAAAACTAGCAGCCTGACCACCACCACCATGATCAGGCACATGTCAGCCAAGCACCCGACTTTGTGGGAAGTACAACAGAGTCGAGGAGCGGTGCTTGCTGATGTCACTGCTACGTCTTCGCGTGTTGTGCGTGCAAGCCAATCCCATGTCCATGCTGGCCGCAAACAAGCCTCCGGCCCTGCACCTGAAGTTGCCCACGCACAAATAACACCAGCATCAAGCACATCCTTGTCCCAGCGCAGCGTTCAATTATCCATTCAGCAAACCTTTGAACGCAGGCGCAAATACGCTGCCAATGCCCCACATGCCACAGTCCTGAATGATCACATTTCGCGACTCATAGCGCTAGAAATGTTGCCTTTCCGGCTGGTGGAGATGGAAGCATTCCGCGACCTGATGACGGCTGCTGTCCCACGTTACTCGGTCCCCAGCCGCCACTCTTTCTCCAGATGTGCCGTCCCCGCATTGCATAACCACGTGTCCAACAGCATCACACGTGCCCTGAACAACGCTGTTTCAGCCAAAGTCCACCTAACCACAGACACGCGGACAAGTGCTTGTGGTCAAGGCCGCTACATCTCCTTGACGGCACACTGGATTAATATTGTGGAGGCTGGGACCCAGTCTGAGCGAGGGACGGAACACGTCCTTCCCACACCAAGGATAGCAGGCTCTACCTCTGTCAGGGTTTCACCGACACTCTACAGCTCCGGAATGTCATGCTCCTCAGCCTCCTCCTGCGCATCCTCATCCACTGTACCCTCCACACCAGTCCCAAGCTGGAAGCACTGCAGCACTGCCTCTGCAAAGCGGCAACAGGCTGTGCTGAAGCTAGTCTGCATAGGTGACAAACCCCACAATGCAGAAGAGGTGTGGACAGCTCTGAAACAGCAGGCAGATCACTGGCTCACACCTCTGAACCTAAAGCCAGGAAAGGTCGTGTGTGACAATGCCGGAACCTGGTGGCAGCTTTGAGGCGAGGCCAGCTGACGCATGTTCCATGCGTGGCCCATGTGCTCAACCTGGTGGTTCAGAGGTTTGTAAAGTCATACCCAGAGCTGTCTGAACTGCTGGTAAAAGTTCGCCGTCTGCGTGCACATTTTTGCAAGTCACCTGCTGCTTCAGCCGGCCTTGCCGGCTTTCAGCGCCGTTTGCGTCTTCCGGCCCACAGACTGGTGTGTGATGTCCCCACGCGTTGGAATTCAACTCTGCACATGTTGGTCATGATATGTTAGCAGAAGAGGGCAGTTGTGGACTACCTGCATCACCTAAGCCATCGGGAAATGGGTCAAACTCCACACATAACACCTGAGGAGTGGAGATGGATGTCGGACCTATGTACCGTCCTCCAAAACTTCGAGGACTCCACCAAGATGGTGAGCGGCGATGACGCCATTATTAGCGTCACCATACCACTACTCTGCCTTCTAAAATGGTCTCTGCTGAAAAACAAAGAGGATGCATTGCAGGTCGAGCGTGATGACTTGGAGCAAGAAACAGTAGTGGGTGTGGGTGAAAACACACAGCCCAGCCTCATCTCATCACAATGTGCAGTGGAGGACTATGACGAGGAGGAGGAGGATGAAGACATGGAGCAACTCTCTGGCCAAATTGAGGATATGACATGCACACCAGTCATACCCTCGATTCAGCGTGGCTGGCCAGAGGACAGGGGAGATGAGGAGGAGGAGGACAGCATGTTCAGTCATCGTGTTGGTCTGGATACTGAAGTGATGGCTGTTAAGAGTCTGGCGCACATGGCTGACGTTATGGTAAGCTGCCTGGCTCGTGACCCTCGCGTTCAGAACATCTTGGCCGACAATCAGTACTGGTTGGCAACACTGTTAGACCCACGCTACAAGGAGAACTTTATGTCTCTCATTCCTGAGGCGGAGAGGTCAGCCAAAATGCAGCAGTTCCAGAAGGCCATAGTCACGGAAGTAGGCAAATCATTCCCCTCACAAAACGCTAGCGGCATAGGTCAGGAATCGGTGGACAACCAAGGCGTACGGCCGAGAGGGGCACAAGTCCAATCCACCAGAGGTAGGGGAACAGTCTTTACGATGTGGGACAGTTTTCTCAGCCCCTCACGTACCACAGCCCCTGAGGTGCGGGGTAGTGCCACAAGAAATGCTAAGTTTGGCCAGATGCTGAAGGAGTACCTTGCAGATCGAACAACTGTACTGCGAGATTCCTCTGTGCCTTTCAATTATTGGGTCTCCAAGCTGGACACGTGGCATGAATTGGCTCTCTACGCCTTGGAAGTCCTGGCCTGCCCTGCCGCTAGTGTATTGTCAGAGCGTGTTTTCAGTGCCGCAGGTGGAATCATTACTGATAAACGCACCCGCCTGTCAACTGAAAATGCTGATAGGCTGACTCTGATCAAGATGAACAAGGGTTGGATTGGGCCAGACTTCACCACACCACCAACAAATGACAACTGAATTTAAATTTTGTTATGGAAATTTGCCATGTACCTCCACTCACCCATGGGTACACACTTCTGGACTTTGGCTAATCGCTGGACAGCTCCTCCTTCTCCTCATGAGCCACCATGATGATCGTTGCAATAGTTAGTCTGTTGTTTGAGGTATACCCGCAGTGGTAAATTTTTTTGCCCATTCTTTTAGAATGGGCATTACACCGACAGGAGACCCGCTCCTTTTCAATGGGAAAAATGTTTTGAGGCCCTCATGCACGTCTCTATCCAGGGACAATGTGGAGCCTCCCAATTTTTGGCTGCCCTGCCAAAGGGCTATACTACAATACACCCACTTGAGGTTTACAGGCCCTACTGCATGTCTGTATGCATGGGTCATTGTTGAACCTCCCAATTTTTGGCTGCCCTGCCAAAGGGCTATACTACAATACACCCACTTGAGGTTTACAGGCCCTCCTGCATGTCTGTATGCATGGGTCATTGTTGAGCCTCCCAATTTTTGGCTGCCCTGCCAAAGGGCTATAGTACAATACACCCACTTCAGGTTTACAGGCCCTCCTGCACGTCTCTATCCAGGGACAATGTGGAGCCTCCCAATTTTTGGCTGCCCTGCCAAAGGGCTATACTACAATACACCCACTTCAGGTTTACAGGCCCTCCTGCACGTCTCTATCCAGGGTCAATGTGGAGCCTCCCAATTTTGGGCTGCCCTGCCAAAGGGCTATACTACAATACACCCACTTCAGGTTTACAGGCCCTCCTGCACGTCTCTATCCAGGGACTATATGGAGCCTCCCAATTTTTGGCTGCCCTGTCAAAGGGCTATACTACAATACACCCACTTCCTTACAATGGGCACTTCAGGTTTACAGGCCCTCATGCACGTCTCTATCCATTGGGCAGCCAAAAATTGGGAGGCTCCACATTGTCCCAGGATAGAGACATGCAGTAGGGCCTGTAAACCTCAAGTGGGTGTATTGTAGTATAGCCCTTTGTCAGGGCAGCCAAAAAGTGGGAGGTTCAACAATGACCCATGCATACAGACATGCAGTAGGGCCTGTAAACCCCTGGCTCCTGCCACCAGCCCTCCAGCATGACTGCATGATGCACAAAACTTCAACACAAGGACAGGAGCCATAAACTACCTTTCTGCTAACCATGTGATGGACCTTGATGTATGGACCCCCATTTGCTCAGCCAGACCACGTCTGTGTATCCACTAATTTGGATCTCAAACTGCATTCCCTATCAAACAGAGGCTTCCAAGGGCAGCATACACCTATCTAACTGAGCTAAAAAGTGGAGTAATACTCCCACTATTGCATATAAGAATCACTTGATGAAGGCTCTTGCATGGGCCGAAACGTTTGATGATTGATGAACTTTCACAAACTCCACAAATAAAAAAACACCAAAAGGATCAATCCTCTCTTGCTTTTTTAAGTAGAGTGCCAGGTTAAGCTCTGTATATAGTTAATCCTCCTTCCCTGGGCACGTACGCTTGCGGTTGAGCCAGGCTTGTCCTATATATACTGCATTGGGGCTGACACAATACACTGTGGGGAGGGTGAAAGTGGAGACCCTCGTGGAAACAACATTAACAGCCCCACTTCTAAACCAGCATCACTAATGTGATGCTTAGTTTCAGGGAGGGGCAGAGGCTGTGGAAGTGACTGCAGCATCTTCCCGGCTCGATGACATACTATGTGAGTGTTGGAATATATTTAGTATAATCCTGTATGTGTAAGTGTTGAATTGCTAGTTTTATTCATTGTCAGTAAAGTTAGTTTAAAAAATAAAAAGATGAACACTCCCAGAAACTCACACACAGGAAATACCATGTGACTGTCAGCAGTTTCCTGTGTATGTGCATGTGAAGAGAAGCACAGCATCTTGCTGACGCTGCAAAGGGACATTTAAGATGTATATTCCTGTTTCCACAAAGCCCTTCATATCTGTACCTTTTTGTTACTAATTAAAGCTAAGTTTTAGGTTTTGTCGAACACTGGAGCTAGACAATGAAGGGGACTTTGGTTCGTCTATAGACTTATCAAAGTATTTTTTGTGTATAGGTTGTAGCTGCTAGTAGACCATGGAGGGTTTACCGTGTATTACTGATGAGCCCTGGGCAAGGGGTACTCGGATACCGGGTCTGGGTTTGATGGATTTATCTGGGGAATCACGGGTGGTCGGGTTCCAGGCTCCATGCCCTGGCTGTCATTTGTTAGATGTGGGAAATATTTACAGGGGATAAAGAGTACGTGACGCCACCTGTGGATCCCAGTAATTTGGGTGCCGGCGCTGCAGGCCGGCTGCTGAGGTGATGATGGGTGCAGCTCAGTGTGGTCCAACTCCCCACAGGTGGAACTTTTACCTCAGGGCAGTGTAGATGGAGGATGATGAGGGGGATGAGGGGAGTTGTTGTTCTTACCCCTCCGGTGAGATGCTGGTGATGCTGAGGCCCTCCGGCACCAGCGAGAAAAATGACAGAGACCAGTTCAACTCCAACTCCACTTTACTGGGTACTGGCAGATGTTAAGGTGAAACACGGTACAGCCTGGTTTAACAGGTGATTGTTGCCGATTCAGGGTCCCCCCTATGGAGTCTTCAGATGTTCCCTTCTTTAGTCTTTTGGGGTCTATTTCTGTCCTTCTCTCTCTCTACCACCCTTGAAGAGCTCTTCCGCCAGTCCCCTGGTCTCCTACGGTGGAGCGTTTCCTTTACCGGTACGGACGGAAGCGGTAACTCCTCCCACCACCGGAATCCGGGCCTATGCTCCTGTAATCTTGGACCTTTTTTTGGGCCTGAGGGTCGAGGTACCTTCTTGTGGCGCTAACAGCAACCCAGTGATTATGGGCCCACAGCTCTTCGGTTTGCGGCCAGAGATAAACTACAGACCGCTTCGGCTTTCCATGTTTCCGGTGTTCCCCAGACTAAACCAGCCGGCTCCAATCGGTTCTGTTCCGTATCCTACTTTCCTGGGACCCCTCTTGGAGATGGGATCCTTCCTGTCGCAGAGCTGTGAGGCGCGTCCTCACTGACTGCCTTCCCAGCACTAACTGACTAACTGTCACTCACGTCTTCCTACACTAACCTAAGCTCCACCCCCTTTTGGACCTACTGAATTATCAGTCCCTTACTCTAAGGTGGCCTAGTGTTGTGTGGAAATTCAGATTCCATAGGTTAAATCCTAAATCCACAACTTACAGAGGATCACATATATTTATAAAGTGTAATACCTCTCTGTGGCGCCTATCCAGAGGGGCGCCACACAACTCCTCCTCATTTGTTTGTCTAGGGACACATTGTTTGTTTTAGGCCCAGCGCTATCTATAACCCCTTAGCAATGGCTGATTAATCGAATTAATACCTTAGACATCAAATGTGGTTAACCGTTATTCTGGATGTTTATTTCCTATCTCATTTATCCCTCTATTCTAAACTATTCTCTAATATACTTGCTTTAATAATGCCTTAACTACAGCATCTAACAGCTAATATATTTTTTTATATATGTTGTCTGATCATGTATCGCGTGAGTGCCCTGTGATCATTCAGGATTCACTGAAAGCATGTTGACAACAGAACTTAGCTTTACATTGTTTGTTTTAGCCCCAGCACTATCTATAACCCCTTAGCAATGGCTGAGTAATATCTGTAGACAAAACTGACTGTTATGAAAAATAACAGCCAGTTTTGTCTATAGATATTACTGACTGCAGCAACAATATCCTAGATTGGCCCCCTGCCTACCTGGTATCTTAAATCACCAGAGGTACATATATAACCAATAGAGGATTAATATCAGGATCATCATCACGGCTAATGATATTGAGGATAATTTTTCTTTCACCCCGCTAGCTACAAGATAAAGAAAAAACGAAAACACTAATTCCAGGTAAGAATTAGAAAAAACCTAGAGTGAGTTAATAGATAAGCAATTGTATACTATTACTACCCCACAGTAAATTGGATAACCAATAACTCATAGCATATTTTACCTTTTAGGTATAAAGAGACCGATCCGACACTAAAAAACCAAAAATTGAGAAATTGTACAACAGCTCCCTTACAAGAAATTGTTGTTGTTTTCAGTATCACTATTATTTTTAGGACAGTGTGTATCACTTTTTATACTTAATTTTATAAACTTTTTTAAATCAACATCCGGAATAACGGTTAACCACATTTGATGTGTAAGGTATTATTTCAATTACTCAGCCATTGCTAAGCGGTTATAGATAGCGTTGGGTCTCAAACAAACAATGTAAAGCTAAGTTCTGTTGTCAACACGCTTTCAGTGAATCCTGAATGATCCACTGCCAACAATGAGTATCCCAGGATGCACTGGGGCACTCTCACGATACATGATCAGACAGAACCTATAAAAAAATATTAGCTGTCAGGTGCTGTAGTTAAGCAATTATTAAAGCAAGTATATTAGAGAATAGTTTAGAATAGAGGGATAAATGATATAGGAAATTAAAAGAAAAATAAATTTTTTCTGCACACTGAATTTAAAGAGGTTTTCTAATCCTTTAAAATATGGCTACACAACCTCTTTAAATTCAGTGTTTCCACAAAGTGATATTATAAATAAACTTTTTTAAGTTAGAGATGAACCATAGGGCCACGTCACACACACAGATATCTGTGCAGATATTGTTCGCAGATCTCTGGTTGCAGTGAAATCATGGACACATTGTACCATTTGTACACAGCCACAAAATGGAGCAATGTGTCCATGATTTCACTGCAACCAGAGATCTGCGAACAATCTCTGCACAGATATCTGTGTGTGTGACGTGGCCCATAGATTAATTATCACATGTCTGACTTCATAAATACTGACTGATCAGCTGTGACTACTAGGGAAAATAATTCTAGTCCAGGGTTCCCCTACTCCAGTCCTCAAGGGCCACCAACAGTGCCTGTCTTCAGAATTTCTTTTGTATTGCACAGAGGTTGGCATCATTACCTGGACTGGTAATTAAATTATCACCTGTGCAATACTAAGGAAACCCTGAAAACATGACCTGTTGGTGGCTCCTGAGGACTGAAGTTGGGGAACACGGATTAGCTTGATCGGTTCTTTTCTGGCTAAAAGTGACTTACTTCTCCAACCTTTATATGCCTCATTACAGCATGAGACATCTCCTCTAAGCAAAGTTGAAACAATGTGACACTTTTGCACCCACATGACCATTGTGTGTACATCCCAAATCCCAAATAATCGTTTGGTTTAGTAATTGTACTGTCTGCAGTTTTTTGTTGGGATCATCTAGCGCCCATTCCTGTAGTATAAATCACTGACAGTGAGGAGCATACTCTTGCTTTTTCACTCCTACACTGTGACAAAACTCTTATCACAGAAGCTCTGTACGTATTTCTTCTAACAAATATTTTAAAGATCAGGTTATTATACAAGTGCTTCACAGTCTCCCGTAGCTCCTCTAGTTCCTCTGAATTCAATATCTAAGCAATTGGTGAAGAGAAAGGAGAACACAGTCGCTGTCATTTCACAGCGGTTTCACTTCTGTTTGTCCATGTTTTTTTGCAACAATACTGGAGATTTTATCCGCTATACTAACACTGAGAAGCAAGTATTTGTGAAGTGTAAGGGAAATGATGCTTGGCTCTAAAGATTTTAAAAAACATAAATCTGAGTCAACACTTTGTAGGACTACCTTTCGTGACAAGTCTTTTGGGGTATGTTTTTATCAGCTTTGCAAATCTAGAGGCTGACATTTTTGCCCATTTTTCTTTGAATATAGCTGTAACCCAGTGAGATTGGATGGAGGCATCTGTGAAGAGCAATTTATAGATCTTGTCATAGATTCTCAATGGGATTTAGGTCTGGAATGACTGGGCCATTCACAAATAAATATGCTTTGATCTAAACCATTGCATTGTAGCTCTGGCAGTAGATTGAGGATTGTTGTCCTGCTGGAAAGTGAACCTATGTCTCAGCCTAAAATCTTTTGCAGCCTCTTACAGGTTTTCCTTCAGTATTGCCCTGTATTTGGCTCCATCCATCTTCCCATCAACTCTGATGTTTTACTGCCCCTGTCAAGTTTCCCTGAGGAAAAGCCTCCCCACAGTATAATGTTGTCACCACCATGTGTGACTGTGGGGATGGTGTTTTCAGGCTGATGTGCAGTGTTAGTTTTCCACCGCACATATCGTTTTAAATTTAGCACAAAAAGTTCTACTTTGGTCTCATCTGCCCAGAGAACCTTCTTCCACATGCAAGCTGCGTCCTCTCTATGGCTTTTGCAAACTGGAAATAGGACTTTGTATGGCTTGCTTTCAAAAATGGCTGTTTTTTTGCCATTTTACCATAAAGGACAGATTTGTGGAGTATACAACTGATAGTTGTCCTGTGGACAGATTCACCCACCTGAGATGTGGATCTCTGCAGCTCCTTCAGAATGCTATTAGGCCTCTTGGCTGCTTCTCTAATTAGTCAAGAAGAAAAAGCCAGCACCCGATCCATATGGCTAAACAAATTTTATTTGAACTCACATAAACATAATTAAAAATCGCATCTGTATGGCAGATGTCATACAGATGCGATTTTTAATTATATGTTTGTGAGTTCAAATAAAGAAGAATTTGTTTAGCCATATGGATCGGGTGCTGGCTTTTTCTTCTTGATTATTCCATTGATTATTGTAGATGCCAGCCACTGCCGCCACCTGACCGGGTCTAATTGGAGGCACAAGGGTGAGCTTATCCATTCCCCTTTCCTTTCATTCATTTGATTCTCTAATTAGTGCTCTCCGTGCTTGGGATATCAGTTTGGATGGATGACAAATGCTTGATAGGTTTGTAGTTGTGCCATACTCCTTCCATTTTTGGATGATGCATTGACCAGTCCTCTGTGAGATGTTAAAGCCTTGCTTTACTATTCTTCACAGCTTTGTCCTTGACCTGTCTGGTGTATTCCTTGGTTTTTGTGATGATGTTTCATGCTTAATGTTCTTAAACAATCCTCTGAGACCTTCACACAACAGCTGTAGTTATAATGAGAATAAATTACACACAGGTGGACTTCATTTACTAGTTAAGTGACTTCTGGAGGTAATTGGTCACTTAGGATTTTATTTAGGGGTATCAGACTATGGGGGCCTCAATACAAATCATCCACATCACAATTTTCAAAGCTATATTATTAAAATATGTAGAAAAACATATAATTTCCTTTAGTTTCATAAACATTTGCTACTTAGTGTTGGTCTATCACATAACATCCCACCAAAAATACATTTAAGTTTGTGGGTGTAATATGAATTATGTGGAAAAGTTCACACGATATGAATACTTTTTCAATGCACTGCAAATTCTTTTTATGAGAAATATAATTTGGTCCCATTCTCATAGATTTGACATAGATTGTTGAGCACTATAGTAGATTATCTTACATAGATTAATGGTTACAACACCCCACTTCACAAACAAAGCCAGTCCATCCCATTTCATTAATCTACAGATGAGATTCTCTGCAACCAATCTTGCTCCTAAAGATTGAAAATGAGAATGTTAAGAGGTCAGGGCATAGGATAAAAGATCTCAGTTAATACGTTCACAGAGGAAATTAACTCTGTGTGTGCTATTATATGGGGATATCTGGGAATGCTTCATATAAGGGCTATTAGTCTGCTGCATTTGAAATTAATTTAAAAAAAGGCCCTATAAAGCCTGTCTACATAGAGATTTCCTTTCTGTAAATTAGAACTGAGATATTCAGTAATCTTTTAATATTTCAATGGATCCAGAAAGATTACAGGTTGCAGGATAATAAAAAAATGTCTGCTTCCTTCGAGGAACAGCTCCACACCGGCCCAGCTCCACTGAAGTGAATATGGATGATCTGGCACATGACGTATAACCTATGGACAGGTGTGGAATAGTTTTTTTAACAAACGCAGCATTCTTCTAATTGATATAGAGGACTATTTTGGGGGGTGACGGGATTGTTAGAAAGAAAATAATGAAAGCAGCACTTTTACTTTTGTCATGAAAAGTTACAAGCAGGAACGGCAATAGAAATGAATACAGCCACCTCTCCTCCACACCAGCCATCTCTCCACAATGAACCCACCTCTACCGGACATTTATAGCATATCCTGCCGATACGTCTATTTTTATTTGTGTAAAACAGACCATTTTTCTCTAATGTATCATCCTCTTTGCCCCTACGTCACCTTTATTCTTACCAGTTTTTTTTTAAATCAAAGTAATAGAGTGCCTGAACTTTTATTTATCCATTAACTCTTAGGCCGGCTTCACACCATGATTTTTCGGGTCCGGGGCTGTCTGGTGTGACCCGGACAGCCCCGGATCCGAATTTGTCCCCCATATTTCCCCATGGGGCCAGATAGCTGTTATTTGCCATCCGGTTTGGGACTTTTCCGGGAGGATCTCGTTTTGTTCGATTTTTGCATCGGACACAAATATGAGTCTGCAGTATTTTTTGTGTCCCAAGCAACAATCAGACAAAACCAGATCCTCCTGGATCTGGCGCCCATAGCATGGGAGTCTATGGGCACTGGATCGCGCCAGATCTGGCAGAAAATCGTGCCGGTTCTCGGAAGCTTGGTGCTGAAGGAGCGGAGGCTGTTAAAAGCAGATGTGGGGACCCGGGGGTCAGTGGGTGCTCTTGTCCGCAGGCCCAGCCGCCTTTGCAATGACAACGTGGACCAAGGCTTATCCACTGAACGCCTGAGCTCCTTAACCGTGGGCGGAACACTACTCAGACAACACAGGGTGAGGGAACCACAATATTAAGGCTTTATTGGATCCCCATACAGTATACAGCATACAACAAATAACCAGAAAAACACAACAATGTAACAGGCAACAGAATCTCACCATTCCGCTGGCTCACCAGGGATTAGAATATAGCACAGCAAAGTCAGTAGCCAGGTGACTGGATTGTCCCAACCTGCGTGGCTTCCTTATACCATCTTTGTCATCACAGCTGAATCCAATAATTTGATGCTGAAGTCCTTGTGGTCTTATAGTCCGGGTTCTGATCCTCTTTGTCGGCACCGAAATGCCTAGGCCGGGGTATGGCTGGCCAATCGGACCCGAAGATCCTAGATTCGCTGCTTTTATCAAGTCCAGTGCCACTCTAACTGGGACCGAAATCCCTAGGCTGAGGGCACTAGACAGAATCTAACTCTCTGGTTAATGAACAGCTCTCCTTACATACCTTCAGCCCTCATTGCCAAATACTGGGGACTTCACGATAGGTGGAATAACACTGTCTTCTCATTCTCATCAAGCCTCATTTAACATATTTTTAGTAGTATTGCAGTCCTGGCAAGGTAAAGCGACATACTGATTGATATAGCCCTTACAATGGAATGTTTGTAGGAGACATTCAGTCTGCAAACCATGACATTAAAACAATGGTGGCTGGGGCAATTTACATAAAGTCAACATCCACAGGGTAATATACAATGGACGATTAGCATAATTAAGTTCTCTGGCCTTCTATGCGAAACAAGTTAGATAATTACATTACCATGCTAAAATAAACACCAACAGTCATCTACAAGACTTGTAGGAAAATACAAAATACTGTCTGGTTAGAGTTTAAGGACTTAACCCATGAAAGTTTGCAACAAAATACCATATTGTCTGGGTTACATAAGAAATCATCATATGTTCTACATTGAAGGAGTCCATTTCGTCAAAGCAGCCACTGCTGAATTTCAGCACCTGGAGAGCTCCACGGCTGAAATTTCAGCACCACGGCCAGCTGCCCTGCAGCCGCGGTACTGAAATTTCAGCACTGGACAGCGCCAGTAACGAAGCCGGCGGTTATGCTTGTACGGGGCTCTCAAGTTGTGTCCGGTGAATCCTGCAAAACACCGGACACAACCTGACAGTAAAAAATCACCCCCCATCCAGCGTGTGCCTTTCCTGTTCCAATTCTTTCCTTCTTCCCAGTAGTCGTGTGAAGCCTGACCCCATAGAGTAGATCTGACCTCCTGCTGTCCATCTCTCTCTCTCCTCGCTCCTGTCGGGTTGCCTTCTCTAGACACTGCGGCTCTGCCCTGCTGTGTCTGGTACCCTCTTCTGGTCGCTTGAGAGTCTGAGTGGTACATATAGATACCCTCATATAGCCGGATTTTCTGTGGTCCTTGAAGGATCCCACAGGTGTGGGCTCCGGTGCCCGGTAAGCTGCCGGGGTTGGACTCCTGAAGTCTATCTCTCCCCCAGGCTGGCTGTCTGCGCCTGGGATAGCTTTCACCTGGTCTCTCACTCTTTCTATCTTCCTCCTTCTCCGACTGTTCCAGACCCTCTCTCCCTCTCGCCCAAAAAGAGGGAGACTATTCTTGCTCCTAGTTTGCCATTCTGCTGAAAGACCTCCTTTCTCCCCCTGGATGTGGTTTTTATTTCCTTCCAGGTACCTCCCACCATGTGATCTAGTGTGGGGTGTGGGTTTAGGGTTCCGCCTACCATCCTGAAATCCAATTGCAGCTGGGGAGACTACACCTCTTTTACTGGTGCAGTACCCCTCTGTGGCACCTACATAATGGGGTGCCACATACCCCCTTGATTGAATATACTCATCCGCGAGTATCAGCACTTGTCTACCGGGAAGTGAAAAGATTTTTATAAACAGTACTAACGGGTAACTATTTACAGTTTAAGCATATTTAGGTTTTCTTCCCAGTGCTGGGAGGCTCATTACTTTTAACGTTTCACATACAAAAGACATACATTATTACCTCAGCCCAACGGGACCAGCACTGGGTATGCGGGCCCAGTGGTAATCTTTAGTCCAGCACAGTCCAGTGTGTGTTATCACTGCTGGGCCACTGCTCACTCAGCACACATCGTTAAGTAAAACAGGGGAAAGACAGTTCAAATACAAAAGTCTTTGAGTCTTCATTCAGGGCTTGTAAAAGGGAAAAGTATAAAAATAAAGGGGCATGGTTACTGCAAAGGTGAGGGGCTATATACAGGGGCAATGTCTCAACTTGGGAGTCTATTGCAAGCATAATGTCAATGTTCTGCACGGGCGATTCTAATGGCAAACCAGCCTAACGGGCCGGGGTAACGCTCATAGGTCACTTGCTCACTTCTGTAGAGCTCTCGCCTCGGATGTCCTTTACGTAGAAATGACTCCACATCCCGCCAGGAAAAGAAGATATTGTCAAAGAGTTCGGGTTCACGGAGAAATCCCCAACCGTCCTCCTGGTAGACGGAGATAACTGTCTCTGTGCGGTGGAGTTCTAATGGAAGTGGGGGCTGGGCTCTGTCTGACTTCCTCGCGCAGTCTCCTTGTCGCCTGCTCACGCTGGTACCACTCCTCTCTCTTTCTCTGCCTGGCCACTTGGTCCCTTTCTTTCAATGTGGATCGGGAACGTTGCAACGACTGGTACTGTGGGGGCGGTGAGTTGCCGGGTGGGACTTGTGAGACTACTCGTGTCTCCGCGGAACTCAAGATGGCGGGTACTCCTTGCTGGTGCCGCTGCCATGCGGTCCACCATGCCGCTTCTGAAGTACTTTCTCCAGAGGCTCCTTCTATGTCCCCTGGTTCCTCGAAGCCATCCACGTCGGGGTCATTGTCGACTTCCTCCTCAACCTCGACGTCCGGTGCTGTGGGTGGTGTCCACCCTGCTTCCTGCCAGAGACAGCTGTTGGCCCGGGACGGTGGTGAGGTTGGGGGCTTAGTCTGAACTCCCATGTCCCGGGTCTGGACGGGTGGTGGTACGGGTGGTAGAAAGGCGCGGTATTCTTCCACTGCTCACTCGGCCACCGCCACCTCCCGTGCCTCGTGGGTTGCTCTCCTGGATGACAGTTCAATTGTCCGCTCGGCACTCCACCGCCGACACACCCAAGTTAAAGTCTGCTCCATCTCTTGGCGGAGCTGGGTAAAAACATCCCGCCAGTAGTCAGCATCCCTCTCCATCGTCAAGAGGGATGCTGCTGCCGGATCGCCTTTCTCTGCGCAGGTCTGCTCCTCCAACTCTCGCACAATGTCTCTCCACCGGGGTGCCGCCATGCTGCCGGGTACAAAGGAGCCTAGTTGTTTCTGTCCTTCTCTTCCGGTTTGTCTTGTTATGGGCGGGCACTCCCTGGGAATTTCCTGTGGGCCACCCTCCTGATTGATGACAATCGGGGCAGCAACACTTCCTTCTTCTAGGGGCTGAGGCACACCCCCGGGCCTGCACATGGTGTTTAGTACATGGCTACGGCGCCATCTTGGGTCCTCCTGCGATAATGGTGGGAACCCATTTTTGGCGCCAAGCAATTGCGGGAAAAAGTTTGTTTTAAGTCCAAGTCCAAGTTCAAGGCGCACAGTACCCGGTGGTACCGGGCACAATATCCTGTTCGTGATGCCAGAAAAGATATGTCGAGCCTCAGGCTTTGTGGTACTCGGGTATCAGGCGGCAGAAGGGGTTAACTGTGTCATGGGGAATGGCGGCCGTGCCTGATCCTTTATCCCGAAGGACGGTTCTCTTGAAAAGGGGAATTATGTACAGGGGATGCTATTTACCAGTTTGTAGTTGTCGTGACGCCACCTGCAGTGTCTAGTGATGTGCACCAGCGCCTCCACAGTCTGCCAGAGGCCGATGGGATTGCGGCCGAGATGGTGTGGTCTTCCGCAGGCAGGACCGGGACCTCGGGGGCAGAGTTCCTGTGAAAGGAATAAGTTCATGGAAAAAAGATGCAGCAGAGTCAATTTCACTTTACTCCGGGTACTTTACTGCAACTTTGGCAGCGTTATTACAGTCCTCAGTGCAGTAATATGTAAACGACAAGTGGCTATGGGTGGCTGCAAGCGGATCTCTGGAAGCTGGACAGAACCCCCCAGTGTGTGCCTTTCCTGTTCCAATTCTTCCCTTCTTCCCAGTAGTTGTGTGAAGCCTGACCCCATAGTCTGAGCAGTACATATAGATACCCTTATATCGCCGGATTTTCTGTGGTCCTTGGAGGATCCCACAGGTGCAGGCTCCAGTGCCTGGTAAGCTGCCGGGGTTGGACTTCTGAAGTCCATCTCTCCCCCAGGCTGGCTGTCTGCGCCTAGGATAGCTTCCTGCTGATCTTTCACTCTTTCTATCTTCCTCCTTCTATGGCTGTTCCAGACCCTCTCTCCCTCTCGCCCCAAAAGAGGAAGACTATTCTTGCTCCTAGTTTGCCATTCTGCTGAAAGACCTCCTTTCTCCCCCTGGAAGTGGTTTTTATTCCCTTCCAGGTACCTCCCACCATGTGATCTTGTGTGGGGTGTGGGTCTAGGGTTTCGCCTATCATCCTGAAATACACTTGCAGCTGGGGCGACTACACCTCTTTTACGGGTGCAGTACCCCTCTGTGGCACCTACATAGTGGGGCGCCACACAAGAATAGTCTCCCTCTTTTTAGACGAGAGGGAGAGAGGGTCTGGAACAGTCGGAGAAGGAGGAAGATAGAAAGAGTGAGAGGCAAAAGAAAGATCCGAGGCGCAGACAGCTTGAAGGGGAAGAGGAACTCCAGGGGGTTCAGCCCAGTCAGCTTACCGGGTCCCGGAGCCCGCACCTGTGGGATCTATAGGACCACAGAAAATCTGGAGTCTACAGCCACCCCAGGCACACAAGCAACCGAAAGAGGGTACCAGGCACCGCTTGAGGGTTCAGCGGTCGGCCAGCAGAAGGTTATCTGATGGGAGCAAAGGTGGGAGGAAAAGCGGAGGTCCGGCTGATTCCAAGTCACCGGACTTCATACAAATTACTGGGAAGCAGGAAGGAATAGACGGGAGAGAATGCACACACCAAGGGATCCATCATACCACCTGGATCCGCTTGCAGCCACCCGTTAGCTACCTGTTTTAACATCTGAATATTGAACTGAGAACTGTAACTAATGCTGCTAAAGTTTCCAGTAAAGTACCCAGAGTGAAGTGAATCCGACTCTGCTGCATCTTATTTTGCATGAACTTGTTCCTTCACAGGATCGCTGCCCCTGAGGTCCATTCCTGCCTGTGGAGGATTTCATCATCTCAGCCGCGATACCACCGACCTCCGGCGGACTGTGGCAGCGCTGGTGCAAATCACCAGAAACTGCAGGTGGCATCATGACAATAAACTGTTTATAATCTCTTGTATATAAAACCCCTTTTTCAAAAGATACCCCAGGACACGGAGTCAGGCGTGGCCGCCATCCCCCGTGACAATCGGAGAGTTAACCCTTGCCGCCTGACACCCGAGTACCCCAAAGCCTTGGCGCTACCGCTGCATGAGGGGACCGGCCCCAATCTGGTGTGAAACTGCATGTTCAAGCCAGAAACCAAATGCTACTGGTCTGCATGAGTAGTAGCCTACTCCAGTCTACACTCCCGGGCACAGAGGGTCAAGAGTCAACTGTCAACTGTCACTCGACAGGGCCCATAGTCGCCTGCCTTGAACTAGTAGCACGGAGGCTCAGGACAGGAGAAGGGCAGATGATCAGTGCAGAGAGGGCAGCAAAGGAAGGCTTATAAATTGTGTCTCAGCAGAATGTTCCTGGACTATCTGAGGGCCGGCCAAGCCGCAAGCTGTTAGAGCACAGTGCCTTGGCTGGGTCTGCACCGAAATAAGCTGCAAGTAAAGAAACTGGTAAGAATTACATCCCCTGTGTCTGTCCTCTTCTTCTGCGCCTTTCAGATTCCTCTGATAAGACATATTAAAAAGTTGCTTATTTGATGTCTACTGTTGATTTATTAAATAAAACTTGAAATGACTCTTTAAGAACTTGATTTATTCATATTAGTTATAGTTATTATTTTTTTCTTATTTTGAGTGCTACCATTCAATTAGTTTTTCAGACAGTTTCCACAATGTCTTCAACTTAAAATGGTTGTTGCAGAATGAATTAATATTGTAACTTCAGTAAATAGAGAGCTGTAAGACATTTCTATGCCCCCTAGTGGATAATGGTAGCACTGCAAGCTAACAATAAGCATGAGAATGTATCATTATCATGATAACTAATTTAAAAATTAATAAGTATGAATAACTAATTTAAATGCATTTCAATAAGGATCCAGAAATGATCCTCTCCTGGAAAGCACAGATCACCAATATAAAATCTGTGAAAATCACTGTTTAGAATTTACAAATGGTAACATAGAAGAAGGGACACGTAAAAGAAAACCATAACAAATATAATTCTCAGTACAGCAATATAGAATTAGTATCATAGGTTGAATCCCTTTCTTACATTTCACTGCACGTATATCTGACCGTGACATTTAAAAGGAATCTGTCAGCAGGATTTCACCACCAAAACTATTAACGAGTAGCTCATTCAAGCACAAGTCTAGCAATACCTTTCCATGGCCAGTCTGCGTCACTGTTGATGAGAAATCAACATTTGAATTGATATAAAAATGATGTTACCCAAGGAATTGTCCACTACATGGTCAAACCAAATCCAGACAAGAGGAGAATAAAGCCAGTGCTGATTGGCCACAGTGATTGCGTCATATAATGTTATACATGTCACATGAGCCCTGGGAGAGGCTGTGCTGACACCGCTGGAACAGCATTGGCAGCGGAAGTGAGTAAAGGTGATGTTATTTTGTTGTGGTGAAACATAAAGGTAGAGAAGTGGTTGTCCAAATAGTGTTAAAATCCTTTAAAGAACTATAATAGATACAAATCCTCTGTCACTCCAGCTCTATTCCCTGTGCTGCACTGCCTTCTCCTGTTCTATAGACAGCCTGTATGTTGTGTGACTTCAGGCAAAGTGTTATGCACTCGTGGTAACTCAGATGGGAAAATAGAGCCTGTCATTAAACTACAGCATTAATCGGCTCCTATACAGACTAAAGTTAATAGTGGCACAGTCCCTGATGACACCTGCGCAGTCTAAAACAACCCTAACCACAAAACTAGGCCTAAAAGGCCATCGAGTGTCCCTCGGGAGAGATGCAGAGAACTATAACCCTGAATAAGGTTGGTAGAGATAGAAAAGATGATAGATAGATAGATAGATAGATAGATAGATAGATAGATAGATAGATAGATAGATAGATAGATAGATAGAGCAAAAAAAGCAGGCAGCACTCCAACAAAAGTTGTGATGAAAATTGTGGCTTTTCTGATCCTTACGTGGTGACGTTTCGGTGGATTTCTGCATCTTTCTCAAGCAAGATACAAGTGAAAAGTGAGCTATTAAATAAATAGTATTACCACAGTCCATGTCTCATTAATTAATTAATCTGATAAGGAGACATTTAACACATGAGGTTAAAAGTACATAGATATTATTAGTATGGCTAGGCCCAAGACTCCAATCAGGATCCAGATTGCAATTTAGCCAGCAGAGAAAAAGAAAGGGAAGAAATAATTAGCTGCACTCACAATGTGATAGTGTAGAGGCCCAGTCCAGATTGTGTCTGTCCCTTTAAGTACCCCTGGACTGTGAGTAGCTCCTGCACATTACAACTCACTCCCAAGCTATCCCTCTACATTTATTCCTTTCATTTGTGAGCTTTAAAGTCCAGTCACATCCATTTATATTTAACTAGATGGCGGCCCGAATCTAAAGAATCGGGTAGTCTAGAATCCATATATGGTTTATTTACGAATAGTTAGGGGAGTGCGGTGAAATGAATTGTGTGTATACAGGTGGCTCAGTGGTTAGCACTGTATATGGTGGCTCAGTGGTTAGCAATGTATACGGTGGCTCAGTGGTTGGCATGTATATGGCGGCTCAGTGGTTAGCACTGTATACGGTGGCTCAGTGGTTAGCACTGTATATGGTGGCTCAGTGGTTGGCACTGTATACAGTGGCTCAGTGGTTAGCACAGTATATGGTGGCTCAGTGGTTAGCACTGTATGGTGGCTCAGTGGTTAGCACAGTATATGGTGGCTCAGTGGTTAG
This sequence comes from Allobates femoralis, assembly GCA_033576535.1. Taxonomy (NCBI): domain Eukaryota; kingdom Metazoa; phylum Chordata; class Amphibia; order Anura; family Aromobatidae; genus Allobates; species Allobates femoralis. The sequence continues at coordinate 619,198,558 of JARQOC010000002.1, forward strand.
CAATGTATACGGTGGCTCAGTGGGTAGCAGAGTATATGGTGGCTCAGTGGTTAGCACTATATATGGTGGGTCAGTGGATAACACTGTATATGGTGGCTCAGTGGTTAGCACTGTATACGGTGGCTCAGTGGTTAGCACTGTATACGGTGGCTCAGTGGTTAGCACTGTAAATGGTGGCTCAGTGGTTAGCACTGTATATGGTGGCTCAGTGGTTAGCACTGTATACGGTGGCTCAGTGGTTAGCACTGTATGGTGGCTCAGTGGTAGCAGAGTATATGGTGGCTCAGTGGTTAGCACTGTATATGGTGGCTCAGTAGTTGGCACTGTATACGGTGCCTCAGTGGTTAGCAGCACTGTATATGGTGGCTCAGTGGTTGGCACTGTATACGGTGGCTCAGTGGTTAGCACTGTATATGGTGGCTCAGTGGTTAGCACTGTATATGGTGGCTCAGTGGTTAGCACTGTATATGGTGGCTCAGTGGTTAGCACTGTATATGGTGGCTCAGTGGTTAGCACTGTATGGTGGCTTAGTGGTTAGCACTGTATGGAGGCTTAGTGGTTAGCACTGTATATGGTGCGTCAGTGGTTAGCACTGTATATGGTGGCTCAGTGGTTAGCAGCACTGTATATGGTGGCTCAGTGGTTGGCACTGTATACGGTGGCTCAGTGGTTAGCACTGTATATGGTGGCTCAGTGGTTAGCACTGTATATGGTGGCTCAGTGGTTAGCACTGTATATGGTGGCTCAGTGGTTAGCACTGTATATGGTGGCTCAGTGGTTAGCACTGTATATGATGGCTCAGTGGTTAGCACTGTATGGTGGCTCAGTGGTTAGCACTGTATATGGTGGCTCAGTGGTTAGCACTGTATATGATGGCTCAGTGGTTAGCACTGTATATGATGGCTCAGTGGTTAGCACTGTATATGGTGGCTCAGTGGTTAGCACTGTATACGGTGGCTCAGTGGTTAGCACTGTATACGGTGGCTCAGTGGCTAGCACTGTAAATGGTGGCTCAGTGGTTAGCACTGTATATGGTGGGTCAGTGGTTAGCACTGTATATGGTGGCTCAGTGGTTAGCACTGTATATGGTGGCTCAGTGGTTAACACTGTATACGGTAGCTCAGTGGTTTAGCACTGTATACAGTGGCTCAGTGGTTAGCACTGTATACGGTGGCTCAGTGGTTAGCACTGCGCGGTGGCTTAGTGGTTAGTACAGTACGATGGCTGAGTGGTTAGCACAGTATACGGTGGGTCAGTGGTTAGCACAGTATGATGGCTCAGTGGTTTTCAGTGTATATGGTGGCTCAGTGGTTAGCAGTGTATTTGATGGCTCAGTGGTTTTCACGGTGTGAAGGCTTAGTGGTTTGCACAGTATGATGGCTCAGTGGTTAGCACAGTATCATGGCTTAGTGGTTTTCAGTGTATATGGTGGCTCAGTGGTTAGCACTGTATTTGATGGCTCAGTGGTTTTCACGGTGTGAAGGCTTAGTGGTTTGCACAGTGCGGTGGCTCAGTGGTTTTCACAGTGCGTTGGCTCAGTGGTTAGCACTGCGCAGTGGCTCAGTGGTCAGTGCAGCATTGAGGCAGAGTGTATTCGCAAGATGGAGGCAGAGTGGTCAACGCAGGATGGAGGCAGAGTGTTGAGCGCAGGATGGGGGCAGAGTGGTCAGCGCAGGATGGGGGCTCAGTGGTCAGTGCAGGATGGAGGCTCAGTGGTCAGCACAGGATGGAGTGGTCAGCGCAGGATGGAGGCTCAGTGGTCAGCACAGGATGGAGGCTCAGTGGTCAGCGCAGGATGGAGGCTCAGTGGTCAGCGCAGGATGGAGGCTGAGTGGTCAGCGCAGGATGGAGGCTGAGTGGTCAGCGCAGGATGGAAGCTAAGTGGTCAGCACAGGATGAAGTGGTCAGCGCAGGATGGAGGCTGAGTGGTCAGCGCAGGATGGAGGCTGAGTGGTCAGGACAGGATGGAGTGGTCAGCGCAGTATGTAGGCTCAGTGGTCAGCGAAGTATGTAGGCTCAGTGGTCAGCACAGGATGGAGGCTCAGTGGTGAGCACAGGATGGAGGCTCAGTGGTCAGCACAGGATGGAGGCTCAGTGGTCAGCACAGGATGGAGGCTCAGTGGTCAGCGCAGGATGAAGGCTGAGTGGTCAACGCAGGATGGAGGCTGAGTGGTCAGCGCAGGATGGAGGCTGAGTGTTGAGCGCAGGATGGGGGCAGAGTGGTCAGCGCAGGATGGGGGCTCAGTGGTCAGTGCAGGATGGAGGCTCAGTGGTCAGCACAGGATGGAGTGGTCAGCGCAGGATGGAGGCTCAGTGGTCAGCACAGGATGGAGGCTCAGTGGTCAGCGCAGGATGGAGGCTCAGTGGTCAGCGCAGGATGGAGGCTGAGTGGTCAGCGCAGGATGGAGGCTGAGTGGTCAGCGCAGGATGGAAGCTAAGTGGTCAGCACAGGATGAAGTGGTCAGCGCAGGATGGAGGCTGAGTGGTCAGCGCAGGATGGAGGCTGAGTGGTCAGGACAGGATGGAGTGGTCAGCGCAGTATGTAGGCTCAGTGGTCAGCGAAGTATGTAGGCTCAGTGGTCAGCACAGGATGGAGGCTCAGTGGTGAGCACAGGATGGAGGCTCAGTGGTCAGCACAGGATGGAGGCTCAGTGGTCAGCACAGGATGGAGGCTCAGTGGTCAGCGCAGGATGAAGGCTGAGTGGTCAGCGCAGGATGGAGGCTGAGTGGTCATCGCAGGATGCAGGCTGAGTGGTCAGCGCAGGATGGAGTCTGAGTGGTCAGTGCATGATGGAGGCTGAGTGGTCAGCACAGGATGGAGTGGTCAGCACAGGATGGAGGCTGAGTGGTCAGCACAGGATGGAGTGGTCAGCGCAGGATGGAGGCTCAGTGGTCAGCACAGGATGGAGGGTCAGTGGTCAGCACAGGATGGAGGCTCAGTGGTCAGCGCGGGATGGAGGCTCGGTGGTCAGCGCGGGATGGAGGCAGAGTGGGCAGTGCAGGATGGAGGCAGAGTGGTGAGCGCAGGATGGAGGAAGAGTGGTCAGCGCAGGATGGAGGCTCAGTGGTCAGCGCAGGATGGAGGCTCAGTGATCAGCGCAGGATGTAGGCTCAGTGGTCAGCGCAAGATGGAGGCTGAGTGGTCAGCACAGGATTGAGTGGTCAGCACAGGATGGAGGCTCAGTGGTCAGCACAGGATGGAGGCTCAGTGGTCAGCACAGGATGGGGGCTCAGTGGTCAGTGCAGAATGGAGGCTCAGTTGTCAGCGCAGGATGGAGGAAGAGTGGTCAGCGCAGGATGGAGGCTGAGTGGTCATCGCAGGATGGAGGCTGAGTGGTCATCGCAGGATGGAGGCTGAGTGGTCATTGCAGGATGGAGGCTGAGTGGTCAGAGCAGGATGGAGGCTGAGTGGTGAGCTCAGGATGAAGGCTGAGTGGTCAGCACAGGATGGAGGCTGAGTGGGCAGCACAGGATGGAGTGGTCAGCGCAGTATGGAGGCTCAGTGGTCAGCACAGGATGGAGGCTCAGTGGTCAGCACAGGATGGAGGCTCAGTGGTCAGCGCGAGATGGAGGCTCAGTGGTCAGCGCGGGATGGAAGCAGAGTGTGCAGCGCAGGATGGAGGCAGAGTGGAGAGCGCAGGATGGAGGAAGAGTGGTCAGCGCAGGATGGAGGCTCAGTGGTCAGCGCAGGATGGAGGCTCAGTGGTCAGCGCAGGATGGAAGCTCAGTGGTCAGCACAGGATGGAGGCTGAGTGAGCAGCACAGGATGGAGTGGTCAGCGCAGTATGGAGGCTCAGTGGTCAGCACAGGATGGAGGCTCAGTGGTCAGCACAGGATGGAGGCTCAGTGGTCAGCGCGAGATGGAGGCTCAGTGGTCAGCGTGGGATGGAAGCAGAGTGTGCAGCGCAGGATGGAGGCAGAGTGGAGAGCGCAGGATGGAGGAAGAGTGGTCAGCGCAGGATGGAGGCTCAGTGGTCAGCGCAGGATGGAGGCTCAGTGGTCAGCGCAGGATGGAAGCTCAGTGGTCAGCACAGGATGGAGGCTGAGTGGTCAGCACAGGATTGAGTGATCAGCAGAGGATGGAGGCTCAGTGGTCAGCACAGGATGGAGGCTCAGTGGTCAGCACAGGATGGAGGCTCAGTGGTCAGCGCAGAATGGAGGCTCAGTGCTTAGCGCAGGATGGAGGCTCAGTGGTGAGCGCAAAATGGAGGCAGAGTGGTCAGCACAGGAAGGAGGCAGAGTGGTCAGCACAGGAAGGAGGCTGAGTGGTCAGCACAGGATGGAGACTCAGTGGTCAGCGCAGGATGGAGGCTGAGTGGTCAGCACAGGATGTAGTGGTCAGCACAGGATGGAGGCTCAGTGGTCAGCACAGGATGGAGGCTCAGTGGTCAGCACAGGGTGGAGTGGGCGGCGCAGGATGGAGGCTCAGTGGTCAGCACAGGATGGAGGCTCAGTGGTCAGTGCGGGATGGAGGCTCAGTGGTCAGCGCGGGATGGAGGCAGAGTGGGCAGCGCAGGATGGAGGCAGAGTGGTCAGCACAGGATGGAGTGGTCAGCACAGGATGGAGGCTCAGTGGTCAGCACAGGATTGAGGCTCAGTGGTCAGCCCAGGATGGAGGCTCAGTGGTCAGCGCAGGATGGAGGCTGAGTGGTCAGCACAGGATGGAGGCTCAGTGGTCAGCACAGGATGGAGGCTCAGTGGTCAGCACAGGATGGAGGCTCAGTGGTCAGCGCAGAATGGAGGCTCAGTGGTTAGCGCAGGATGGAGGCTGAGTGGTGAGCGCAGGATGGAGGCTCAGTGGTCAGCGCAGGTTGGAGGCTCAGTGGTGAACGCAGGATGGAGGCTCAGTGGTGAGCGCAGGATGGAGGCTCAGTGGTCAGCACAGGAAGGAGGCAGAGTGGTCAGCACAGGATGGAGGCTCAGTGGTGAGCGCAGGATGGAGGCTCAGTGGTCAGCGCAGGATGGAGGCTCAGTGGTCAGCACAGGATGGAGGCTCAGTGGTCAGCACAGGATGGAGGCTCAGTGGTCAGCACAGGATGGAGGCTCAGTGGTCAGCGCAGGGTGGAAGCTGAGTGGTCAGCACAGGATGGAGAGGTCAGCACAGGATGGAGTGGTCAGCACAGGATGGAGGCTCAGTGGTCAGCACAGGATGGAGGCTCAGTGGTCAGCACAGGATGGAGTGGTCAGCGCAGGATGGAGGCTCAGTGGTCAGCGCGGGATGGAGGCTCAGTGGTCTGCGCGGGATGGAGGCAGAGTGGGCAGCGCAGGATGGAGGCAGAGTGGTCAGCACAGGATTGAGTGGTCAGCACAGGATGGAGGCTCAGTGGTCAGCACAGGATGGAGGCTGAGTGGTCAGCCCAGGATGGAGGCTCAGTGGTCAGCGCAGGATGGAGGCTGAGTGGTCAGCACAGGATGGAGGCTCAGTGGTCAGCACAGGATGGAGGCTCAGTGGTCAGCGCAGAATGGAGGCTCAGTGGTTAGCGCAGGATGGAGGCTCAGTGGTCAGCGCAGGATGGTGGCTCAGTGGTGAACGCAGGATGGAGGCTCAGTGGTGAGCGCAGGATGGAGGCTCAGTGGTCAGCACAGGAAGGAGGCAGAGTGGTCAGCACAGGATGGAGGGTCAGTGGTCAGCGCAGGATGGAGGCTCAGTGGTCAGCGCAGGATGGAAGCTCAGTGGTCAGCGCAGGATGGAGGCTCAGTGGTCAGCGCAGGAAGGAGGCAGAGTGGTCAGCGCAGGAAGGAGGCAAAGTGGTCAGCTCAGGAAGGAGGCAGAGTGGTCAGCACTGGATGGAGGTAGAGTGGTCAGCGCAGGACAGAGGCTCAGTGGTCAGCCCAGGACAGAGGGTCTGTGGTCAGCACAGGATGGAGGCTCAGTGGTCAGCACAGGATGTAAGCTCAGTGGTCAGCACAGGATGGAGGCTCAGTGGTCAGCGCAGGATGGAGGCTCAGTGGTCAGCGCAGGATGGAGTCTCAGTGGTCAGCGCAGGATGGAGGCAGAGTGGTCAGCGCAGGAAGGAGGCAGAGTGGTCAGCACAGGATGTAGTGGTCAGCACAGGATGGAGGCTCAGTGGTCAGCACAGGATGGAGGCTCAGTGGTCAGCACAGGGTGGAGTGGACGGCGCAAGATGGAGGCTCAGTGGTCAGCACAGGATGGAGGCTCAGTGGTCAGTGCGGGATGGAGGCTCAGTGGTCAGCGCGGGATGGAGGCAGAGTGGGCAGCGCAGGATGGAGGCAGAGTGGTCAGCACAGGATGGAGTGGTCAGCACAGGATGGAGGCTCAGTGGTCAGCACAGGATGGAGGCTCAGTGGTCAGCCCAGGATGGAGGCTCAGTGGTCAGCGCAGGATGGAGGCTGAGTGGTCAGCACAGGATGGAGGCTCAGTGGTAAGCACAGGATGGAGGCTCAGTGGTCAGCGCAGGATGGAGGCTCAGTGGTCAGCGCAGAATGGAGGCTCAGTGGTTAGCGCAGGATGGAGGCTGAGTGGTGAGCGCAGGATGGAGGCTCAGTGGTCAGCGCAGGATGGAGGCTCAGTGGTGAACGCAGGATGGAGGCTCAGTGGTGAGCGCAGGATGGAGGCTCAGTGGTCAGCACAGGAAGGAGGCAGAGTGGTCAGCACAGGATGGAGGCTCAGTGGTGAGCGCAGGATGGAGGCTCAGTGGTCAGCGCAGGATGGAGGCTCAGTGGTCAGCACAGGATGGAGGCTCAGTGGTCAGCACAGGATGGAGGCTCAGTGGTCAGCACAGGATGGAGGCTCAATGGTCAGCGCAGGATGGATGAAGAGTGGTCAGCACAGGAAGGAGGCAGAGTGGTCAACACAGGATGGAGGCTCAGTGGTCAGCGCAGGGTGGAAGCTGAGTGGTCAGCACAGGATAGAGTGGTCAGCACAGGATGGAGTGGTCAGCACAGGATGGAGGCTCAGTGGTCAGCACAGGATGGAGGCTCAGTGGTCAGCACAGGATGGAGTGGTCAGCGCAGGATGGAGGCTCAGTGGTCAGTGCGGGATGGAGGCTCAGTGGTCCGCGCGGGATGGAGGCAGAGTGGGCAGCGCAGGATGGAGGCAGAGTGGTCAGCACAGGATGGAGTGGTCAGCACAGGATGGAGGCTCAGTGGTCAGCACAGGATGGAGGCTGAGTGGTCAGCCCAGGATGGAGGCTCAGTGGTCAGCGCAGGATGGAGGCTGAGTGGTCAGCACAGGATGGAGGCTCAGTGGTCAGCACAGGATGGAGGCTTAGTGGTCAGCGCAGAATGGAGGCTCAGTGGTTAGCGCAGGATGGAGGCTCAGTGGTGAACGCAGGATGGAGGCTCAGTGGTGAGCGCAGGATGGAAGCTCAGTGGTCAGCACAGGAAGGAGGCAGAGTGGGACGGCGGCTCTGTGGTCAGCAGAGGACGGAGGCTCAGTGGTCAGCGCAGGAAGGAGGCAGAGTGGTCAGCGCAGGAAGGAGGCAAAGTAGTCAGCTCAGGAAGGAGGCAGAGTGGTCAGCACTGGATGGAGGCAGAGTGGTCAGCGCAGGACAGAGGCTCAGTGGTCAGCCCAGGACAGAGGGTCTGTGGTCAGCACAGGATGGAGGCTCAGTGGTCAGCACAGGATGGAGGCTCAGTGGTCAGCACAGGATGGAGGCTCAGTGGTCAGCGCAGGATGGAGGCTCAGTGGTCAGCGCAGGATGGAGGCTCAGTGGTCAGCGCAGGATGGAGGCAGAGTGGTCAGCGCAGGAAGGAGGCAGAGTGGTCAGCACTGGATGGAGGCAGAGTGGTCAGCGCAGGATGGAGGCAGAGTGGTCAGCGCAGGACAGAGGCTCAGTGGTCAGCCCAGGACGGAGGGTCGGTGGTCAGCGCAGGACGGAGGGTCGGTGGTCAGGGCAGGACGGAGGGTTGGTAGTCAGGCCAGGACGGCGGCTCTGTGGTCAGCAGAGGACGGAGGCTCGGTGGTCAGCGCAGGACGGAGGCTCGGTGGTCAGCGCAGGACGGAGGCTTGGTGGTCAGCAGACGACGGAGGCTCGGTGGTCAGCAGACGACGGAGGCTCGGTGGTCAGCCCAGGACGGAGGCTCGGTGGTCAGCCCAGGACGGAGGCTTGGTGGTCAGCAGAGGACGGAGGCTCGGTGGTCAGCGCAGAACGGAGGCTCAGTGGTCAGAGCAGGATGGAGGCTTGGCGGTCAGCGCAGGTGAGGTGGGTGGAGCCAGGCGGGAGCGGGGCAAGGTGGGCGGAGCCTGGCGGGGGCGCCGTGAGGTGGGCGGAGCTTGGGGAGCCCAGCGAGGTGGGAGGAGCTTGTCGGGAGCCCGGATGGTGGGCGGAGCTCGGCGGGAGCCCGCGAGGTGGGCGGAGCTTGAAGGAACCCGGCGAGGTGGGCGGGGCCAAGCTGGAGCGCAGCGAGATGGCGGTGGGGTAAGTATACCGGATACTGGTAGTCTGCATGAGAGTATGAGTGTGTGTGTGAGTGTGTGTGGGGGGGGAGGGGTATGATAGTGTTGTGTCAGGGGTGTACGTGTGTGTGGACGTGGGTTGGGGGTGTGAGTGCCGAGTAGTGTGGGTCGCCAGGGTACTCCCGTTTACGGCCGCCATCTTGGGTCACCCTGAGAGGGTGTACCTCTGGGCACAATAACCGAATGCTGGGACAAAGTGACGGAACTGACGTCACAAATCGCTCCGGGTTTTATATATAAGATGCATTTCTCCTGTGTTTCTCATTTGTTGTGTTCCAGTACCATATACTGGTGAAAATGTATGGTTTATAAGTACCTTATACTGTAAGAATCTGAAGTGTATATTGGGTGTTGTCCTATTAGCCTGTGACTCAGTCACATGGCTCAATAGGTGGAGCTACTTCCAGCCTCTGTCTTGACAGATGGAGATGGAATTCCACAGTTCTGGCCAAGACTCCACAGAGAAGAGAGCACATGTCACGGGTCTCCTCACCATTTCCAGGCCCAAGGTCTGGAAGTTCATCTCTCCCTTCACCACAAGATTTTCTACCAGGCCCAAGGCCTAGGATCCTTCTCTGTCTTCCACAGACCGTATCCTAAAGACTTTCTATTCTGAATCCTCGCTATCCATTCCCTGAGGAAGTGTGAGTGCACACGAAATGCATTGGAATAAAGGCTTCTGCTGTACCACTTTGATTCTTCCAGTGGCAGTACGAGTGTAATCCATCCGTTTCTGACTTCTTTTCGTGGCTAATTGTTTCGCTGGGTGGTTCGCTGCAGCCTCAGGCCTGTGTAGTGTTTGTGTCTCACACATCCCGACAAGGTGAGCGTATACTTGACACCACTTTTTCTGTTAACATCGGATAAGACCCTATGTTGCGCTATTTTTCTCACCAGCTCTTCTATCTTGATTCAATAATTGACATGCTCATTCTTTGTGCGGATCAGCTTTTGAGCCCAAAAGTGCATTCACATTAAACAGATCGTATGACTGCAGAATTGTGAAATGCATTGACATGGCTGGGACAGCCAATGTCACTGCATTCCACTGCAAATAGCGGATCTGTACAAAAACTAGCATCCCATGTGAAATGTAGCCTTAATCCAATTTAATCCTTTTAAGAAGAAAGCAATGGAAGGAATTATTCATCCTTCACACAACCATGAGTTGGAGTTTGGCTATCACAGGATTAAGAATTTTAATCACTTTGTATGGACTAACAAGTTGAGAAGCAAATTTCTTAGATGGTACTTCAAGATGTCAATATTTTTAGGACAACCACACAAATTTTCCCATAAAGAAGATAGGAGCCATCATATGTCTGCGGTTCGCTGTTTTCTTGGTACAGTCACAAGTAATCCAAAGGCCTTTATCGACCTCCCTCCAGACTGCACAATCAACACAGAATAATGCACTTCGTTAAGAAGATCTGTGCGTAAAGAGTACAGTACAAGTAGCTTCTTCAGAGGCAAGCTTATGTGCACTATCCTGTGTATCATGAATGCACTATCTGAGATCAAACACCAGAGCACCCACCACCCCTTCACTAAGAATCTTGACAGGATTTTCATACCTCAACTCAAGAGCAAATTTGGCACCACATGGCTCATGTGCCACAGTAACACCACCATGGGTTAACTCCCCACACAACCCACAACACTACACTAGCGCCTCCAGGCCAGAAGGGGGAGCTAAAGTGCTTCCCTATATATTCTGGTGTGAAGAGGGAGTGACAGTTCAGTTCCTGAGAGGACTGAAGAAAAGGACCTGGGTGTAAAAGGGCTGCGTTAGGCTCACCCCACGGTCCACTGTCCAGTTCCAGGCCAGCCAGGGTATGAGGAATAGGAGAAGCAGAGGAACACACCCGGGAAACGGAGTTACCCTAAACTCACCCCGGAGAAGCGCAAAGACCAGATACCGGATCCGCAATTGTGCCTGACACAATCAGCACAGAAAACACCTAATAAGTGAAGATTATATATCTTCACTGTACCACAGCGAAGCAACACAGCGGGGTCAGAAACACAAAGATAAGACTCAAGTTGTCTAGCAAGTTTGGTACCAGTGAGGAGAGACAGGGCCGGTAGCCTAGCTATAGCAGCAGCAGGGCCACACACAGCGCAGGAGTAGGAATGCAAGGATCCGGCCAGGGTGGGAGCAACCCGGCCCCGGTACAGACTCCGTGGACAATATCTACTGAGTACCATCTGCAGTAAAGACTTGGAAAACTACAAAACCGTGAGTCTGTGTAATCCCTGTGCTCGAGCCCTACTCTCCCTCACAAACTGTTATCACCTCTACCACTACACCTACCCTGCATCATCCATAGACTATCATCACCACTGCCCCGGGGAACCAGGCACTGCCCGTGGATAGCCGTTACATCACCGGCTGCCAAACATCATTCCTGGAGGTTCTGCAGCAGCGGTGGTCACCCAGACCACATACCACGGGTGGCGTCATGACTATATCCCCTGTAAATAACCCCCAAACCCAATACTTGTGGGCCTGGGACATGGTCCGGACCAAGACTGCCGTGATTCCCCGTGATACCCCGGTCCGGTACTGAGTGTCCCGTTCCAGTGGGCTCCACACAAAGCTGTGTGACAAAGAATCTTACTTAACATTCTTAGATCTAGGGAGATAAATCTCAGAAGAATCAAACTGTGCAAAAGAGGGCCCACCTGCCATGTCGCAGTGAGGAAACGCTCCGTGTGTGGTGCAAAAGGAGGGGCACATCAAGGAGAAGGTAAAAGGGAGACCCTGGAAATAGGGAGAGAGAAAAGTGGCATAGCTAACACAGGTTTAGAAGGTAAAGAAGGAAGAACAATGAATGAAATAGATTCAGTATGTAATGCTCATACTTTCATACACACATTTGCAACCTTAGAAGTAACATGACTTTGAGCAAGGGAAGAATTATCAATCGCTTACACTTGAATTGGATGACCGGGAGTATAAATACTGTACCCACATTCCATATTTAACAGCGAAATCACAGGTGGAATCTGAGTTGATAAATGCAGAAGTAACAATAAGCCTAGATTTAGTCCCCAAAGACAACAGTCGTATAAATGAGAGATAATTTCAGACTCTTAAAACCTGCATGATTACACCTTAAAAACCTATCTTTTTTTGGAGAAATTCATTGTATTTGAAACATTGAATCATAATGTGGCCAGAACGACCTCAGTAGAAACAAAAATGACCAAGTGCTCCAAGTTCAGTTCCCTAATTAGATTCTCTGCAGGCACCAATTTGCATAGGTTCACTCTTGATTACTAAATGAAAGGAAGAAGTCACTGACACACCTTTACATGTGTCTATACCCCTTAAGGTACCGTCACACGTGGCAATATTGTTAGGCAATTTCACTGGCAATTTGCTGGTTGCAGTGAAATCATGGACACATTGTTCTATCTTGTTGCTGTGTACAAATGGAACAATGTGTCCATGATTTCACTGCAACCAGCAAATTGTCAGTGAAATTTGCTACCAATATTGCCGTGTGTGACTGTACCTTTAGGCTGGTTTCACACTGCAGTTTTTTCGCTGATCAGGTTCAATTAGGTTTGTGTGTCAAAACCAGGAGTCTCCAAAGCTCAGAACAGGTGTCAATCTTTCAATTATAGTTTTTCTCTGCAAGTTCCTCTCCTGGTTCCTCTCCTGGTTTTGGCACACAAACCGGATGGAACCTGATCAGGGAAAAGACTGCAGTGCGAAACTAGCCTTAGATGTCTGTCCAATGAACAGCCAATGACACAGCTTCCTTCAGAGGCAACAGAGATGGACTGTAAGCGATCATGTCTCAAATCTGGCTAGAAAGTCCCTGGCAAAAACTGACTCCAGAGAGCTGGATAATTCCAGAAGGTCCCCATTACTCAACATCTAAATTGAGAGCATTAGTTTTCCACTTTATGATTTCCCTGAACCAGCTTACAGATCATAGACTCAGCAACCACAACCTTATTAGGGTCATCATAAATGAAACCAAGTACAGAGAAAATGCATCATCAGAGGTAAAAACTGGAGGATCCTCAGGAAGAGAAAATGCTCAAACCTGAGGATCCCCATGAAGGAAAGACAGAATAATACCCACTCGTTGGCTCTCTTCTCTGGAGGAAACTGGACTGAGGCTAAAATATAGTTTACATAAAGAAAGTAAAATTGAAAGCTTACTTAAGTCCCCATCAAAGCAGTCCAGTAATCTTAATTTAGGCTCAGAATTAACCTTCGGATGGGCCGAAACCTCTGTGGATGCAGAAATTGCATATTGTTGGTTCAGGTTCCAAAGATGTGTGTCAGGGACTGTAGCTGCATGGCCAAGATGTCCATAGCATCCATGAAAACATCTCAACTGACACAAAAGGGGTGGGCTGGCTATAATGTTATGTTCTTGTCATAAATTCAGTCTATCTCTAAATTACTGCACCTGACCCAACTGCTTTCTGCACAGACTAAAGTTCCTAGATGTACAGTCCATAGTGGCACCTGCATATACTGGAACAACCCTAACCAGAAAACAGGAGAGGACAACTCAGACCTGGCTACCTAAAAGGTATTTGAGAGCGCCTTGTACCTCCTTAGGAACTGGATAGAGATGAAGATAACTTTAACCCTGATAAGGAAAGCATGCAGAGATAGAAGAGATCCCAATCTGAAAAACATAAAACATGAATTTAAGGTGGAAAAAGTAAAGTACTTACTGCAAGAAAGAATAGCCTCCTTTTACGCAACTATTGGGAGGAGAAAAGAGTGGGATTAGTAGATGTGCCAGCAAAGATAATTATAATACCCTTACTTCTATTGGTTCCATAGCAAATGGCTAAACAGCAATAATTGTATCTGGACATTTCATATAATTGTTGATTAGTTCTGGACAATGGCTAGGATGAATTTTAAACGTTATATCTGGGTTTTTATTTAAAACAAAATGTGCCCAAGCATTAACAGGCAGGTAATTGCCACCTTCCTGTCTGTTGTGCTCAGCGCGGTTCACCTCCGCTACAGAGCTGTAACAGACAGCTCCTGCCAGGGATAACATGGCTGTGTCAGAGTGACGGTTTCTTTTCCGCTCTGTTCTGTAGAAGTGGTGACACAGCCAACCTCATGCTTTTTGACAGCCAGCTTCCTGTTACTTAATTGGCAGAATCGTCTGTCAATAAGCATGACAATGTGTTGGAATATGTTTAGTGCAACAAATCCATGCCTGTATATGATTGTTCTGTTGCTAGGTTTGTATGTTGTAGATCAAGTTAGAGCAAAAAAATCCTCCCAGAGGTTCACACAGGAAGAGCATGTGACTGTATCCAGTTCCTGCATCTGTGTATGAGAGAAGAAGCAGCTGCAGATGCTGCACAGAGACTGAGACACATAAGATATGTTTTATACCTGATTCATTAAGCTTATCGTATTTGTTCCTGTTTGTTGATGAATAAAGAAGCTCTGTTGTCACATGCTTGGAGAGTATCCTGAACAATCCGCTGCTAACACATTGGCTATAACACCTGTCAACAGAGCAGAGAAGACATCTCTCTGCCAACATGACGTCAGCGGAAGCTGCAAAATTGCTGATAGGAGCAGTCTATTCATTTTATACAGTTTATTCATTTTTTCCTATTTATTGTACACGTTGTGCCTCCACTTAGGATATTTCAAAATGTACATTTTCATCTTACTTCCTTTGTAACTGGCATACACTTTGAACAGTGCTGTTGGTCAATTCAAAAATGTAATAAATCTTAATATTTAGAATGTAAAATTGAGGTTAAGTCTTTCTTATGAGAATATCTATGTATTTGGATATATTGGGCAACTATCAGCGTGCAGAATAATTATGGAACTAAATGAAAAACAAAAAGAATTCCCATTTCAATTGTTTATAAAAGCCCGAGCTATAAGGACAGTGCAGCCTCCAGGCTTCATAGCAGAGCTCAATGGGTCTCCTATGACCCAGCAGCTACTGCTTCCTCCATACATATAAATGTATTTATAATAATATTTATTTAAAAATATAATCATGTATTAAATATATTAAGATTACAATTCTGTTTGTAATAGCATTCAAATTTAATACAACAAATGACATTCTTCCAGCCGATCTTCATTTAATGTTGCATTCTTTAGAGATTCCATCATTAAGAATATGATCTTCCATGTGTAAAGTGTAATTAAATTATGAATAGCCATAAAAGTATTACTAGATCACATTTCTATGAAATATTTCTCTCAATCTATGTATGATATTAGATGTATGACGTAAAATCAAGCGTCATTGCCATAGAATCCCCATCTGGGCTTAATCATTTTTCTTGACAATAACGGTTTCTTAATTCCTTTTACACTAACAGTTGAAGTACATGTCCTGTTTCATTAGGACTTTACTGTCAATGAACTCAGAAGGGGCTGGTGTAATGACTTGTTCAGGCATCTTTTCTATTTAGCCTATGGCCAAATTAAAAGAAGATTTTAAAAGAACTAATTGACTTGTCAAGTTGCCCCTAATTATTACCAGGGGTCCCAGATGGATTGAAAGAAACAGTCAACACATGGAAATGTAGCAACACCATGTAATTTTAAAGGGACCTAAAGCAACATTTCAGCAATGTCATGAAAGCAGCATAACATTGGACCAGGGAGTCCAATTCCAGGGATGGATCACCTACTGGACTGTTTTTATTTAGTTTTTTTACAGAATACCTGTTCTATCTGATTTAGATGTAGCAGGTATAAGAGCTAAACTGTGTCTCATGACTGACAGCTTCCTGTACATGTATACTGTACATTGTGAGAAAGCTAAACACATAAAGACAAGGAGTCAAAGCTTCAAATGTGCAAAAAAAATGTTTACAGATCACCTACCCAGGTCCTCCCTGTGTGTGCACATTTTCCAGTGGCAGCTGACAGTCAGGATAACTATTTGGGTTATAACCCCTTGTAATGGTGTTTGGCTATACGGTCTCTGGGGAGTCACAGGGGTCGACACCCGCCTTCCGTGACCCTGGGTTCAATTGAAAAGAGGGATTCATTTTTGGGAATGGAGGGATTTAAATGAAAGTTATTTGTGACGCTACCCGTAGTGTGCGGCTATATGAGGCTACTGCTGCAATCGGGACCGCTGGGGTGATGGTGGGTGCAGCTAGATGGTGAGCCCTCTATGGGTAGGGCTGATTCCCCAGGGCATCTGAAGGTGTAGTGTAGTGTCAGAGTGAAATTCCTTGTACCTTCAGGCAGCGTATACAGTCTCTGCGCGGTTGTGGCGTCTCTTCTCCCCTGCGAAGAAACAACTGAATCCACACCGTGCTAGGCTTTACCAGGCTTTTACTCTCACTTCTCACCTTACAGTTCACAACAGCTTCCAAGTACTTTTACAAAGGTTCACAGCAGCACACACTACAGCTCTGTACAGTTCTATATGGGCTTAGGTTCTTACTGCAGCCGTGACAGTTCCTCTGCGTCATTCCCCTCAGTGTACCTTTCGGCCCTCTCTTTCTCCTCTTTGCGTGTGGTTACGGTATGGCCATCACAGGCTTTGTAGTGAGTTATCCCACTCCTTGGGTCACAAGCCTTTGTATGATGGCTTTGTCATTCACCACACCGTTGTTAGGTTCGGGAACATAGAGTTCCCACATCCCGCTTTGGTTCCAGGGTTTAGTGGTTGGGGCTTAAAGCTACCCGGCCACATCTACAGAGCCAGCACTTTGGTTCTGTGTGGGGGGGGAACTGTCCAGGGGCAGTGTGACTGGGTGTATGGGGGGCTGTACAGTAGGCAGTGTGTCTGTGTATGTCGGGGGAGGGCTATACAGAGGGCAGTGTGACTGGGTGAGTGGGGCAGGTTGTACAGGGGCAGTGTGTCAGTGTGGGGAGGATGTATGCTATATGGAGGGCTATGAGGCTGCATTATTGCGTTATACAATATGAAGGGCTGTGACGCTTCATTATGTTATATGAAGGGCTGTGATGCTGCATTATATTATCTGGAGGGCTTTGACGCTGCATTATATTATCTGGAGGGCTGTGAGGCTGCATTATATTATATGAAAGGCTGGGAGGCTGCATTATACTATATGGAGGGCTGGGAGGCTGCATTATATAATATAGAGGGCTGTGAGGCTGCATTATACTATATGGAGGGCTGTGACACTGCATTATACTATATGGAGGGTTGTGAGGCTGTATTATACTATATTAAGGGCTGTGAGGCTGCATTATACTATATGGAGGGCTGTGAAGCTGCATTATACTATAAGGAGGGCTGTGAGGCTGCATTTTACTATTATGTAGCACCATATATACCAGGATAAGGGCATATTCCAGGAGGAAGACCATATATACCAGGATGAGGGACATTAATACATAATGAAGGAGAGAGGGGTCAATTTGGGAGTCTTAATGAGATTTTGAATGTTACATGGGGCCCATACATCTGACCAATGTGGGAGCGTGGGGGAAGGGGGGGCCAGGTCCAAATTTCGCACCGGGGCCCTTTGGACTCTAGTTACGCCACTGCTTTGGAACATAGAAGGACAGTGTCGGAGTGAATTATGGATCACCTTTGGATGTTGATATCTATACTGTGGTACGTCTGTCCCAATTTGATGTCATTGTTGTAATCAACTGTGTCGGGTTTTTTCTTATTTTTTTTCTTTTTCTAGTTTCGTTTCTGATATTTTTTTCTCTCCTTCTGCCTATTATCCAGTAGGTCTAGGTACTTTTACTCTATGTATTTTAGGTTTTTCTGCTTGATTGTTTTATGAGCCGGATATAAATCCATGATCTGGATTGTGTTTACAGCATGTGACACTGTACAATTGTTATATTGGTCTGTGTCATTTTCCATATATTGCCTTAAATATTCTGAGGAGACTTTTTACTTAAATCCTTGTAGTTTAGCATTTATCTTTCCCTATTACCTTCAGTTTATTTTACATCTGGTAATATCAACGTTATGATATTTGGGGCCAATTTCTATTTCCATAAACCCATGTAGCAATACCAACTAGGGATGGGCGAGTCTACTCGCTAGGACTCGTTACTCGGCGAGTAGTAAGGGACTCGCAGGACTCGGTACTCTGCGAGTTTCCCAGCGATTACTCGCACAGTAACGAGTCCAATGCAAGTCAATGGCAATCCTAGTTTTGTCAGAGTTTACTTTTTCTCACTCGCTAGACTCGCTATATCACATCGCTATGTAGCTTGAATCTCCCCAAATCGTTTAAACAATCGCACCGCTTCATGGATACCCGCTGTCAGCAGCGAGTCTGAGCGAGTCTGAGTGAGTCTACGAATCCGAGTCCTGTATACTGTATTCGGGACTTTCGAATACAGAATCTGTTATGTTCCGACAAAGCTTCCGAGACAGCCTAGCGTGTTAGGTCAGAAAACTTGTGAAGATGGACAAGCATGTTAGCCAATCATATTCAGTAATGCCACAGCCATGTTGGTTGTGGCAGGACTATGATTGGCTTCTGTCCATCGTGATGCCTATGTCATGTATGAGAGGCGAGGCTGTATATAAGCCTTGCCACCGCCATTTTCTCCACATTCCTGTGAGATCTGACCTAGTGCAGGGTGAGGTAGATGCTGGGGCAGATCATAGGGAGTGTCAGTCAGTGTAGGGAAACTTAAAAATTCCTTATATTTAACCCAAACAGCTCTTCTGAGAGCTACCAGGAGGACAGAGGAGTACTGTGTAGAGGACTGTAGGCAGGCAGGCAGGCAGGGAGGTGCAGCCTTAAAGTACACACAGGACCGACCTCATAGCTTAGCTTACTCACTCAGCTGTCCTAATAGCTGAAGTCAGAGGCTTAGCTGAGGTACTATTTCCTATTTTTTTGCACCTGATAGATTTTGGGTCATAATAACCCCTTCAGTTTTCTTTTCTCTGTGGCAGACCAGTGCGTTGCTGCTCTCCTAGCTGCAAATAGCACGTACGCCACCTACTTGTGCGACTACTTGTGCGCACTTAATAATTTTTGCAGGGACTAGTGTGCTGCTACACAGACACGGACACATTTCTTACTTAGGCTGCCTTCACACTGGCGTTCCTCTCTGCAGCGTTCTGCGGAGGGGAATCACCATGTGTGCGCAGCCAGCGCAAGCCCCTATGTTTAGAATAGGGACGCACGGTGCTGAGCTTGACAGCGCAGGACCGTGCGCACCCATTCACTCCAATATGTGATCTGTGCGCAGGCGGATGCCTGCGCACAAATCACACACTCCCGCCCGCACCAGGGACGCAACATGTCGCGTCCCTGGTGCGGACGAGACTGTGTGATCTGTGCGCAGGCATCCGCCTGCGCACAGATCACATATGGGAGTGAATGGGTGCGCACGGTACTGCGCTGTCAAGCGCAGCACCGTGCGCTCCCATTATAAAGATAGGAGCTCGCGGCCGCTGCGGTCACATTGCGGACCCCTCCGCAGCGGTCCGCAAATGTGAACCCAGCCTTAAGGTGCACTTTTAAAATATAACCTTTAATAAATATTTGTTAAAATAACAAAAAAGTGTTCTCCCACACCTAGTGTCTATAAAACACACATTACAGACAGGGATGGGACAATATCCCTATTAAACCCTGTATCTTGTTCTCTTGTTATCATATAATTTGGATAAAAACCACAGACACGGACACAGCTGCAAAAAACTGTTGCGAGTGAGGTTTCCAAAACGGCAATGCGAGCGCTTTCCGAGACATCTGCGATTTGTAAATCACACATTACTCGCTATTACTCGCTTCCCCATTCATTAACATTGGACTCGCTAGACTCGCAACGAGTAGCGAGTCCCGGGCTCGGACTCGCTAGAGTCAAGCGATTCCGAGTAATTTAGAACTCGCCCATCATTAATACCAACATAACGAAGACAACCCTCAACCAACATGGCGGAGATGCCTTCCACGCATGCGCCGCACGGGGCAGGAATTCCAGGCAATGACAACATCTGGTAAGCAGCGACCTACAACATGAAGTCTAAGGGGTATTTCTGTGGCGCCCCGGGGTTTGGTTGCCACAATACAAGCTTGGAAGCAAGGCAAGGCATCCACCATGTAACACACACAACCCTTCCTGACTCCAGGCCAGAAGGGGGGGCTCTAAAGCCCGGGTTCAGGGCAGGTCCCGTATAAATTCTGGTCTGGGGACAGGAGCAGGCAATTCAGTTCCTGGGAGGACTGTGGAAGACGCCCTAGAGACAGGAGCCACACTCGGTCCTTCCTAGGTGACTGACCAGCCCGTGTGTGAGACCCGCAGTGAGGGTCTGAGGGAAGTGGAGGACTAGGTCCGGGGAGTAGAACAGTGCCAGTTCACCCCAGTACCTAATGCAGTACGGTCACCGGAGACTAAGGTCACCAGGGATTCTATACCCAGCAACCAAACCAGGAGGGTGTCCGACCTGAGGCTAGAAGATACAGTTGCACTACAGAGCTTAGGAGACTCCAAGAAGAGAAGGGTACCACCAGAGAGCTTGTGTCACCTGTCACACAGTCAGAGCAGACCAGAGGAGGCCTCAGCACAGCTACATGCAGCTAGGGCCCACAAACACTAGAGCAGTAGGTAGACCTCAGAACTTGCCTGTAGTGGGTCGCCCAACTTGCTTTCAAGCCCGGATCCCTGATAACAACTGTGAACAGTACCCGGTCAATCCTACTGCACAGTGAGAGGTAAAAGAGAACTGTTCCCTCTGTGTCTGTCTGTTCCTCTATGCGCCGAATCCTGCACCCCCAAAGTCCACCACTCACATAGACTGCTTATCCCGTGCCTGACTTTTGCAAGCCGGCAGTGGAAACTGCTTGAGGTGGCTGGGAGCCTTGTATTAAAACTATCAATACCACAGCTCTGGGGAATAGCCCTGCCCGTGGAGGGCTTACCATCCCCGCTGCCTCATATCACTATCATCCCCAGAGGCCCGGACAGCAGCGGTGGCCCTCATTTGCCACAGACCACTGGTGGCGTCACAACATCTTTCTTAATTTTTATTTTTATTTCTATTTACATAGTAGCATAGTTTGTAAGGTAGTTCAACCCATAGCCTAACATGTTGATCCAGAGGGAGGCAAATCCCTTTTTAAAACCCCCCTTTTTACTGCTCGTCCAACGAGGGAGTTACGGACCGGGTCACGTCACCGTGACACCCCGCAACCTGCAGATGATGAGTGGGCCAGGTTCCGAGTACCCTAAGGTCCCTGCCAGGGGCGAGACATTTCCTCCTCCAGGCCGCCGTCGGAATGTCTCCTCATCGTTGGAGAGCTTCGGTGTCCCACCCACACTCACATGTGCGGGTAATTTGTGAATCATTGCACCACTATAAAATATAGGAAATACTGGCACACAAATTCTTGACCTGTAAGACTATGAACTAAAAAATAAACTAAAGAAGCAAAGAACTTAACGTGTGCCAGTATTCCTATATTGAATGCTGGGCCAGCTATCCCATTACTGAGTACTGTCATCAAGGAGTGTGCCGCCCTGATTTTCCTTATTCATTCACCACTATAAAGGGACATCTCTGCACACACATCCCCACACTCCCTGATGAAGTAACTATATGTAACAATTGTTGGGGTGGCCCCGGGATCATGACCAGCTCCTTATTCATGGGTGAGTGTCAACATACTTTATGGTATAATTCTGGTTGTATTCCCACTACTCCTTCTGTCCTTGGGACTGCAGTGTTTAGCATGGATTTTCTCTGCTGTTGCGCTTCACTTTTGTCCCTAGATATTATTAGTATGATAATTGGATCAGGAATTTGTGGGACCGAATAATTTACCTCTGTGACATTCTTTGTTTTCTTCCACATTTTACTTATGAAGTGTGTTTGAAAGATCACTTGCTCTGCATTATTATTAAATAAAACTTTAAATGGCGGCTACACTTTAAATTGGGATTTTGTTTACCATGTGAACTTGTTTCAAGGACTATACCTTAATGTGACCATGTTCAACGTGAACTGTGTACTAGGAGTAAAACCCTAAATTGGCCACGCTCAATGTGAACTGTGTCATGAGGATTAAACTATAATTGGGCCATGCTCAATGTAAACTGTGTTGAGAGGACAGTTTTTTTGTTACCCCTTCTCTGTGTGAACAGAGATCTAAGGATGTTGGTATATGCAACAGTTGTGGACTTCGTTTGTGTGAAGGAGGACTTTATGGTGATCTGACAATAGATGGCGATGTTATATAAAGTTTTCCTTGCTTACTATATTGTAAAAGAAAAATACTCTCTTGTACTTTCAGTTTTGTTACTTCTTCCTGGTGCAGTACTGAGTGACTGCATTTTTCCTTTACCTCATGTTCTGAGAAGTAAAAGCTTGTTAACCCATAAAATCTGCTCTGTGACGTTTCTACTGCAACAGAGTATATCCAGAAGCTGTGCAACAGGTTATGGGCCCAGACACCGAAGAGCCCAGGCACTGAAGATCCCAGGCACTGAAGATCTTAAGCACCGAGGTTACCAGGCACCGACACTGAGAACCCCAAATGCCCAGGACACTGGAACTCTCAGCAAGACCCTGGCAAATGCAGAAGAATTCTTAAGTACAAATCTCTACAAACAAGCAAGACAAGTTAAAGATGACAAGTAGCACAGAGCTAAAACTCACAGTAGCTAAGTTGATAATGAGAACTATCAGTTATGGAAGTTCAAAGTAGAGATGTTATTGTCTAAAGATGATTTATGGGAAGTAATCACTATATGTAGGCCTAATGATG
This sequence comes from Allobates femoralis, assembly GCA_033576535.1. Classification (NCBI taxonomy): domain Eukaryota; kingdom Metazoa; phylum Chordata; class Amphibia; order Anura; family Aromobatidae; genus Allobates; species Allobates femoralis. Next base: position 619,220,690 of record JARQOC010000002.1, read on the forward strand.
ATAATCAGACATGGGATAAGAAAAATACACAAGCAAGAGCTACCATTAGCTTATTAGTGGATTATTCTCCAATTAATCCACTTAAAGAATGAGGATACAACAAAGGGAATGTTAGAAGCACAAAGAAAGTTACATGAAAGACCCAGTTTAAATCACAACTTTTTTCTGCTAAGAAAGCTTTACAGTATGAGACTAGGTGCAGACAATGACATGCAGAAGCATATATTCTCTATAATGGAAGTGATATCATAGCTGAGATCAATTGGTGAAGATATTAAGGAAAGCCATGTAGCAGCAATATTATTGTGCAGTTTACCGGATTCATATACTGCTTTGATAAATGCACTAAAGGCAAGGCCTGAAACAGACATTACATTAGAGTTTGTGAAGACCAGACTCATAGATGAATATCAAAGAAGGAAAGAGCAAAAAAATGATTCTTCTACTGAAAAAGATAATGGAAATGCTCTTAAAGCTACAGAATCAAAAAGATCCTATAATAAAGAGACAAGAGAATGTTTCAGATGTAAGAAAAAAGGACATTTAAAGAAAGATTGTACTATATGGAAAGCAGAACAACAGAAATTACACCATAAAGATAATACACAGAAGGTGAAAAACACATTTTCTGATTCATGTAAAAATAATTGAAATGGCACTTTTAAAGTAACTGATCAGACATCATCATTGGGTTAATTTGTTGACTCAGGAGCAATCACATGAAAAGTAATAAAAATGTCTTTACTGAACTTGATTTAAATAAGAAGGAAGCAAAATAACTGCAGAAGGTGTTGGACAAGAAATGCTAAACTGTACTAACAATGGCAATAGGAAAAAATTACTGTATCTAGCGACTGTTACAAGGCCACACATCGCAGCAGAAGTAGGAATTCTGAGTAGAAAAGTGGTCAAGCTAAATAAAGCGGATTGGAATGCCGTGAAGAGAATAATATGTTATTTGAAAGGAACTAGTGTCAAGGTAGAAAAGACACTTTCCACTGACTTATACTTTCTTGATATACTTTTATATTTTATATTTTTACTAATACTCTAGGTGAGAAACAATAAGTTTTTCCCTTAACCTAATATCCAATAGACATATCTGTCTGCTGAAAAGAAGATACTGTTGTGTTGAGATGGATGAGAACTGAGGAGATAAGCTGTCCTCTGGATGCCTGTGCCAAGGAGTACCAGGAGAAATTTGAGATGTTCTACATACCAGGAGCCCAGAGATGGCACAGTGTCAAGAAGAAGGATGGACTCAGCAGAGAAGACAAAGGACTAATTATTACTAACAGAGATAGATATATTAGCCTAACCCCACCTAACCCCCATCTAATCCCACCTTGTCCTGGCCATTTCACGCCTAGTCCCTAGAGTATAAAATGTAGTGTAACCGGAAATAAAGGCCAGTTACTGTGACCGTTGCTGAGCATGCACTGAGATTAAACCAGATACCTTGTCTGACTCATTCTTACTTGGGTACCCCATGCTCTTAGTTTAATTTGGAGTGACTGGTGAAGGAGTGTATTGTCGCAACGACCCCGACACTAGCAATGTTAAACTGAAGTGATAAATGCATGTTAACTGGATACATTGATGCAGATTGGGCTGGAGATCCAACTGACAGAAAATCTACCAGTGGTTATCTTTACTTTCTCTCAGGCGGACCAATTAGTTGGACTAGTAAAAAACAATCAATAGTAAAGCTGTCTTCACCAGAAGCAGAATATGTTGCGAAAGCACATGCGAGTCAAAAAGTTCTATGGTTAAGACAATTGCTAACAGACCTAGGACAACCACAGTTGGAACCAACAAAATTAAATGAGGACAATCAAGGATGTCTTCTTCTTGCTCAGATGGGAAGATTAAACCCAAGAACCAAGCACATTGATGTGAAATATCATTTCTTGTGGGATCATCAGGAAAAAGGAATCCTAAAATTAAATATTGTCCAACTGAAGATATGACAGCAGACATTTTCACAAAGTCATTGAATGCTGAAAAACATCAGAGACTAATAAAGAAATTGGGTTTGACTGAAAAAGTCCTTACTGTTGAGAAAGGATGTTGGTATATGCAACAGTTGTGGACTTCGTTTGTGTGAAGGAGGACTTTATGCTGATCTGACAATAGATGGCGATGCCATGTAAAGTTTTCCTTGCTAACTGTATTGTAAAAGAAAAAGTCTCTCTTGAACTTTCAGTTTATTACTTCTTCCTGGTGCAGTACTGAGTGACAGTGCATTTTTCCTTTACCTCATGTTCTGAGAAGTAAAAGCTTGTTATCTCATATAATCTGCTCTGTGAAGTTTCTACTGCAACGGAGTATATCCAGAAGCTGTGCAACAAAGGACTTATTCTGCATTGGCATTGTACTTAATAGAATTATACTGCTGCCAGCCACGCCTTGAAAAACCAAATCCTATCTCTGTGTGGTCATTGACTTACTCTATTAGCAGTGGCGTAACTAAAGTTCGATGGGCTTGGGTACAAAATTTTGACCTGGGACCCTCCCCTCGGGGATGCAGATATATAGTTTCCCATAGTGCTATATATATGGTCTCCATCCTGCTATATATATGGTCTCACATCTTGCTACATAGATGGTTTCCATCCTGCTGTATATATATGGTTTTACATCCTGCTGTATATATGGTATCCCATCCTACTGTATATATGGTCATCCATCCTGCTATATGTGGTATATGTCCTTCATCCTGCTAGATATATGGTATCCCATCTTGCTATATATATGGTCTCCATCCTGCTGTATATATGGTCTCCATCCAGCTATATGTGTGTCCCCCATTCAGCTATATATATGGTCTCCATCCTACTGTATATATGTCCTCCATCCTGCTGAATATATGGTCTCCATCCTACTGTATACATGTCCTCTATCCAGCTATATGTATGTCCCCATCCAGCTATATACTGTATATCCTCCATCCTGCTATATATATCTCCTCCATAACGCTGTATATATATGTCCTCCATCCTGCTAGACATATATAAGTTCTGCTGCCTGCCTTCAGCAAAAAAAAGCTTCTCCAAATGGTGACATTGTATGTGACAGATTCTGTGGCAGTCCCGCCCTCATCTATCATCCCCCCTCCCAGATTTCAGAGTTTTCCTGGGATATCGGTACTGCTGGTCACTGCACAGTTGGAGGGAGAGGGGAGGCAGATAAACATTCAGCTGTACCCCAGCCTGTGCTGCTGAGATGAGCAGGTAAATCTAAGGTCTTTTGCCTCATACTTTATGTCCAATAGAGTTTTTACCAGGCTATTTGCGCTCCCAGAGGTCTATGATTCAAAACTTCTTGTAATTCTTAAAGGGTTGTTATTATTTCTCAAGAAAAGACTTCCTAGATCTGGAATTGTCACATAAAAACAACAAAAAAAAACTGACAGTAATGGCTTCCTACATTATAACAGTGCGCACTACAAAAAGTGGAAAACAAATATTCCTTTTAGTCAATTTCATAGAATCAGAAAAAATAATACAAATACAGATGATTGCATCAGTCTCAAATTTTATTCAAAAAATGTTATGATAAAAAATATCTGAAAAAATTAATCGTGAGTGCCTATCAAACAATTTTGAAAAAAACTCAGGATGTATCTGTCTATTAAATTGGAAGGATAAAAAGGATCAAAACGGTGAGGAAATAGGGACTCTCCCAATTTCAGAGACCTGTTTTCTTAGGCCCCTCTCCTCCGGGATGCAGGATACAGTTGGAAGTGTCGTTTATTGGTTTGATGGGTAATGTCCGTGATTCTTGGCAGCAGGGGGAGCCCATCGGTTACCTCTTCTGAAGCCCGGGGATTTTCTCCTAGTGGTGGGGCCGACGCCTGCGTCGCCACTTGGGCCCCCGGGTGTTTCCATACCCCCCTTCCTCCTCTTCTGTTTCTCATCTCTTTTCTCTCTCTGACTTTATCCTTCCTTATGCTTATTCTTACCCTCTCAACTCCTTCAGTTTTCGCCTCTTAAGCTGGGTGGTCTATGAAAGGGAATAAAGAGAGTGTCCTGTGTTGTTACACAGGCTCTTTTTGCTTTTGTACTGTAAACATTGTTATGGAATGGTTTTTAATTTTTCTTCTTTTTCTTTCTCTTTTTTTTTTTGGGTACCAGATTGTAGAGGTACTCTGAGAATTACATTTTGGTCTTGTCCTCGATGGAGACCTGTGATTGGTATATATGTGTGAATTTTTGTAGAATGACTCATTTGACCAACATTTGTATTGAGTTTACCGTTCCAGAACGGTTGTACTGTTTCTATTCTATGTCTTGTTTATAAAAATTTAATAAACACAGATTTACAAAAAAAAAAAAAACGGTGAGGAAATAAAGAAAAACAACAGATGGCAATACAATTTTATAACAGCATATAATCGAAACAATGAGGATATCAGGAGAATACTAAATAAATATTGGTATCTACTGAAAAGAGATGCATATCTGAAAAAAACGCTACCAGAAAAACCTAGTATCACTTTCCGCAGGGCACAAACAATAAGGGTACCTTTACAAGCTGCAATCTTGCGAGGTAATCTTAAAGGCGACACGTCGCCCTGAACCGATCGCCGTGAAATCGCCCCACGGTTGCGGCGTGTGATTGGGGAATTTGGTGGCGATAAATCGCCTGATTACTGAGCACTGCTCTGAAATCAGATGCGATCATGAAGGCGAGAATTCCGGGTTTTGGCATGTGATAGGGCGATAGTGATGGAATCTGTGTCGCAATATTGATCTCCCGTAGCGTGCTGTAGTCTGCGCCCCATCTGCGATGATTGGTGGTGGGTGCTGTGTTCCCATTGGATGTCAGTTGACAGGGCGCCATATTTGAAGAGCTGTCCGTTCAGCACCACACACATCTTCACCTACACAACAGTACGCAAACACAGTTCATGAATTGGCGGCATAGATGAGCACAAGCTATGTCATCCGCGTGCATTCATCAGCGCTGCGTCGAGTATAGTGCCACATGCTATGTCAGATGTTGCCGTACACATCGTACATGGGTGGCATGGGCCACGCACTACAATCACCCTACGCGGTGTGAATTAGGTGACGCAGATGGGTACATTATCCTGCTCTCACTCCGTAGGCATGTACAGTGCCTACAAGTAGTATTCAACCCCCTGCAGATTTAGGTGGTTTGATAAGATGCAAATAAGTTAGAGCCTTCAAACTGCAAACGAGAGTAGGATTTATTAACAGAAGCATAAATCTTACAAACCAAAAAGTTATGTTGCTCAGTTGAATTTTAATGAATTTTAAACATAAAAGTGTGGGTCAATTATTATTCAACCCCTAGGTTTAATATTTTGTGGAATAACCCTTGTTTGCAATTACAGCTAATAATCGTCTTTTATAAGACCTGATCAGGCCGGCACAGGTATCTGGAGTTATCTTGGCCCACTCCTCCATGCAGATCTTCTCCAAGTTATCTAGGTTCTTTTGGGTGTCTCATGTGGACTTTAATCTTGAGCTCCTTCCTCAAGTTTTCAATTGGGTTAAGGTCAGGAGACTGACTAGGCCACTCCATCACCTTGATTTTCTCCCTCTTGAAGCAGGCCTTGGTTTTCTTGGCTGTGTGCTTTGGGTCATTGTCTTGTTGGAAGATGAAATCATGACCCATCTTAAGATCCTTGATGGAGGAGCGGAGGTTCTTGGCCAAAATCTCCAGGTAGGCCGTGCTATCCATCTTCCCATGGATGCGGACCAGATGGCCAGGCCCCTTGGCTGAGAAACAGCCCCACAGCATGATGCTGCCACCACCATGCTTGACTGTAGGGATGGTATTCTTGGGGTCGTATGCAGTGCCATCCAGTCTCCAAATGTCACGTGTGTGGTTGGCACCAAAGATCTCGATCTTGGTCTCATCAGACCATAGAACCTTGAACCAGTCTGTCTCAGAGTCCTCCAAGTGATCATGAGCAAACTGTAGACGAGCCTTGACATGACGCTTTGAAAGTAAAGGTACCTTATGGGCTCGTCTGGAACGGAGACCATTGCGGTGGAGTACGTTACTTATGGTATTGACTGAAACCAATGTCCCCACTGCCATGAGATCTTCCCGGAGCTCCTTCCTTGTTGTCCTTGGGTTAGCCTTGACTCTTCGGACAAGCTTGGCCTCGGCACGGGAGGAAACTTTCAAAGGCTGTCCAGGCCGTGGAAGGCTAACAGTAGTTCCATAAGCCTTCCACTTCCGGATGATGCTCCCAACAGTGGAGACAGGTAGGCCCAACTCCTTGGAAAGGGTTTTGTACCCCTTGCCAGCCTTGTGACCCTCCACGATCTTGTCTCTGATGGCCTTGGAATGCTCCTTTGTCTTTCCCATGTTGACCATGTATGAGTGCTGTTCACAAGTTTGGGGAGGGTCTTAAATAGTCAGAAAAGGCTGGCAAAATAGATAATTAATCCACACATGTGAAGCTCATTGTTCTTTGTGCCTGAACTACTTCTTAATACTTTAGGGGGACCAAACAGAATTCTGGTGGTTTGACGGGTTGAATAATAAATGACCCTCTGAATTAACTTTTAACGCTTTAAAAAAAAAAAAAAAAAATTTAAAAAATCTTTTTGGCTGCAGTGCATTTCCCACTTCCAGGCTGATCTACAGTCCAAATGTCACAATGCCAAGTTAATTCCGCATGTGTCAACCAGCTAAATCTGCAGGGGGTTGAATACTACTTGTAGGCACTGTACCTTGTTATTAATGACAAAGTCCAATAGACAATGGCGTCATGTATTAGCCAGCCTTCCAGAGCAGGCTGCCCAATCGTAACACTGTTGCATTGTCCAATGAGCGTGTTTGGGGCGCAGTGTAATGCACTGTGGCACGCCTATGTCCTCGCCGCGCTGAATATGTATGCCCACATTACCTTTGGGATTGCAGCGTGTTAAGCGGCGACGGAAGTTGAGCGGATTGGTTAGGCTGTGGGTGAGGCGATTTCTGGTGCGACACATCGCCTTTCTTTCAGGGTCGTGTAATAGCGCCATCGGCGATCTGAGGCGAGCATGAAAAACGTGCACGCACACGTTAGATCGCCTCATATCGCCAGCCGATATTGTGGCGTGTAAAGGTACCCTAATGGTACCATTACATGCCGCCACCGCGGCAAGAAATATTGACGGCTATATGTCGCCCTGCGACCATCGCCGTCAAAATCTCTCCCACTTGCGGCGTGTAATTGGGGAATTTGGCGGCGATCTGTCGCCTCGCCACGGTCACCTGATTTCTGAGCACTGCTGAGCACTTCTGAGCACAGAAACCAGGCGACCAGTAAAAGGCGTCGCCATCGCCCAATTACATTAAGCAATGCAGGGGCGATGTCGGTGTCGATAGGCCACGCCCCTGCATCGACTAACAAATCAGCGATACCGTCGCACTATGTGACGGTACCTTAAAGGTACCTTTACACGCAACAACTTTTCTAGGAATTTCACTGGCAACTTACTGGTTGCAGTGAAATCATGGAGAAATTGTTCCATTTGTACACAGCAACAAAATAGAACAATGTGTCCATGATTTCACTGCAACCAGTAAGTTGCCAGTGAAATTCCTAGAAAAGTTGCCGCATGTAAAGGTACCCTGATGGTAAACCTTTACACGCGGCAACATTTCTAGGGTGTCAACAGGTAACTTACTGGCTGCAGTGAAATCATGGAGACAAGGTTCTATCTTGTTGCTGTGTACAAATGGAATAATCTCTCCATGATTTTACTGCAGCCAGTAAGTTACCTCTTGACACCCTAGAAATGTTGCCGCGTGAAAAGGTACCCTTAGAGATATTATTGGCCCCAGTCATTTAAAATAATTATTACAGGGAGACCAGAAAATTAATCAAACAAAAAATAATACAGGTAAAACGAATAAAAATGACAGCAAAAAAACTGGTGTAATGCGATGCAATTCAAGAAAGTGCATCTGCTATGGGATCATAGATCACAATGTGACAGGAATTCACTGCAACAGCACGGGAGAATCTTTCCCAATTACACAAACTATCCTGTGACAGCCAATTTGTGGTGTATGTCATCACATGTGCCTGTGGCATTCAATACGTGGGACGTACTATTCAGTCTCTGAGAACACGTATGAATGGCCATAGGCACAATGCAAAAAATGGCTTCAAGAAACATAGTTTGCCCCGACACTTATGTTTGAAGCATAATAAACAATTTACCGTATATACTCGTGTATAAGCCGACCCGTGTATAAGCCGACCCCCCTACTTTTGCCCCCAAAACCTGGGAAAATTTATTGACTCGTGTATAAGCCGAGGGTGGACCCCAGCACAGGTATACAGCCCCCAGCAGTGTGGTATACAGCAGCCTCCCCAGTGGTATATACAGGCCCCAGCAGTGTTACAGCAGCAGCCCCAGTGGTATATACAGCAGCAGCCCCAGTGGTAGTATACAGCAGCCCCAGAGGTATATACAGCAGCCCCAGTGGTAGTATACAGCAGCAGCCCCAGTGGTAGTATACAGCAGCAGCCCCAGTGGTAGTATACAGCAGCAGCACCAGTGGTAGTATACACGCAGCCCCAGTAGTATATACAGCCCCAGTGGTAGTATATAGCCCCAGTGGTAGTATATATACAGCCCCAGTGGTAGTATATAGCCCCAGTGGTAGTATATAGCCCCAGTGGTAGTATATAGCCCCAGTAGTAGTATACAGCCCCAGTGGTAGTATATAGCCCCAGTGGTAGTATATATACAGCCCCAGTGGTAGTATACAGCCCCAGTGGTAGTATATAGCCCCAGTGGTAGTATACATACAGCCCCAGTGGTAGTATATAGCCCCAGTGGTAGTATATAGCCCCAGTGGTAGTATACATACAGCCCCAGTGGTAGTATATAGCCCCAATGGTAGTATATAGCCCCAGTAGTAGTATACAGCCCCAGTGGTAGTATATAGCCCCAGTGGTAGTATATATACAGCCCCAGTGGTAGTATATAGCCCCAGTGGTAGTATATAGCCCCAGTGGTAGTATATAGCCCCAGTAGTAGTATACAGCCCCAGTGGTAGTATATAGCCCCAGTGGTAGTATATATACAGCCCCAGTGGTAGTATATAGCCCCAGTGGTAGTATATAGCCCCAGTGGTAGTATACAGGGCCCCAGCAGGGCCCCCCTCATAATTTGGCGCCCCCACCTCAGTTTCTGGGCCCCCCCGCATGCAGCGCTGCACATATACATTACGTGTCTAGCAGCTGTTACCCTCCGGTGGCAGATCGCGGCTCCCGGCTCCGGGCTCCATCTTCCTCGCTGTCTTCCTGCTTTGTGACCGGCGCGATGACGTCATCGCGCCGGTCACATGACAACCAGGAAGACAGAGAGGAAGATGGAGCCCGGAGCCGGGAGCCGCGATCTGCCACCGGAGGGTAACAGCTGCTAGACACGTAATGTATATGTGCAGCGCTGCATGCGGGGGGGCCCAGAAACTGAGGTGGGGGCGCCAAACTTTGAGGGGGGCCGTATGACTCGCGTATAAGCCGAGGGGGGGACTTTTCAGCCCAATTTTTGGGCTGAAAAACTCGGCTTATACGCGAGTATATACGGTAATATAAAAGTTACACCAGTTGAGCAAATTCCGGAGAACTGCCCAAACCGCACTGAAAAATTAAATCGCAAAGAATCTTATTGGATTTCTAATATGGGTTCTTTACACCCGGACGGATTAAATGAGGTTATTGGGGGAATATAAAATTAATCCTTCCTTGGATACTGTGTGATTTCTCATAATTTTAATATTTTAATGAGCACTGTTTTTTCTGTGTGTTTTAAATGGATTTCAGCCACATACAACAATTTTAAATTTATTATACAACTTGGCATTTATGATCAAATTATATTTCACATTTTATCTGTCATGATCATTTTTTACTATGCTATATATATATATATATATATATATATATATATATATATATATATATATATATGTGTGTGTGTGTGTGTGTGTGTGTGTGTGTAATGTGTGTCTTCTGAATATACCAAAGTTGTATCGCAGCTATATAGCAGGTGTGGCATTAGCTATCCTTAGTGGTCCACACCCTATTTACCATTATACTATTTCCTATAAAGCTATCCACAACTTTGGAACACTTTTAACAGTATACCTGAGGAAGACATTTTTTACTGTCGAAACGCGTTGTATGTGCTTTTCTTGAGAAATAATAAAAACCCTTTATGAATTACAAGAAGATTTGGATCATAGACCTCTGGGAGCGCAAATAGCCTGGTAAAAACTCTATAGGATATATACTCCTATGGTAACTCGGTCTGAGCTATATACCAGCTACCAGAGATTTGCATACCGAATTCTGAGGAAATCTACTCCTGGATACATAATGGTCCCTAGTGACCGATACGCAAGTTAACAAGACATAAAAAAGTTGAGTGCCATCTACATCCACCTATAATCTAATTATACATTTACATTTAGATCGGAGCTTTTAATATAACTAAGGGATTTGTGCCAGATCAGAACCCCAAACTACTGACACTGCGTTTCGGGGTAACTGCCCCTCATCAGTGTAGTGTGTGGGATATTCTGATCTGGTTGTGTGAGTGGGATAAGACGAGGTCTGGGAACTTGCTATCTACCTTATGGAGACAGCTAAGTAGGTGAGGAGATTGTAGCCACTTCCCTCCTCTCAGATATATGCAAATTTGCACTTCATTAATGAAGTGGAGAAACTCCAGTGCCACATTTAAGCAGCTCCTCAAAGTCATAATCAGGTCAGAATATCCCACACACTACACTGATGAGGGGCAGTTACCCCGAAATGCAGCGTCCGTAGTTTGGGTTTCTGATCTGACACAAATCCCTTAGTCATATTAAAAGCTTGTTGGAAAGCGATTATGACTTTGAGGAGCTGCTTAAATGTGGCACTGGAGTTTCTCCACTTCATTAATGAAGTGTAAATTTGCATATATCTGAGAGGAGGGAAGTGGCTACAATCTCCTCACCTACTTAGCTGTCTCCATAAGGTAGATAGCAAGTTCCCAGACCATTTAGATCGGTGCACTTTCTTCCTTTCCTTTCCTTCAACCAGAAACTTCATACTTTATGTGACACTGTGCAGTCACAGAATCACAGCTGCCCTCGCCTGCTGATCTACCTTCTGCAGCGGCTGGGCGGGATCACATCACACTGTATCAGGAGAGCCAGAGATAAGAGATTGGCACAGCAGCTTCACAGAGACTGGACGGGGCGTAGCCAGGCACTTTCCGGATTCTTGTATTTCAAAGTACAGAAAGTTGGGAATAGCGCGGCTCAGCACTGACAGGAGTGGCTGCTTCTCTGCAGGGTGGCCTGATCCCCTACCCTTGCCTGGCCCCATCACATTTGCGACCTCTGCAACCTCGGTAGTTACGCCACTGGCTATCAGATTCTTCAAGTTTCCTACAAAAAGCATAACAGCTGCAGAGCTGAGAGAGCTGCCCCCACCCCCACCAGGCTCTCTGTAGACACTATACATTAAAGGAGAACTCCTGGGAGAGAAAACTTTTTAGTACAGTCTCTGCCCACCTACATGATGAAGCAGAGCTGTACACTGTAGTTCTAGGATCTAAAGCGCGCATATAAATCAATAGAATCATATCTTCTCTTTTGCTCTCCCCCCTCCTTCGTGGGACATAGAATTTTAGCCAGACAGCCTCATGCTGTTGCTGAGAGCTGGAGATGTGTCTGTCGTGTGAATGCTGGAAGCTGCTGGATCATCTTACATTCCAGTCCCCTCACACTTCTGTATAGAGAGGGGGCGTGGTAGGTGGTATGGCTGCTGGCCACTTGGTCACAGTACAATCCTACCCCTGATATACCATCCTATGTAATTGAACAGTGCTGTTCTGGCTTCATATTGCAATCATGTCACCAAGCAGATAGAAATACACACGGTGATCTTCTGCTGTACAATGGTGCATTTGATGGTGCATAATGTGTGCTGTCATGTATGAGGCTAAGAGCAGAGGTAGAGCACTGCATTGTTGGATTCAGCACTGGCATGGTCTCTCCTCCCCAATAGCAGTTGGCATATTCCTGTCTTCTGAAAATGTAGCACAAAGGATATGAAGTTTTTCCTTGCAGATATGACCATACAAAGCATTTTTTCAGATCTGCAGTATGTCAACTCTTGGATTTTTTTTGCATTCTTCTCAGCATTCATGCTGCATTTACTTTCAGTGTTCTTGGGTGCAGATTACATGTGTGCTTTCTCTACAGTACTGCCCATATAGAAGTGTGAGCAGGCTGGAATGTAAGATGATCCTGCAGCTCCCAGCATCCATGCCCCTGACACACCTCCTCTTCTCACTATCAGCATGAGGCTGAAATTCTCAGACCCCTGAGTGAGGGGTGAGAGCAAAAGAGCAGGTATGATTTAATTGATTTATAAGTGATGTATAGATCCTAGAACAGTAGTGTACAGCTTGGCTTCAACATGCACGAGGGCAGACACAGTACTAAAAAGTTTTCTCTCCCCAGAGTTCCCCTTTAACAGTGAGGTGCCAATCAGAAGAGAGGGCATGTCAGACAATGCTGCACAAGCCAGCCTCTCATAGCAATCATAAGGTTCTGCTGCTAAAACAAACATTGCAGACTTTGACAAGAGAGGCATGCTGAATTCTTCGTTGCTAATGTTTACAGCATGCTGTCTTCAGATAACATTGCAAAAGCCTGCTGACAGATGCCCTTTAAGGCATAGTAAAGTTATAATATTCATTCTGCAATGAATATTCTAGGAATTTGAAATAATCTCGATGAAAAAACAACTAATTCCAAACCATTGAAAGAAAGAAATAAGGATTAATAAAATATTACTGCTCTCTTAGATAAAGTAGAATATATAACCTACAAAGCACTCTGTGTATGGGGAACACGCAAAAGAACAAGGAGAATGGAGAGGTGCGGGGAGATTCAATAGGTGATCATAATGTCATCTTATAGTTCAAAGGAAGTCAGAGTCCGGCGTTCTTTCTTTTAGTGCTGGTGATCATATTAAAGATCACATGACAACTGCCAATGATGAAAGTGGTTGGATTGTATGGAGGCGAGATCTGGGATGAAACAGATTACACAGCTTCGATACTGCTAATGAGTTTGCATTGTATGTGCAATAAAGAATCAACTAGAGTTCTACATTATAAAGGACCTGTCAGCTCTTCCAACAAGTCTAAGGCTGCCTTCACACTGGCGTTCCCCTCCGCAGCGTTCTGCGGAGGGGAATCGCCATGTGTGCGCAGCCAGCGCAAGCCCCTATGTTTAGAATGGGGATGCATGGTGCTGCGCTTGACAGCGCAGGACCGTGCGCACCCAGTCACTCCCAGATGTGATCTGTGCGCAGGCTGGATGCCTGCGCACAAATCGCACACTCCCGCCCGCACCAGGGACGCAACATGTCGCGTCCCTGGTGCGGACGAGAGTGTGTGATCTGTGCGCAGGCATCCGCCTGCGCACAGATCACATATGGGAGTGAATGGGTGCGCACGGTCCTGCGCTGTCAAGTGCAGCACCGTGCGCTCCCATTATAAAGATAGGAGCTCACAGCCGCTGCGGTCACATTGCGGACCCCTCCGCAGAACGCTGCGGAGGGGTCCGCAAATGTGAACCCAGCCTAAGTAAATACTGACATTTCTAAATAATGATTTATTACACAAGTTTACTTTGGGTTGTGCTTCTCATCTTTTGTTCTTACATATATGTGTACAATTAACCAAATCTTGTGTTATCATTCACCTTGTCAATGTGGTGTATCTCTTAATACTTTGACACCTTTAATTTGTTGCCGATGCTCCCTGTTTATGGGCAATGGTAATGCCCAGTCTATGCATGTACAAGAGTAATCCACCAATCAGAGTTCAAAGAAAATTGCTATTTTATGTAATATCCAAGTATGAACTCTAGCAGAAGTGTCAAACACTTTTTTGCATGTTTGGGGAAATATACACTTAGAAGAAATTCATCAGGGCCCTCAAACAGCCCTATACAGTATAAGCCCTCAAATAGCCCATATATACAATGTGGGCCCTCAAACAGCACCGCAGGAGCCCTGTATATATAGGATGAATACTCACATTGCCCCCATATACAGGATGAGCCCTCACATAGCCCCAATATATAGTATGAGCACACAAACAGCACCATATATACAGTATGACCCCACACATAGCCTAAATATACAGTATAAGCCCTCACATAGCCCCTATATACAATATGAGTCCTCAAACAGCACCATATAGCAAGTATGAGCCCTTACATAGCCATGTATACAGGATGAACCCTCACATTGCTCCTATATACAAGATGAGCCCTTACATATACAGGATGAACCCTCACATTGCCCATATACACAGAATAAGCCCTCATATAGCCTCTCTATACAGTATACATAGCCCCTATATATAGTATGAGCCCCCAAACAGCACCATATTAATAATATAATATTTATTCATTTATATAGTGCTCTTAATTCCATAGCACTTTACATGTCACTTTACTGTCTCTCTTGGAGCTCACATCCCATCAGTATTTCTTTACAATGTGGGAGGAAGCTGGAGTGCCCAGAGGAAACCCATGCAAACATGGGGAGAACATCCTTGCAGATGTTGTTCTTAGTGTCCTTGGTGGGAATTGAACCCAGGACCTTGGGACCTCAGTGCTGCAAAGGCTGCAGTGCTAACCACTTGAGCCACCGTGTCTGCCCAGCTACTGTATATGCAGTATATAATCCCTCACATAGCCTACATATACAGTATAAACCCTCACATAGCACCTATATATAGTTTGAGCCCACAAACCGCACCCTATACACAATATGAGCCTTTACATAGCCCCTATATACAGGATGAGCCCTCATATAACTTCTATATATATATTATGAGCCATCAAACAGCACCACATATACATTATGAACCCTTATATAGCTCCCAATATAAAGGATGATCCCTCACACATCCCATGCACATATTAAAAAAACAACAACACATACCTACAGTACCTACCTCCTGCTCCCCAGGTGGCCTGCTGTAATACCCGGGGATCCACTTCTTCTTGTGACCAGTGGATATATGCCTTTGTATGATGGCTGATGACATCATTGCAGAATTAGCAACCAGAGCTCTCCTAGAGTTGTGCTTCTATTCAGTATTGCCAGCAGTGGAGATCTGGTAAAGCTTCCTGCCCAAAGATTATAACTAGCATTATAATGGGGTCAATCTGGCCATTGAAACCCCGGAGCTTCAGGCCCTGTGCGGATGCCTAGGCTTTTATCATTATAATCCACCTATTATTATTATTATTTATTTATATAGCGCCATTGGGTTCCATGGCGCTTTACATGAGGATGAGGGAGACAAGAACAAGTACACTAAATCTAGGCGATCAGGACGTACAGGTACAGGAGGGGCAGGGACCCTGTCCACGAGGGCTCACAGTCTATGAGGGGTGGGTTAGGATACAGTAGGATGGGGGAATGTCAGGTATGGGGCGTTCGCCTGGGTCTCATGGCAGGTTGTAGGCTTGACGGAACAAGTGAGTCTTCAGGTGACACTTGAAGCTACTCAGGGTAGGACAGTGTCTGACGTGTTCGGGTAGGGAGTTCCAGATTAACGCAGATGCCCGGGAGAAGTCCTGGACTCGGTTGTGCGAAGAGGTGATGAGGGGGGAGCAGAGGAGGAGTTCTTGGGAGGAGCGGAGGTTGCGTGAGGGTAGGTATCGGGAGACCAGGTCGGAGATGTATGGTGGAGCCAGGTCGTGCATGGCTTTGTACGCCATGGTTAGTGTTTTGAATTGGGATCTCTTGGAGACGGGGAGCCAGTGAAGGGCTTGGCAGAGGGGGGAGACAGGGGAGTAGCGGGAGGACATATAGATGAGTCGGGCAGCGGAGTTGAGGATAGACTGGAGAGGTGTGAGGGAGTTAGCCGGGAGGCCATTGAGAAGGAGGTTGCAGTAGTCAAGGCGGGAGATGATAAGAGCATGGATGAGTGTTTTAGCGGTGTCGCGGGTGAGGAAGGAGCGGATCCGTGAGATGTTCTTGAGCTGGAGCCGGAGGGATGTGGTGAGGGCCTCGATGTGGGGTTTGAAGGATAGGGAGGAGTCAAGGATTACCCCGAGGCACTTGGCTTGGGGGACTGGGGAGAGGGCGCAGTCGTTGACGCAGATGGATAGGTTGGGAGGTGGGGTGGAATTTCTTGGGGGGAAGACTATGAATTCAGTTTTGTCCATGTTGAGTTTAAGGAAGCGAGCAGAGAAGAAGGATGAGATGGCGGAAAGGTATTGAGGGATTTTCGAGAGTAGGGAGGTGATGTCAGGGCTGGACAGGTAGATTTGGGTGTCGTCGGCGTACAGGTGGTACTGGAGGCCATGGGACTCGATGAGTTGCCCTAGGCCGAGAGTGTAAATGGAGAAAAGTAGGGGTCCCAGGACTGAACCTTGGGGGACTCCGACAGAAAGGGGGTAGGGTGAGGAGGAGGTGTGGGAGTGGGAGACGCTGAAGGTCCGGTCCGCTAGGTATGAGGAGATCCAGGAGAGGGCAAGGTGGGTGATGCCAAGGGATTCCAGGATCCGGAGAAGAAGGGAGTGGTCAACCGTGTTGAAGGCGGCAGACAGGTCAAGGAGTAGCAGGATGGAGTAGTGGTGTTTGTTTTTGGCGGTCAGTAGGTCGTTGGTGACTTTGGTCAGGGCTGTTTCGGTGGAATGGAGGGGTCAGAAGCCGGACTGTAGGCGGTCAAAGTGGGAGCACGAGGAGAGGTAAGAGGACAGTTCGGAGTGGACGTGTTATTCAAGTAGCTTAGAGGCGAATGGGAGAAGAGATATGGGGCGATAGTTAGAGACAGAGGTAGGGTCAAGTGAGGTTTTTTTTAGGATGGGCGTGATTAGGGCGTGTTTGAAGGCCGAGGGGAAGGTACCAGTGCTAAGTGAAAGGTTAAAGAGGTGGGTGAGGGCTGGGATGAAAATGGAGGTGTGGTTGGGAATGAGGTGGGATGGGTGCGGGTCGTGGGCGCTGGTGGTGAGGTGTGATTTTGACAGGAGGGAGGAGAGTTGGTCTTCAGTTATGGGGGGGAAGTGGCTGATGGAGGAGGAGGGCAGTGTAGGTGGGAAGGGGAGGTGTGGGGATAGTGGACCGAAGCTGCTTCTGATCTTGTCGATCTTCTCCTTGAAGAAAAGTCTTCAGCAGAGATGAGGGGAGAAGGGGGAGGAGCAGGTGGGCGAAGTAAGGAGTTGAAAGTTTTGAAGAGCTGTTTGGGGTTGCGGGACAGAGAGGTTATAAGGGATGAGAAGAACACTTGCTTGGCGGTAGCGAGTGCCGTCTAGAAGTCAGTGATGGATTGCTTGAACAGAGCAAAGTGCTCGGGGGTGTGAGACTTTTTCCATCTCCTCTCAGCGACTCTGGACGCCCGTCTCAGGTTTTTAGTGAGGGTGGTGTGCCAGGGTTGCCTGTTAATGCGTGGAGCATGGAGAGTGAGGGGGGCGGCTAGGTCGAGAGCGTTCGTTATGGTGGTGTTGTATAGGGTGGTGGCAATGTCAATGTCGTCAGCGCAGGGTAGATCGGTGAGAGGGAGGAGGGATTCAGAGAATAAAGGAAGATCAAGATCTTTTAGATTTCGGCGAGGGTGATCAAGTTTGCGGAGAGGGGGTAGTGTGGCAGGGGAGGAGAGGGCGGAGAAGGTCAAGAGATGGTGGTCGGACAGTGTGAGTACCGAGGTTGTGAGGTTAGAGAGGGAGCAAAGGCGGGTAAAGATGAGGTCAAGCGTGTGGCCTTGTTCGTGGGTGGGAGAGGAGGACCATTGGGAGAGCCCTAGGGAAGTGGTCAAGGAAAGAAGGTTGGAGGCGGCTGGGCGGGGAGTGTCAATGGGAATATTGAAGTCGCCCATGATGATGGAGGGGATGTCAGTGGAGAGGAAGTGAAGTAGCCAGGTGGTGAAGTGGTCAAGGAAGGAGGCGGTGGATCCGGGGGGGCGGTAGATGATGGCTATTTGGAGGTTGCAGGGGGAGAAGATTCGGACTGAGTGGGCTTCGAAGGAGGGGACAGTGATGGATGGGGGATGGGGGCTGGGGGATGGGGCTGAAGGTGCAGGAGTTGGACAGCAGTATGCCGACTCCACCGCCGTGTTTGCCAGAGGGACGGGGGGGGTGGGAAAGGCTGAGTCCGCCGTAGGATAGTGCAGCAGGGGAGGCCGTGTCGGAGGGGGTGAGCCAGGTCTCTGTGAGGCCAAGGAATGACAGTTTCCTGGAGATAAAGAGATCATGGATGTCGGGGAGTTTGTTGCACACTGAGCGGGCATTCCAGAATGCGCCGGGTAGAGCGGTAGATGGGGCATGGGTTGGGGGAATGGGTCTGATGTTGGTGGGGTTGCGAGAGCAAGTGGTGGTGAGGTTGCGAGGGTTGGCGGTGGGTCGCGGGATAAAGGTTGTTGTGGGGATGTTGCAGGAGGGGCCAGGATTGGGGGAGATGTCACTGGCAAGGAGGAGGAGTAGGCCGAGGGTTAGCAGGTGGGAGCATGAGAGCTTGCGAGGCGGGCGTGCTTGTTTGGTGATTGAGGATTGAAAGTGAATGAAAAGGTTGGTGAAGTGGGTGAGGTGGTTCGGCAGGATGGAGGGTGAGAGCAGTATTTTGTTGCTGGGAGGGGGGATAAGTGGGGGTAGTAGGAAGTGGAGAAGGATGGGAGTGAGAGTGAAGAGTAGCGGGAACATTGCATATGGAGAACAGGGAGTGAGTGTGGCAGCAGGGGTCAGAAGCAGAGTGGGGAAAGTTGTGGTAGTGGGTGAATGGTCATCTGTGGGGAGCGGTCACGGGATGAGGTGATGACCAGGGGATGAGATGTAAGGTGGGTAAGTTGAGGGATCAGTCGAGGCGGTCGGGGTTGACAGAGGCGATAGCTGGGTTGGCTGATGGAGCAGCCGTGGGACAGGTGAGGCATCCAGGGGTCAGTCCGGGGTGGGATGCCACCAAGGTATGAGATACAGTCCAGGGGAGATGTGGATGGGGATGAGATCTAGCAGTCCTGGACAGGATGGTGGAGCCGAGGACAAGGTGATACAGCCAGCCACCTATATTAGTAAGTGACTTCTTCCAAATATCTCTATAAGAAAGAGGAGATAGGTACAGTGCAGTATAACCACAATCATACTGCAAACTTGGATTTTTGTAACCTGTAACAATAGAGATATGTAGTGTCTGTCTGTCAAGGGTTGGGGTACTCGGGTGTACTGGTATGGGAATATCATGGATGGTCGGTGCCCGAGTCCATGCCCTTGAGCAGACAATGAAAAGGGGAAAAATTATAAAATAAAGTTGTTTGTGACGCCACCTTTAGGTCCCGGTGATAGCACTGGCGCTGCTGGAACCTCCAGGGTGATGTGCGGCAGTAAGATGTCGTAGCCCTGTATAGGTAGGGCTGAATCCCCGGGGTGTTGGAAGTAGCACTGATGGAATAGGGCAGCGTAGTCACTGTGGAGCAAGGCAGGTAAATCACAGTTCACTGAGAAGAAGCACAGACACGTTGCTCACTCTGAACAGGTACTTTACTCTGGTAATCTGCAGGTTTACAGGGTAATGAAGTTCTTTCAGCTAAGGTAGTGGACCAGGTGGTTCTGGTAGTGAGCAGTGTCCCTCCGAAGCTCTACTGGTGTTCCTTCTCTATCACTTTCTCTGTCCTTTTCTGTGGTGTCCTTTTCACAATCCCACTTTTTGAACCAGGCCCGTCAGGTGATATGGGAACCCTTTATGTCTCCAAAGGTGAACCTAATCCAGTTTAGTACTTCTGGGGGACACCGTGCTTGGTGTAGGGTGGTTAGATCGTGCTCCTATAAAGCTATCGACCACGCCGGTAATTTGCAGTTCAGGGATGGACCTCTGATCCACGTCAGAGCCGGTACTCCACTTTGGACAGGGCCAGGGTATTTGGTTGCCCTCTATCTGCCCCTTTTTCTTCTGGGTCACCAGGTTGAGGTGCCCTCCCTCCTAGCTTCTCCTCTGCTGTTCTTCACTGCACTGCTGCAACTCTTACTCTGCTGTTCTGGTCTACTTCTGCTTCTCTGTACTTCTGCTCTGCTCACTGTTCCTCTTTCCCCACTCACTTTATAACCTAGCTTCTCGACCCACCGGGATCGGTTACCCTAGTAACGGGCATCTGATTGGTCCCCTATCACTCCTTACCAGAACAAAGCATACTGCACCTTCTGTTAGGGGTGCAGTACCATTTTGTAGCGCGCTGACTACCGGGGCACTACACTCCCTCCTGGGAAATTATACTTGTCCCCAAGTGTCCATTCTACCCTAAGCGGTACAGAGTAAAATTTTTATATATGCATGCATAAACAATAAACACTTTTAATAACGGCAGTATTCTTGTATTCTTCCCATCCGGGAGGCGCATTTCTTATAACGTTGCATAAACACACAAACTTGAACCCGTTCAATGGAACTGGGTTAACACAGTGGGTGTTCCCTCTGGCTCCATATCACCACCTCCTCTGTTGTTTTTCACTCCCCAATGGGAGTGAAAATGAATGTTGATGATCCTGTGTCAGATCACTGGGCGGACTTAGCCGGAATGACGCAAATTGCGTCATCTCCGGCGCCGTGACGTCGATACACCTCACGCTGCACATTGCACATGCCCGAGTTGCAAATAACACCTCATGCATGCGCAATGCGCAGTGAGTTCCGTACATGCACCCAATGGGTGTATCGACATCACAGTGCCAGAAATGACGCGATTTGCGTCATTCTGGCTAAGCCCGCCCAGTGATCCTACACACGATCATAAACATTCATTTTCACACCCATTGGGGCATGAAAAACAACAGTGGAGGCGGCGATAAGGAGCCAGAGGGAACAACCACTGTGACTCCTCAAGGATTCAGAAGCCGCAGATTTCTCAGGTAATAAAGGTGATAATTACACTTTACAGATTAGCTATAGGGGAAGAGAGGGATAGCTTGAAACATTATAGGAAGGTGCAGAGACAGGTTTTTAGAGGCTGGGGACCGATTTGGAGGGGTCAGGTTCACTTTAAGAGCACGCTGAGTATCCTGGCTCTGATGGTAACTCTCCATGGTAACCCTGGTGTCGCTACCGCTGATGGATGGGGTTGCTGCCCCCCAGGTGACCTGGGTTGTTGTGAATTCATTAAGGAGGATTTCTGGTTGAGAGGTCCCTCCGGTGGTTGTTGCTGGTAATGCTGCTGGCTGTGTGTTGGAGAGTTCCACAGCTGATCTTGATAATTGGCAGTCAGGTTCAGATTGGAGTATATAGTGGTTTGAAGCTGATCAGTCCTTGCCAGTTGTGAATGTTCCTGTAGGTGTCCACACCTTTTCCTGGTTTCTCCTGGTGTGCTGAAATCCTTGCAAGCTAAGTGAATGGTTTTTGTTACTTGTGGCGCACATGTTGTGTGCTTGTGGATCCTTTTTCAGTTGGTCTTGTTCTGAGTTGTGGGTTTGAAATTTAGTCTGCATATTTGTTTACCTGCTCTCAGTTAGGAAGTTTTCTTCCTGGAAAGAAATTGCTATTCACTGTTATCTGCTATTTCCAGTGTTGTTGGTATTGGCACTTGTTTATTCTTGTTTGATTCACAGAAGTTCTGCAGATATAGAGGGTGGCAAGTCTTAGTGGACTCAAGGTAATTTTTGACACTATCTGCCGTTGGAGATTTTTTGATAGTATTTTAATACTGACCGCAATAGTATTCTATTCTGTCTTTACTATATAGCTAGTGTGCCCTCTTTTGCTGAACTCTATATTCTGCCTGTGTGTGTCTTTTCCTCTCCTGTTTCCCAGTTAATATCTGTGGGGGGCTTCCTGCTCTTTTGGGGTTCTGCTCTGAGGCAAGATAGCTTTTCCTATTTTAATCTCTAGGGGTAGCTAGTTCTCCGGCCGTGTTGAGGTGTCTAGGGCATGGTTAGTTACATCCCACGGCTACTTCTAGTTGCGGTGTTTAGTCAGGTGTCGCGGTCAGTATAGTTACCAACGACTTCTGTGGAATCTTCATGTTACTCCTAAGTCATCGAATCATAACACTGGGCCTCGCCGGAATCTCTCTCTGGATCCTCCTCTGGATCTTCCTCCTCATCGGTGCCTTGCTGGTCTGGCTCCTCATCCTCCTCGGGGAACTGGTCGACACACTCCTCCTCAACGGCCTCAATCACCAGGTCTGGCTCCTCGGCAGGTGGCTGCTCCTCCTCCGGCTCAGGGTCTGCTGGGTCATAGGGCTCAGCTGCCTCATGGTCATCCTCCTGCGGGGCTTCAGGGTTGCCTGCCTCTTCTTTCTCGATGGGTGGAAGCACCGGGTCCTCTCCGGTAACCGGGTGGATCTCGGGCGACTGGTTTCTCACCACTGGTTTTGGTTCTGGACGGCTGGACTGCCTCCGCATGTCCTCGCGGTGTAGGTGGCGGGCCATGCCGGCGCTCCAGCGCCAGATCGTCCACTTTATGGCTTCCAAGAGCTGGACTGTTCTTAAGCGCCGTCTCCCAGAAGGTCGGGTCCCCATTGATGGTGTGGACGGAGACCACCCCTGGCTCACCGATGGCGGCACGGGCCTCTTCCTCCACCTCCGCATTAGGTCTCGCAACCGGATGTCTTCTTCTCCAAAACCCGTACCCATTGTTGCTGTCAAAGGTTCTGCTCGCAAAGACCCTGCCACACCCTTTTCGTTTTGCATTGTAGTTCATGGTCGGGTTAAAGTCTCTGGCCCGCCCCCTTGGTTTTTCCTCAGCACTTGGGGCGGGCAAGCATTTTGGCGCCTCTGCCTTGGCACTCCAACGATGAGGGGCCGAGGCACCCCATTGTCCTTTACATTGCTGAACCCGCCATCTTGTGCCCAGAAGAAAATGGCGGTAAAAGTTCTAGGCCATGTGGTAAAGTCTATGAGGCGCACAATACCCGTAGTTCACGGGTGGGTTCAATCCTGTTAGTGACGCCAAGTTGCCTGGCTGGCAAGGATCATGGTGCACGGATCTCAGGCGTACTGGTACGGGGATGTCATGGATGGTCAGTGCCTGAGTCTGTGCCCTTGAGCAGACAATAAAAAGGGGAAAATAATAAAATTAAGTTGTTCATGACGCCACCTGTAGTTCCGGTGATGGCACTAGCGCTGCTGGAACCTCCAGGGTGATGTGCGGCAGCAAGATGTTGTAGCCCTCTACAGGTAGGGCTGAGTCCCTGGGGTGTTGGAAGTAGCACTGATGGGATAGGGCAGCGTAGTCACTGTGGAGCAAGGCAGGTAAATCACAGGTCACTGACAAGAAGCACAGACACGTTGCTCAGAGTGCACATGGGGCAGAGAGAGCTCACGGGAAAAGAGAATGCACAGGGAGGCAGAGAGAATACACAGGGGGCAGAGGAAGTGCACAGGGGCAGAGAGAGATCACAGGGAAAGAGAGAGTACACAAGGGGCAGAAGGAGCACACAGGGAGGGTCAAGTGCACAGGGGGCAAAGAGAGCACACAGGGGGCAGAGACAGCACACTGGGTACTAGAGACAGCACATAGGGGACCAGAGACAGCACACAGAGGGTATTTACATAATTGCGCTGTCCCATCTGGTACTTTCAGCATCCGGATGTCCTGGAATCATGCGCCTACACCATATGTGCACACCCAAGTAACGTGTGTGCAAATATGGCATCCACTCGTGGTACTGGCACACTGCACAGTACCGCCAACTATTCCATAGCCGCCCACAACTGCCGCCACCCAAAACTGCCACCACCTTAAACTTCAGCTGCCATCCCCCACAGCCACCATCACTGACACATCCCCGACTGAGTAAGTGTGCGTGCATATAACCAGTACTCATGCACACTTACTCATGCCGCCATCATCTTTGGATACCACAGGGGAGAGATCGCTTAAGGGGGAGAGACAAAGCATAGGGGGAAATCACATTGGGGAACAGAGAGAGTGCACTGGGGGAAGACAGAGTGCACAGGGGGAGGAGAGAGTGCACAGAGTGAAGAAAGCATACAAGGGAAGGGGAAAGCACACCGGAGACAAGAGACAGCCTCACAAAAAAGCAGAGAGAGCAGACAAGGGGGCAGAGAGAGTGCACAGGAAAAGAGAGAGTGCACAGTGGGAGGAGCGAGCACACAGGGAGGAGAGAGAGTGCACCGGGGGAGATTGCTTAAAGGAGAGAGCACATGAGGGGAGAAGACAGCACGGGGAGGAGAGAGACAGCACAAAAGGGGAGAGACAGCACACAGGGCGAGAGACACTGCACAGGGGGAGAGACAGCACACAGGGGAGGAGAGACTACATACAGGGGGAGAGCGCACAGTGGGAAGACAAGTCAAAGGAGAGAGCACTTGAGAGGAGAAGACAGCACAGGGAGAGAAGATAGCATACAGGGGGGGAGCAAATGGGAGGAGAGAGACAACACACAAGAGGGAGACAGGACAAAAGACAGGACAAAAGGAGACAGCACAGGGAGAGAGAGACAGCAAACAGGGGGGAGTGAGAGAGAGAACGGGCCGATATACAGGCAGGAGTGGCTGCAGAGACTCTCACATAAGACAGTTACTTATATAGAGTACATGCTGGAGCTGTTGCCAAACCATATGCAGGCCAGAGCTGCTGCAGACCCTCTCAGTTAAGGTTCTCAGTCAGATACTGCAGAGACTCTCACATAAGACTGTTACTTGTGGTACGGACACCCTGGCATGAAACTCGGACGACTGCAATGCAAGTAAAAATCGCATTGCAGTCAGACCAATGTTGTTATTCAATGTCTGAGAGCACATTTCCGAGTGTCGGATGTTTTTTTTCTCATTCGCTTCACGGACAAAAAAGCATTCGCAACATGCTGCGATTGTATCAGATAATAATAATAATAAAGCTTTATTTATATAGCGCCAACATATTCCGCAGCGCTTTACAATGTAGGGTTAGAGTACAGAAAATATACAGTAAGTAATTACAGTAGAGAACAAATACAGTACAATAATTGGATACAAAACAATAGGAATAGAATCAATGTAAAAAGAAAATACAATAAATAAAGCAAGAAATGAAGGTGACCCTGCTCAAAAGAGCTTACAATCTACGACGGGATAGGGGTTGCACAAGGTACAGGGGCTTATTGCACTGATGGTCCAGGCATCTTGAGGAAATGGGGCATAGAGATAAGCTTACATGGATGGTCATTATACAGTCTGTGTAGACCTTTTTTGGTTTGGTAGAGTATATAGAAGAGTAATATCCAGAGGGATAGCCCATTCACTGTCTACAGTACAGTACAGATTCACAGCCGAGCCAATACAAGTCTATGGGTCCGACAAAATCATGGACCACAGTCAGACAGCACACAGTCCATCCGAGAGGCATCAGATTTTTCACTGATACATTATCATTCTGTAGCTCAAACAACTGTAAAAACTGTTCCTGTAAACAGGGCCGTATTTGCCATTAGGCACTCGTAGGCACGTGCCTAGGGCGGAGCCATTCATAGGGGGCGGCGTCTCAGAGTCAATTCTTTTTTTTTTTTTTTTCCTGCCTGTGTTGTCCGGGTCGTAAGCCCCGCCCCCTCATACACCCACCGCCCCACCCCCGATCATCATCAGCCCCGCTCATGCATGCGTTGGCCAGGTCGTAAGCCCCGCCCCCTCATACACCCCCGCCCCCCCCCTTCCCCCCGTCGTCATCAGTCCCGCTCATTGGCCCGTGCTTTTGCCCTCCTGCACTGCGCGGGAAGAAGTGAGAGCCGACGAGGATTAGAGG
The DNA here is from genome assembly GCA_033576535.1 of Allobates femoralis. NCBI lineage: Eukaryota > Metazoa > Chordata > Amphibia > Anura > Aromobatidae > Allobates > Allobates femoralis. Next base: position 619,246,422 of record JARQOC010000002.1, read on the forward strand.
AGCGACAAGCTGGAGGATGAGGAGAAGCAGCTCCAACCTCTGGTAAAAAGGTGACAGACCTCCTGCTGTGCCTGTGCTGTGCACGCAGAGAGAAGGAGTGAGTGGGGGAGGGGCTGCCCGGGGACAGCTGCTGAGAGCAGGGGAAGCTCGATATGTAGCCCCTTCCTGCAGCAGAAAGAAGTGTATGTGTGAGGTATCTGTAAAATGTGTGTGTGAGTTGTGTGTCTTTATGTGTGTTTGAGTGTGTTGTGTGTCTTCTGTGTGTGAGTTGTGTACGTGTCTTCTGTGTGTGAGTTGTGTATGTGTCTTGTGTGATTGTGTAGTCTTCTGTGATTGTGTCTTCTGTGTGATTGTGTCTTCTGTGGTGAGTTGTATGTGTCTTCTGTGTGAGTTGTATGTGTCTTCTGTGTTTGAGTTGTATGTGTCTTCTGTGTGATTGTGTCTTCTGTGTGAGTTGAGTCTTCTGTGTAGTTGTGTCTTCTTGTGATTGTGTCTTCTGTGTGAGTTGTATGTGTCTTCTGTGTGAGTTGTGTCTTCTGTGTGAGTTGTGTCTTCTGTGTGTGAGCTGTATGTGTCTTCTGTGAGTTGTGTCTTCTGTGTGTGAGTTGTATGTGTCTTCTGTGTGAGCTGTAGTGTCTTCTGTGTGAGTTGTGTCTTCTGTGTGAGTTGTGTCTTCTTGTGTGAGTTTGTCTTCTGTGTGTGAGTGTATTGTCTTCGTGTGAGTTGTCTTCTGTGTGTGAGTTGTGTCTTCTGTGTGTGAGTTGTGTCTTCTGTGTGTGATTGTGCTTCTTGTGTGAGTTGTGTCTTCTGTTAGTTGTGTCTTCTGTGTGAGTTGTATGTCTTCTGTGTAGTTGTGTCTTCTGTGTAGTTGTGTGTCTTCTGTTGTGAGCTTATGTGTCTTTGTGTTTGCTTGTGTGTGAGTTGTATGTCTTCTGTGTGTAGTTGTGTCTTCTGTGTGAGTTGTGTCTTCTGTGTGTGAGTTGTAGTCTTCTGTGTGAGTTGTATGTGTCTTCTGTGTGAGTTTGTGTGTCTTCTGTGTGAGTTGTGTGTCTTCTGTGTGTGAGCTGTATTGTCTTCTGTGTGAGTTGTCTTCTGTGTGAGTTGTATGTGTCTTCTTGTGATTGTGTCTCTTTGGGGTGTCTACGTGTGATTGTGTCTTCTGTGTGAGTTGTGTCTTCTGTGTGAGTGTTGTCTCTGTGTCATTGTCTTCGTATTCTTCTGTGAGTTTGTGTCTTCTGTGTGAGTTTGTCTTCTGTTGGGTGCTTGTGAGTTGTGTCTTCGGTGAGTTGGTCTTCTGTGGAGTTGTGTCTTCTGTGTGAGTGTATTGCTTCTGTGTGAGTGTTCTTCTGTGTGAGTTGTGTCTTCTGTGTGAGTTGTGTCTTCTGTGTGGAGTTGTGTGCTTCTGTGTGAGTTGTAGTCTTCTGTGTGTGAGTTGTGTCTTCTGTGTGAGTGTGTCTCTGTGTGAGTTGTGTCTTCTGTGTGTGAGTTGTGTCTTCTGTGTGAGTTGTGTCTTCTGTGTGAGTTGTGTCTTCTGTGTGAGTTGTGTCTTCTGTGTGTGAGTTGTATGTGTCTTCTGTGTGAGTTGTGTCTTGTGTGAGTTGTGTCTTCTGTGTGAGTTGTGTCTTCTGTTGTGAGTTGTGTCTTCTGTGTGAGTTGTGTGTCTTCTGTGTGAGTTATGTCTTCTGTGTGAGTTGTATGTGTCTTCTGTGTGAGTTGTGTGTCTTCTGTGTGAGTTGTGTGTCTTTTGTGTGAGTTGTGTCTTCTGTGTGTGAGTTGTGTCTTCTGTGTGAGTTGTGTCTTCTGTGTGTGAGTTGTATGTGTCTTCTGTGTGAGTTGTATGTCTCTTCTGTGTGAGTTGTGTGTGTCTTCTGTGTGAGTTTGTGTGTGTCTTCTTGTGTGTGAGCTGTATTTGTCTTCTGTGTGAGTTGTCTTCTGTGTGAGTTGTATGTGTCTTCTGTGTGAGTTGTGTCTTCTGTGTGATGTTGTGTCTTCTGTGTGAGTTGTGTCTTCTGTGTGAGTTGTGTGTGTCTTCTGTGTGTGAGCTGTATTTGTCTTCTGTGTGAGTTGTCTTCTGTGTGAGTTGTATGTGTCTTCTGTGTGAGTTGTGTCTTCTGTGTGAGTTGTGTCTTCTGTGTGAGTTGTGTCTTCTGTGTGAGTTGTATGTGTCTTCTGTGTGAGTTGTGTCTTCTGTGTGAGTTGTGTCTTCTGTGTGTGAGTTTGTGTCTTCTGTGTGAGTTGTGTCTTCTGTGTGAGTTGTGTCTTCTGTGTGTGAGTTGTATGTGTCTTCTGTGTGTGAGTTTGTATGTGTCTTCTGTGTGTGAGTTGTGTCTTCTGTGTGAGTCGTGTCTTCTGTGTGTGAGTTGTGTCTTCTGTGTGTGAGTTGTGTCTTCTGTGTGAGTTGTGTCTTCTGTGTGAGTTGTGTCTTCTGTGTGTGAGTTGTATGTGTCTTCTGTGTGAGTTGTGTCTTCTGTGTGAGTTGTGTCTTCTGTGTGAGTTGTGTGTCTTCTGTGTGAGTTGTGTGTCTTCTGTGTGAGTTGTGTCTTCTGTGTGAGTTGTATGTGTCTTCTGTGTGAGTTGTGTGTCTTCTGTGTGAGTTGTGTGTCTTCTGTGTGAGTTGTGTCTTCTGTGTTGAGTTGTGTCTTCTGTGTGAGTTGTGTCTTCTGTGTGTGAGTTGTATGTGTCTTCTGTGTGAGTTGTGTCTTCTGTGTGAGTTGTGTCTTCTGTGTGAGTTGTGTCTTCTGTGTGAGTTGTATGTGTCTTCTGTGTGAGTTGTGTCTTCTGTGTGAGTTGTGTCTTCTGTGTGAGTTGTGTCTTCTGTGTGAGTTGTGTCTTCTGTGTGTGAGTTGTATGTGTCTTCTGTGTGAGTTGTGTCTTCTGTGTGAGTTGTGTCTTCTGTGTGAGTTGTATGTGTCTTCTGTGTGAGTTGTGTCTTCTGTGTGAGTTGTGTCTTCTGTGTGAGTTGTGTCTTCTGTGTGAGTTGTATGTGTCTTCTGTGTGAGTTGTGTGTCTTCTGTGTGTGAGCTGTATGTGTCTTCTGTGTGAGTTGTGTCTTCTGTGTGAGTTGTGTCTTCTGTGTGTGACTGTATGTGTCTTCTGTGTGAGTTGTGTCTTCTGTGTGAGTTGTGTCTTCTGTGTGAGTTGTGTCTTTTGTGTGAGTTGTGTCTTTTGTGTGAGTTGTGTCTTCTGTGTGAGTTGTGTCTTCTGTGTGCGTTGTATGTGTCTTCTGTGTGAGTTGTATGTGTCTTCTGTGTGAGTTGTGTGTCTTCTGTGTGAGTTGTGTGTCTTCTGTGTGTGAGCTGTATGTGTCTTCTGTGTGAGTTGTGTCTTCTGTGTGTGAGTTGTATGTGTCTTCTGTGTGAGTTGTGTCTTCTGTGTGTGAGTTGTGTGTGTCTTCTGTGTGAGTTGTGTCTTCTGTGTGAGTTGTGTCTCTATGAGTTGTCTCTGTGTGCGAGTTGTATCTGTGTGTAATGTCTCTGTGTGTGAGTTGTGGGGTGCAGAGGGACAGCGGAGAGGAGGACAGGGGTGCAGGAGGACAGAGGAGCAGCAGGAGGGACAAAGGAGAGGAGGAGGGGGGTGCAAGAGGAGCAGCAGGAGGGACAGAGGAGAGCAGGACGGGAGTACAGGAGGACAGATGAGAGCAGGACGGGGGTGCAGGAGGACAGAGGAGAGGACGAGGGTGCAGGAGGACAGAGGAGAGGAGGACGGGGGTGCAGGAGGACAGAGGAGAGGAGGACGGGGGTGCAGGTAGACAGAGGAGAGGAGGACGGGGGTGCAGGTAGACAGAGAAGCAACAGGACGGGGGTGCAGGAGGACAGAGAAGCAACAGGATGGAGGTGCAGGAGGACAGAGGAGAGGAGGACGGGGTGCAGGAGGACAGCCGAGCAGCAGGAGGGACAGGGAAGAGGAGGACGGGGGTGCAAGAGGAGCAGCAGGAGGGACAGGAGAGGAGGACGGGGTGAAGGAGGACAGCCGAGCAGCAGGAGGGACAGGGAAGAGGAGGACGGGGGTGCAAGAGGAGCAGCAGGAGGGACAGAGGAGAGCAGGACTGGGGTACAGGAGGACAGAGGAGAGCAGGACGGGGGTGATGGAGGACAGAGGAGAGGAGGATGGGGGTGCAGGAGGGACAGAGGAGCAGCAGGAGGAACAGAGGAGAGGAGGACGGGGGTGCTGGAGGACAGAGGAGAGGAGGATGGGGGTGCAGGAGGATAGAGGAGCAGCAGGAGGGGCAGTGGAGAGGAGGAGAGAGGAGGATGGAGGTGCAGGAGGACAGGAGCAGCAGGAGGAACAGAGGAGAGAAGAACGGGGATGCAGGAGGACTGGGGCTGTGGCTGGCGCTGTGTGTGGTGATAATGGCGGCTGTACCGTGTGTCTGCCTCCATGCAGCTGCCACTACCTTCCTGTGTTGGCAGGGTGTGGCATGCTGGGAGTTGTAGTTCTCCTGCCTGTCCTATATGATTGCTGGGAGTTGTTGTTCTTCCAGTTGGGCTCAGTGTTGCCCCGCTGCCCGTCTGTGGCCTGTCTGTCTCTTCTGGGACATCCTCAGCTCTGTGCTGTGCACAGTGTACCACCAGCTCCGTGCTGTGCACAGTGTACCACCATGTCCTCAGCTTCGTGCTGTGCACAGACAGTGTACCGTACACTGTCTGTGCACAGCACGGAGCTGAGGATATGGTGGTACACTGTGCACAGCACGGAGCTGAGGACATGGTGGTACACTGTGCACAGCACCAGCATAGAGCTGAGGACATGGTGGTACACTGTCTGTGCACAGCACGGAGCTGCGGACATGGTGGTACACTGTCTGTGCACAGCAGGGAGCTGCGGACATGGTGGTACACTGTGCAAAGCACGGAGCGGCGGACATGGTGGTACACTGTGCACAGCACGGAGCTGGGGACATGGTGGTACACTGTGCACAGCACGGAGCTGGGGACATGGTGGTACACTGTGCACAGCATGGAGCTGGGGACATGGTAGTACACTGTCTGCGCACAGCACGGAGCTGAGGACATGATGCTACACTGTCTCCCGCCGCCTTAAAATCGGTCAGTTTCTCATCCAGGAGAGTCGGACGAGTGTCATCGGTTTTTTGGTCTGTATGGCATCCAACTGCTGTGCGAGTGTCCAACATTTCTCTCAGATCACATCCGTGTGCAATCTGTCTTTCCTCAGCAGCTATTACTGTAGAATCATTTACAGGAATATTTTACAGTGTTCTCAGCTGCAGAATGATACTGTATCCGTGAAAAAAACTGATGCCTCTCGGATGGTCCGTGTGCGGTCCGTGATTTTGTCGGACTCATAGACTTGCATTGGCAAGTCTCGCACATGAATCACAGACTGTCGCAGCATGTTGGGACTTTTTTCTCATCCTGAATCTGGATGAGAAAAAAGCGTCTGACACTCGCTAGTGCTCTCAGACATCGAATAACATTGGTCCGAGTGCAATGCGATGAAATTACACATTGCACTCATCCGAGTTTCACGCCAGTGGGACCGTACCCTAATAATAAAATCCATATAGTAATCCTACAATGTCTGCTGGACATGGTATGGGGAGGGTTTATAGCTCAGTTAATACACTCCATACTTGTTATTAACCAGTTAATGCTCTCTTGTCCACCGCACTGCAGTGTCAAAAGAGGAAGACAGCGACACAGGCAGCGACAGCGCATCAGAGAGCCACTGACCTCGAAATAGAACATCCTCAGATCCCGGTATTGTGACATAATATAAGAATAATATCTGGGGGGAAGATTGTCCGTGACGGGGGGAGGGGCTGCAACAGGGGGGAGGAGCTGTGATGGGGGAGGGGCCACAATGGGGGGAGGAGCCGTGGGGGGGGGCGGCCGCTGACAGTGCCTAGGGCAGCAGAAACTCCAAATACGGCCCTGCCTGTAAATGATTATACAGTAAATAGCTGCTGAGAAAAACACGGATTGCACATGGACAGCACATGGAAGCCACACTGACCAAAAGTCTCATGACACTCGTCCGACTCTCGGATACGTCAATCAGACCGTTTTTTCACTCGCCAGTGTATTTCCAGCCTTATATCACATGATGCAGCTGTTCCCAACCATATACAGGCCAGAGCTCCTGCAGAGCCTCTTAGTTAACGCTCTCAGTCAGATACTGCCCAGAGCCGCTAGGCCGAAGCTGCTGCAGAGACTCTCACATGAGAATTGTACAGATACATACAGTGTCGTAATTCAGGCCCAGGGGCCCCGATGCAAAAGCTCCAACTGGGCCCCTAATTATTGCATATCTTTATGAGCATTAGGCTAGGGTCACACATGTGGCAGGTTATTTAAATCCTGATCCAGTTTTGAACTTTCAAAAATCTCAAAACCGGATCAGGAAACGCTCCCCATAGGAGCCCATTATGGTAACCGGATTGCTTTACATGCAATCTGGCTCCCGACTCTGGATCTGCAGCCTGCACTATAAATCATGCAGGCTGCAGTTTTCAGAATGGTTCTGGCATCCGCAATGCGGTAACTGGATTGCTCAGGATGTGTAATCCAGAGCAATGCGGTTACCGTATACTTTGCTCATCCCTGCTGCCGCAGGGATAAGCAAAGTGTTACGTGTGTATTAACACATTAAATATAAATATTAGCTGTGGGCAACATGTCTCTAGGGGGTGCGCTGCCCATAGACCTAATGTTAATGGTTAGAAGACCCTGGACAGCGGCAGATACTATACGTACATTACGTACAGTATGTGCTCTACTGTCAGGGCAGCCGAGGCTTCATTCATACATTTGTACAAAGCCGACAATAGCCGGCTAACTGTAAATGGCATATTAACACCTAACATGCTGAGAGGAGTGGACAGCATGTCTATAGGGGGGGTGGGCACCCCCTAGAGACATGTTGCCCACAGCTAATATTCATATTTAATGTGTTAATACACATTCAACACCTTGCTTATCCCTGCGGCAGCAGGGATGAGCAAAGTATACGGTAACCGCATTGCTCCGGATTACACATCCTGAGCAATACGGTTACCGCATAGCGGCTCACAGCACATATTTTGGAAACAAAAATGTGTGTGAAGGCAATTGCGTTCACCACGTCCGGATCTGGCTGCGGTGAACGCAATTACCTGCCCAAATGTGACCCCAGCCTATGTCTTTTTCTATAGGCCAAAGGGACTTTTGGAGCCCCCCTAGGCTGCAGGGCCAGGGTGCGATCGCAACCCCTGCACCTAATGTACCGTATATACTCGTGTATAAGCCGACCCGTGTATAAGCCGACCCCCCTACTTTTGCCCCCAAATCCTGGAAAACCTATTGACTCGTGTATAAGCCGAGGGTGGACCCCAGCACAGGTATACAGCCCCCAGCAGTGTGGTATTGTCACGCTGGGAGTGGGGAAGACACCCAGCGTAGGATAACGACGGGGGGGGGAATAAGGAGTCCCTAACGCTAAGGGCACAAGAAGGAGACGGTGACCCCTAGACTTCCTAGAGCTGACCCTGTCTGCCCTAACGTCCCTATACAGTCTCCTCAACTGTCGCCGACCACGAACCTCGTCCCTCTCTGATCCTAGCACTATCTTATCTAAGGATCAGATGGAGGGGTTCACTAGACCCCTCCACTATCAACTAAAGACAAACACCAGGGAAGACAGACATTTGGGAAAAGGAAACACTTATCTGACAGCAGAGCTCAGCAACCTCCACAACCTCTGCGTCTGCTGGAGCAAGGATAATGAGTGCACAAGGAACTATCACCTGCACCGAGGAAGGGTAATGAACCTCCTTATAAAAGTGGAAGGAATCCGCTGGGTCCTAGTGACCTACAATATTGGTGGATAAAACCAGACCGAGCACAAGACCTCCACAGCCGTCCCCCCATAAAAGCGAGATCCCATCACACCCTCTCTCCATCTACACAGAAGGTAAATGCCCCTGAAAGAGACGGACCATCCTCCACCATTATGGCTGGTGGGCCACACGCTGGGATCGTCTGCGCGTGGCCTCCACCCTGTCATCAGTGCCACCCGTGACAGTACCCCCCCTCCAACGAGTGGCCCCCGGACACTCAGGACCAGGTTTATCCGGATGGGAACGGTGAAAAGCGCGGACCAGCCTCGCGGCGGACACCTCCGACGCCGGCACCCACATCCGCTCCTCAGGACCGTACCCCCTCCAGTGCACTAAATACTGAAGAGAACGGCGCAACATGCGTGAATCAACCACCCTCGAGATCTCGAATTCCAGATTCCCCGCCACACAGATGGGCTCAGGAGGCAAAGGAGACGGGTTAGATGATGGCACATACGGCTTGAGGAGCGACCTGTGAAACACATCGTGAATCTTAAGAGCAGGAGGCAACGCGAGACGAAACGCCACGGGATTGATAACGGCGGTTATCCTATAGGGGCCAATAAACCTGGGCCCCAACTTCCAAGAGGGCACCTTCAACTTCACATTCTTGGTAGATAACCACACGTAGTCATTCACACATAGGTCCGGACCTGGCGCACGCTTCCTGTCAGCCATACGTTTGTACCTGTCACCTACGAGCTTCAAGCTACGCTGCACACCCCGCCAAACCGAGGAGAGGGACGAGGTAAAACGGTCCTCTTCTGGAACTCCGGAAGGACTCGTACCACTAAAAGTACCAAACTGAGGATGAAACCCATATGCACCGAAAAACGGTGACTTGCCAGTGGACTCCTGAAGGCGATTATTAAGGGCAAATTCGGCCAAGGGCAAATAACTTGCCCAAGTCTCCTGATGGTCAGAGACAAAACACCTCAGGTAAGTCTCCAAATTCTGATTCACACGTTCGGTTTGACCATTAGACTGAGGATGAAAAGCAGAAGAAAAGGACAACGTAATCCCCAAACGTGTACAAAAAGCCTTCCAAAATTTGGAGACGAACTGAGTACCGCGATCAGAAACCACATCAGAGGGAACCCCATGAAGCTTCACGATTTCACTTACAAACACCTGTGCCAGAGTCCGAGCATTAGGAAGTGCGGGCAGTGCCACAAAGCGAACCACTTACTGAATCTATCTACTACTACCAGTACCACCGTCTTGCCCGCAGACGCCGGAAGATCGGTGATAAAATCCATTGACAAATGTTTCCATGGCCTCTCAGGAATAGACAATGGCACGAGAGACCCAGACGGACGGGTATGCGGAACCTTAGCACGTGCACACACACCACAGGCGGATACAAATTCCGCTACGTCCTTCCTCAACCCCGGCCACCAAAAGCGACGAGACAAGAGATCGAAAGTGGCCCTACCGCCCGGATGCCCCGCCAGTACAGAGTCGTGATGTTCCGACAGCACCCTGAGACGCAAAGAGAACGGCACAAAAAGCCTCCCAGAAGGACAGGAGGCAGGGGCGCCCCCCTGAACCTTCAACACCTCCCCCTCTAGATCAGGGCAAAGAGCAGAAACAACCACCCCCTCCTGCAAGATGGGGACGGGACTCTCATGAGTACTACCACCCGGAAAACTACGCGATAATGCATCCGCCTTCACATTCTGAACCCCGGACGGTAGGTGACGGTAAAATTAAATCTCGTGAAAAACAAAGACCACCTGGCCTGCCGGGGATTGAGACGCCTGGCGGACTCAAGGTAAGACAGGTTCTTATGGTCGGTAATAACCGTGACGGGATGGACAGCCCCCTCCAGCCAGTGCCGCCATTCCTCAAAAGCCAACTTAATAGCCAAGAGCTCCCTATTACCCACATCATAATTCCTCTCGGCCGACGACAACTTCTTGGAGAAGAACGCACAGGGCACCCATCTCCCAGGCAAAGGGCCCTGCGACAACACAGCCCCCACCCCCACCTCAGACGCATCCACCTCCACAACAAAGGGCCGAGAAAGATCGGGCTGACAAAGAACAGGCGCGGAAGCAAAACAACGCTTCAGGGAGGAGAAAGCCTGGCGAGCAGAATCAGACCACTCAGAAAAATCCGTCCCCTTCCTAGTCATGTCCGTTAGAGGCGTCACCAGTACCGAATAATTCTTAATAAATTTACGGTAAAAATTGGTAAACCCCAAAAAACGTTGCAATGCCCGTAGATTGTCCGGCCGCTCCCAGTCCAGCACCGCCCGGACCTTTTCCGGATCCATCCGGAAACCCAACGGCGACAAGAGGTACCCCAAAAAACGAACCTCCTGAACGGCGAAAACACATTTCTCGAGTTTAGCATACAGTTTGTTGTCCCGTAAGACCTGCAACACCTGTTTGACATGGGACTGATGCGTCTCCATATCAGGAGAATAGATCAAGATATCGTCCAAGTAAACAACTACAAATCTACCCACCAAATGATGGAAAATATCATTGACAAAATGTTGGAAAACCGCAGGGGCGTTAGTGAGCCCGAACGGCATCACGAGACTTTCAAAATGGCCGTCCGGGGTATTGAATGCAGTTTTCCATTCATCCCCCTCTCTGACCCTAATCAGGTTGTAGGCCCCCCTCAAATCCAACTTGGAGAACCATTTAGCACCCACAACCTGACTAAACAAATCAGGGATCAGAGGGAGGGGGTATGGATCACGGACAGTAATCCGATTCAATTCCCGAAAATCCAAACAAGGACGGAGGCCCCCATCCTTCTTTTTCACAAAAAAGAAACCAGCCGCAACCGGCGACGTGGAGGGCCTAATGTGACCCGTCTCTAGACTTTCAGAAATGAAATCCTTCATTGCTTGTCTTTCGGGACCAGATATAGTAAACATCCTAGCTTTAGGCAGTTTAGCTCCGGGAACGAGGTTGATAGGGCAATCATATGCCCGATGAGGGGGCAAGTCTCGGCACCCCTTCTCTGAGAACACATCCTCATACTCCGATAGAAATGGGGGCAGAGATTCAGCAGATACCACCGAAAAGGATGTAGCCAAACAATTCTCCGAACAAAAATCACTCCATTCCACAATGTCCCTGGACTGCCAATCCACTACGGGATTATGTTTAATCAACCATGGCAAGCCCAGGACAATGGGAGCGGGGAGACCGTCTAAGACATAGCAAGATAACGTCTCCTGATGTTGGGATCCAACCGTTAACTTAATGTTATGTACGATATGTGTGAGACTACCCTGAGCAAGCGGTGCTGAGTCGATGGCATAGATACGGATGGGGCGAGACAATAAACAGCGGTTAAGCCCATGAGCGTGTACAAAACGAGCATCCACCATGCTGACCCCCGCACCACTGTCCACAAACACAGAAATGCCTTCCGTTTTGCTCTCTAGCGCCACCTCTGCACTCAGGAGAAAATGGGAAGTACAAACGGAGGATACACACACCTCCCGCTCGACTACCCCCACACCCCCCATAGACACATGAGGTCCCGGCACCCCAGTCCGTTTAGGAGCGTAGGGACAGGCCCCGATAAAATGGTCTCCTTTCCCACAGAAAAAACAGACCCCCTTTCCCCTGCCCCGGGAGGCACCGGAGGAGAGCCTCGAGGCCGCCGCTCCTCCAAGTTGCATAGGTTCCTCCCCCCTCGGGAGAAATGACTCGCCCTCCGAGTGACCACCCGGCAACAAGGAACCACCACGAGAAGGGCTCCCAGTTGCAGGAGGTCTACCCCTCCGCTCCTGGAGGCGTCTATCCATGCGAATAGCCAACGACATAGCTGCCTCCAGGGACGGAGGGGTCTCATACACTGCCAGGGCATTCTTCAGTCTTTCCGAAAGACCCTGGCAAAAATGACTCCTGAGAGCCGGATCGTTCCACTTCGTGTCCATAGCCCACCTGCGGAACTCAGAACAATATGATTCCGCTGACCGAGTCCCCTGGTGGAGATGGCGCAATTTGGATTCAGCCAAAGAGACACGGTCAGGGTCATCATATATGAGGCCTAAGGCGTAAAAAAATCCATCCACAGACTGGAGACAAGTAGAGTCCTGTGGCAGAGAGAAAGCCCAGGATTGGGGATCCCCCTGCAGCAATGATATAATAATCCCTACCCGCTGCTGCTCGTCACCAGTAGAATACGCCTAAGCCTGAAGTATAATTTACAGGCCTCTTTGAACACAGTAAATTTATCTCTGCCTCCTGAAAACCTGTCAGGGAGGCAACCTTAGGTTCCGGTCTGGCCGGACCCACTGCTTGATTCCCCAAGACACCATGTTGTGATTGTGGTCCCTGTAGAGCCGACCGAAGGTCCGCAACCTCCAAAGACAAGGTCTGCAGCTGCTGGGCCAAAGCAGACACAGGATCCATAAGGAAAAGGAGAAAAATCGAATCCTCCCCTTCCTTCACTTACAGTTACGGCAGGTGATAATGTCACGCTGGGAGTGGGGAAGACACCCAGCGTAGGATAACGACGGGGGGGGGAATAAGGAGTCCCTAACGCTAAGGGCACAAGAAGGAGACGGTGACCCCTAGACTTCCTAGAGCTGACCCTGTCTGCCCTAACGTCCCTATACAGTCTCCTCAACTGTCGCCGACCACGAACCTCGTCCCTCTCTGATCCTAGCACTATCTTATCTAAGGATCAGATGGAGGGGTTCACTAGACCCCTCCACTATCAACTAAAGACAAACACCAGGGAAGACAGACATTTGGGAAAAGGAAACACTTATCTGACAGCAGAGCTCAGCAACCTCCACAACCTCTGCGTCTGCTGGAGCAAGGATAATGAGTGCACAAGGAACTATCACCTGCACCGAGGAAGGGTAATGAACCTCCTTATAAAAGTGGAAGGAATCCGCTGGGTCCTAGTGACCTACAATATTGGTGGATAAAACCAGACCGAGCACAAGACCTCCACAGCCGTCCCCCCATAACAGCGAGATCCCATCACACCCTCTCTCCATCTACACAGAAGGTAAATGCCCCTGAAAGAGACGGACCATCCTCCACCATTATGGCTGGTGGGCCACACGCTGGGATCGTCTGCGCGTGGCCTCCACCCTGTCATCCGTGCCACCCGTGACAGTTATACAGGCCCCCCCAGTGGTAGTATACAGCAGCCTCCCCAGTGGCATATACAGGCCCCAGTAGTATATACAGCAACCCCAGTGGTATACAGCAGCCTCCCCAGTGGTATATACAGACCCCACCAGTATATACAGCAGCCCCAGTGGTATATACAGCAGCCCCAGTGGTATATACAGCAGCCCCAGTGGTATATACAGCAGCCCCAGTGGTATACAGGCCCCAGCAGTATATACAGCAGCCCTGGGGGTATACAGCAGCCCCCAGGGGTTATACAGCACCCCCCAGGGGTTATACAGCTGTCCCCAGGGATTATACAGCAGCCCCCAGGGGTAATACAGCGGCCCCCAGGGGTAATACAGCGGCTCCCAGGGGATAATACAGCGGCCCCCAGGGGTAATACAGCGGCCCCCAGGGGGTACCCAGCAGCCCCCAAATGCTAGCACTCACCCCCACTCCTGCTTATCTTACCATTCCGGTCTTTTGCTCAGCGCCGCTCCTCGGTGCTCCGTTCTTCATGCTCCGTCCTCGCTGCATCCGGGATCTCCGGCCGTCGCACGATGACGTCACATGCCTGCGATGGCCGGGGATCCTGGATGTAGCTGGACGGGAGGGTGAAGAACGGAGCACCGAGGAGCGGCGCTGAGCAGAAGACCGGGATGGTAATATAAGCAGGGGGGGGGGGCGCCCTTACAAGGAGGGGGGTGAGTGCCAGCATTTAGGGGCATATATGCACTGCTTCCCCCTGCCCCTGATTGACAGGGGGAAGCAGTGCATATATAATGAGCCTCCCCCCGCCTCCTGCAGCCTCTACAGCCCCGGACACAGAGCCCAGAGCATCACATACCGTATTGACCCGTGTATAAGCCGAGGGGGAGACTTTTCAGCCCAAATTTTGGGCTGAAAAACTCGGCTTATACACAAGTATATACGGTAGTTATGCCCCTGGATACATATTAATCAAACGTTACCTTTCACAAATTTTGTGTTAATTTTAAACTTTCCTCTTGTTTTATTAATGAATGATTTAAAATGTTTCATATTTGTTGGTTACATTTTACTATTACACTGCAATCCTACAGTGTCATATCCACCTTTTTTTAATTTAATACCTTAAACAATTAACAACATACTTCAACTAAATCGCACACAGTTTACAATCTCCCGATGTGATACCATCAGGCCCTCATCTAGTTGGAAGATATCTGTGTGATTCTCTATGGCCATATTCTGGACTAACCTAAGATTGAGAAGTGATGATCTTTACTTTTTATAGACACATCACACACAGATACAGATACAGTACACTCACGGGAGGTAAAGTACATGTTGCAGTTTATAAATGCATCACACTGTTAATTAGAAGAAAACACAGGTGTACTCGATGAGCCAAATTACTGTCATTGTTTTAATGTCATGTTAGAATCGGAAGTACTATTGTGTGAGGCCATTATATCAATGTGCATATTGTGAAATGTCAGTGGGAGCAGTAACCTAAGGAAAGTCATTGTGTTCATCAGGTAATGCTGTCAGGCATCTTAGAGTGCACTGATTATAGAAACGGGGACAGTTGTTATGTTATCACATGGGACTGGCCAAAATATCAAGAAACATTTTTTAATTATTCAACACCTAAAACAATATTACAACCCCAATTTTTTTTTTCATTCGAAGTGAAATGAACTCAAGCTACTGTAGGATGGACAGAAAAATAGAGAACGTCTGCAGTTCATTGACGATTTGTTTGTTCACATCAATAAGTTAATTTGGAGTTTTCTCCATAATCATTTATAATCAATACACCAAATAAATGATAAGTGTGTGAACCAGGGGGAGGTTCCAACTGATCATGAGAACTGGGGTGTCATAATGCTATAGTGTGCAAGATGTGTTGAGGAGTGCCATAGGATCAAATACTTAATTAACCTTAAGACATAAGGGCATGGGAGAAATGATCTATAGAGTGTATTATTTTACATTGTATAAGTTGTGATTTAAACATGGCTGCCATTTCCTGCCACATCACACCATGCTGAGAGCAAGATGGAGTCCAGGGAAGACTGACCAATCACTGAATCTGGAGTTCAGGGAAGTATGACCAATCACAGAATGACATACTCGATCAAGACCACACCCCCTGATGACCTCATGGATCCGCCCATGGACTAACCCACTGACCAATGAATACATCTGAGTAGGGCTGGCCGAGCCCCTTATTGAACAAAATGTCCGGTCTATTATAATAAACAGACACTTGGTGCTTGGGTCTGACCAAGGAAGGGTGTACATCTGACTCTATGTGTCTGGTGTCTACTTTTCGTGCCGGTGCTTGGTCTATATAGATTTGGTCAGGGGCAGGCAACATATTAATATTATTATGAAATATTAATCCATATCAGATGGAGGTTGATGGACATAATAGGGAAATCAGAGCCCTGACCTCTATGGAGGCCAAATATTTTTTGATAATAATTATTGACCTGCAGACACAGTATCACCACTAGGAGTGCCATCATACACCGTCCATACATATAGTCATGTCTACGAAGCCTCTAAGGGAAATTTCTACTGATAAGTCAATGAATACTAGTGCATCTCAATGAATTAGAATATTATCAAAAATCAATGCATTATTGCCATGTTTCAGGGCATTTCTGAGAGCCCTGAAACGCGTTGACTAATAAATCAATATTATATTCACCTTTTGATGTCTTGTGGAATACGGCAGCACTGTTTTTAACCCTTTATCCTCCCTACTTTCATTTTCTGAGATAATGACCTTTGGGAATTCATTGGCTGTAAGCCATAATCATCAACATTAACATAAATAAACATTTGATCACTCTTTTTGTAATGACTCTATATCATATATGTGTTTCACTTTATGTATTGAATTACTGAAATTAATTAACTTTTTGATAATATTCTAATTTATTGAGATGCACTAGTATTAGTGATGAGCGCGTGTATTCTTCACTATTCGCTATTTGCACGAATAGTACGGTATTCACATTATTTGTTATTCTGCAAGTTTTTGTTACTCGCCTCACTATATTCAGATGTCCCACCCTGCAGTTGTGGCGCCTCCTTTGCAGCCACTAATCATACTGGGCTTTTTAACGTATCACCAATTAGACATCTTGGTTGAGGCATTACTGTGATTGGCTGGCCGCCCAGTGTCAGGGTCTATTTAAGCCCTGCCATTTTGCCCTCAATGCATCTGGAGCCTGCGTTGGAGAAGGATCGGGACAGATCGCTGAGCTGCTAGGGAGAGTGTTAGGCCTTTTCATAACACAAAAGCCCTTTTCAGGGCTACATCTAGTGTACCTCAGTGTAGTTTAGCAAGGGAAAGATATTGGAGCAGGGACAATTGAAAGCATCAGTTTAACAGCTGCATAATACCACCAAAACAATAGCTCTTTTGAGAGCTGAATAGACACAGTACAGAGTTAGACTACAGGGAGGGCAAGTGACCATCAGGGTCAGTGTCAGCCAGGTCAATGTAAAGCAGCAAAATGCCCTACTGCCTGCTACAGGCCTTGTACATGGTCACTTAACCCATTGGTGCTTCTGTCCACATTACAAAAAGGCGGTTTTCCCAATGCAAAGCAGCAGTAGACCAAACCTTTTTACTGCCTGCTACAAACCTCGCACCAGAATATTTAGCCTGCTGGTGTTTCGGTCCACATTACAAAAAGGCGGTTTGCCCAATGCAAAGCAGCAGTAGACCAAACCTTTATAACTGCCTGCTACACATCTCGCACCAGGCCATTTAAGCCACTGGTGCTTCTGTCCACATTACAAAAAGGCGAATTGCCCAACGCAATGCAGCAGTAGTCCAAACCTTTTTAAGGCTGCCTTCACACTTGCAGATGCATCTGCAGCGTTTTGCAGATGCATCTGCAAGTATCAGCATGCAGACCGCGGCCCCTATGTTTATAATAGGGCGCACCGCGGTCTGAAAGCTCTCATTCATTCCTGTATGTGAAGCGTCCGCAGGCGGATGCCTGCTTACAGATCACACTCTCCCGCCCGCACCATGGACGCAAGATGTCGCGTCCATGGTGCGGCCGGGAGAGTGTGATCTGTAAGCAGGCATCCGCCTGCGGACGCTTCACATACAGGAATGAATGAGAGCTTTCAGACCGCGGCCGTGGTCTGCATGCTGATACTTGCAGATGCATCTGCAAAACGCTGCAGATGCATCTGCAAGTGTGAAGCCAGCCTAACTGCCTGCTACACATCTTGCACCAGGCCATTTAACCTGCTGGTGCTTTTGTAAACATTACATAAATGCTATTTGCCCAACGCAAAGCAGCAGTACTCCAAACTTTCCTACTGCCTGATACAAACCTTGCATCAGGCCATTTAATCCACTGGTGCTTCTGTCCACATTACAAAAAGGTGATTTGCACAACTCAAAGTACCAGTACTCCAAATATTTGCTACTGTCTGCTACCAAGCATGCACCATGCCATGCTAACCACTGTTTTTGGGGTGACAGGCTGGCTTCTGCTGTCCACAATACTCCTCTTAAGAAGTCAATTATTGCCCTCCACAAAGCAGTATAGTCCAAACATTTGCTACTGCCTGCTACCAAGCACACAATAGGCCATGTTCTGCTGTCCATAATACTCAAGAACTACTCAATAAAAGGCAGAATTAGTAAAACTCACCATATGTGGCCAGAAACAAATTCAACACAGCACTTAGGCTGGGTTCACACTTGCAGACCCCTCCGCAGCGTTCTGAGGAGGGGATCCACAAGCTGAGTCCAGCCTCCGCAAGCCCTTATGTTTATAATGTGAGTGCACGGTGCTGCCCTTGAATGCGCATGACCGTGCCCTCCCATTCATTTGCCTCTGTGATTTGTACGCAGGTGGATGCCTGCGCACAAATCACACACTCTTGTCCGCACCAGGAATGCAACATGTTGGTGCATGCTTGGTAGCAGGCAGTAGCAAATATTTGGAGTACTGCTACTTTGAGTTGTGCAAATCACCTTTTTGTAATGTGGACAGAAGCACCAGTGGGTTAAATGGCCTGGTGCAAGGTTTATATCATAGTAAAATTGTCCTCCTCTGTATTGATTACCCTGCAGAGTTTAGTGTCATCTGCAAATATTGAGATTCTACTCTGTATGCCCCCTACAAGGTCATTAATAAATATTTTAAATAGAAGAGGGCCCAACACTGACCCCTGTGGTACCCCACTGTTAACTGTGACCCATTCTGAGAGTGTTCCATTAATAACCACCCTTTGTTTCCTATCACTAAGCCAGTTCTTAACCCACTTACACATATTTTCCCCTATCCCCATTGCCCTCATTTTATGTATCAACCTTTTGTGTGGCACCGTATCAAAAGCTTTTGAAAAGTCCATATACACCACATCCACTGCATTTCTTTGGTCCAGTCCAGAACTTACTTCTTCATAGAAGCTTATCAGATTAGTTTGACAGGAACGGTCCCTCGTAAAACCATGTTGATAATGGGTCATGAGGTTATTTTTCTTCAGATACTCCAGTATAGCATCTCTTAGAAAACCCTCTAGGATTTTACCCACAGTAGAGGTTTAGCTTACTGGCCTATAATTTCCAAGTTCAGTTTTTGTCCCCTTTTTGAATATTGGCACCACATTTGCTATACACCAGTCCTGTGGTACAGACCCTGTTATTATGGAATCTTTAAATATTAAAAATAATGGTCTATCTATGACAGTACTTAATTCCTGCAGCACTCTGGGGTGTATCCCATTCGGGCCCGGGGATTTGTCAATTTTAGTGATTTTTAGACGATGCCGTACTTCCTCTTGGGTTAAGCAGGTGACATTTAATTGAGAATTTTTGTTATCACTGATCATATTGTCTGTCATGGGATTTTCTTGTGTAAATACTGTTGAAAAAAAGTCATTTAGCATATTGGCTTTTTCCTCATCCTCATCCACCATTTCACCCAGACTATTTTTAAAAGGGCCAACACCATCATTTTTTAGTTTCTTACTATTGATGTAGTTAAAAAATATTTAGGGATTATTTTTACTTTCTCTGGCAATGAGTCTCTCTGTCTCAATCTTTGCTGCGTTAATTTGCTTTTTACAGATGTTATTTAATTTTCTGTATTTATTTAATGCTTCATCACTACCTACTTGCTTTAATTCCCTAAATGCTTTCTTTTTGTCACTTATTGCACCTCTTACCGCTTTATTTAGCCATAGTGGTTTCCTCCTATTTCTAGCATGCTTATTCCCATAGGGTATATAATGTGCACAGGTCCTATTTAGGATGCTAATAAACATCTCCTATTTGTGTTGTGTACTTTTATGTCTCAGGACATCGTCCCAGTTTATTGCACTAAGATCATCTCTCAACCGTTGGAAATTTGCCTTCCTGAAGTTTAGTGTCCTTGTAGCCCCTCTACTACACATCTTAGTAAAGGATACTTGAAAGCTTATTATGTTATGATCACTATTACCCAAGTGACCTCCAACCCGTATATTTGATATGCGGTCCGGCCTGTTGGTTAATATTAGGTCCAGCAGTGCCCCCCTTCTTGTTGGGTCCTGAACCAGTTGTGAAAGGTAATTGTCTCTCATAGTTTTCAAAAACTTATTACCTTTGCTGGAACTGCAGGTTTCTGTTCCCCAATGTATTTCAGGGTAGTTGAAGTCCCCCATAATAATGACTTCTCCCTGAGTCGCTGCTTCATCTATTTGCTTTATGAGGATATTTTCCTCCACTTCCATTATTGTTGGGGACTTATAACAAACCCCTATCAGTAATTTATTATTTTT
The DNA here is from genome assembly GCA_033576535.1 of Allobates femoralis. Lineage (NCBI taxonomy): Eukaryota > Metazoa > Chordata > Amphibia > Anura > Aromobatidae > Allobates > Allobates femoralis. Next base: position 619,266,150 of record JARQOC010000002.1, read on the forward strand.
TCCCCCTCCCCTTATCTCCACCCACAGAGACTCTACATTTCCATTAGATTCACCTATATTATCACGCAGGATGGGTTTTAAGGATGATTTTATCTATAAACATACACCTCCTCCACGCTTATTTGTACGGTCATTTTTGAACAGACAATAGCCCTGTAAATTAACAGCCCAGTCATGGTTTTCGTCCAGCCAAGTCTCCAAAATCCCCACCATGTCATAATTATTTTCCAACAAAATCAATTCTAATTCCTCCATTTTGTTGGTGAGACTTCTGGCATTAGTGTACATGCACTTTATACATCTCTCTTTACCTCTATTCCTTCCTACTAGATTGACTGTTCTAACCCCACCCCCCATGCCACCCCCAATTTTATTACTTGTGCCCAGGTTACTATTTACACTATCTTCCCCTCCTATACAATGAATACCCTCCCCCCCCAATCCCTAGTTTAAACACTCCTCCAACCTTCTAGCCATTTTCTCCCCCAGCACAGCTGCACCCTCTCCATTGAGGTGCAGCCCGTCCCTAGCATAGAACCTGTAGCCAACAGAGACGTCGGCCCAGTTCGCCAGGAACCCAAACCCCTCCTTCCTACACCAATTCCTGAGCCACGTATTTATCTCCATAATCTCCCTTTGCCTCTCTGGTGTGGCACGTGGTACAGGCAGTATTTCAGAGAATACTACCTTGGAGGTCCTTGCCTTAAGCTTGCAGCCTAATTCCCTGAAATCATCTTTAAGGACCTTCCACCTACCTCTAACTTTGTCATTTGTGCCAATGTGCACCATGACCGCTGGGTCTTCACCAGCCCCTCCCAGTAATCTATCAACCCGATCAGCGATGTGCCGGACTCGGGCGCCAGGTAGGCATCACACTGTTCGACGATCATGCAGTAGGAAAGTTTGGAGTACTGCTGCTTTGCGTTGGGCAAATAGCATTTATGTAATGTTTACAAAAGCACCAGCGGGTCATGCGCATTCAAGGGCAGCACCGTGCGCTCACATTATAAACATAGGGGCTTGCGGAGGCTGCACTCAGCTTGCGGATCCCCTCCAAAGAACGCTGCGGAAGGGTCTGCATGTGTGAACCCAGCATTAGGCAGGAAGCAGTCAAACCCCAATAAAAAGAGCAAACACAGGTACACAGAAATGATAAAACCACCATCAACCTGGCAGGGGATGGGGGAGGTGATATGCTATGAATTTGAGGTTTGCAACATAGGACACCATTCACATTGATACAAATGGTGCAGAGTGTCTGAATTGGGGTCTGACTGTTTCCTGCCTGAGTGCTGTGTTGGATTTGTTTCTGGCTTCATATGGTGAGTTTGTCCACAATACTCCTCTTAAAAAGGCAGTTATTGTCCTCCACAAAGCAGTATAGTTCAAACATTTGCTACTGCCTGCTACCAAGCATGCACCAGGCCATGTTACCCGCTGTTTTGGGGTGACAGGCTGGCTTCTGCTGTCCACAATACTCCTTTTAAAAAGGCAGTTATTGCCCTCCAGAAAGCAGTATAGTCCAAACATTTGCTACTGCCTGCTACCAAGCATGCACCAGGCCATGTTACCCGCTGTTTTGGGGTGACAGGCTGGCTTCTACTGTCCACAACACTCTTAAAAAGGCGGTTATTGCCTTCCACAAAGCAGTAGTCCAAACATTTGCTACTGCCTGCTGCCAAGCACACTCCAGGCCATGTTACCCGCTGTTTTTGGGGTGACATTTAGGTAGGATTGTGCCACCAAACGTTCACAAATCAATATAGTCCCATAGTGCTTGATAGAAAAATTAGCAAGGAAGTCAGACCTCATTTGTAACGGTACCAAACACAGCTCCCTGAGGAAGGACAGAAACACATGTCGGGGCTCCTCCCTGACACGAGTAGCACGTCATTGGAACAACTGGGTATGTTTGCTTGTTTTTCTGCTGCTATTCTGCATCATGCACTTTATTTCTCAGACCTTCACTAGGGGTACACAAATACCTTTATAGACTGCAATGTTGCCCCCCCTTGTTAAGTCTGAGTTAAGCCCATTGAACACAATGTGACTTGTGAGTTTTTATGTGTTTTGGCAGTTTTTGCACAGAAATGATGATTTTTTTACCCCTGTCGTTTCCCTTGATGTGATTATCTTGCCACCCGTGTTGGTTCTCTCCCTCACATCCCCATTTGTATCCATGTTACCTTTTTACTGGATGTAGTCTGCTGCAAAATCTATGTTACTGTTTTGATTAAATATAGCTTTTTGCTTTTGCAATAGCTGGTGTCTATCCTAATAATTTTGTACCTTGAACACTATTTTCCTTGGTTTCATATAGTCCCATAGTGCTTGTAAAATCCTAAGCAGTACTACTACCATCTTAGGCTGTGGTCACAGTTTTTTTAGTGCCTTTTAAAAACGCATGCTTTTTTACATGCGTTTTTCATGTCAGCATGAGTTTTTTAAGGTCTCTGATGGCTCCCTGCGTTTTTGGCTGCGTTTTTGAATCTGCACCTAAAAATAGTGCTTGTAGTATTTTTTTGAGCGTTTTGAAAAACGCATGCGTTTTTATAACATGGGTTCCTATGGGAAACGCATGCAAAAACGCATGTACAATTAGTATCTTTTAGTGCCATTCAAAAACGCATGCGTTTCCCATAGGAGCCCATGTTAAAAAAACGCATGCGTTTCCGGAAACGCATGCGTTTTTTTAACATGGGCTCCTATGAGAAACGCATGCGTTTTTGAATGGCACTAATTGTACATGCGTTTTTGCATGCGTTTTCCATAAGGCCCCTTATTAAAAAACGCATGCGTTTTTGGATATGCTCCAAAAACGCATGGGACAGTCACACATGCTTTTTGGCTATTAGGGCATGCGTTTTTTAACATGGGGGCCTATGGGTGCGTTTTTTACATGCGTTTTTGAAAACGCAGGTCTCCAAAAATGCATGTGAAAAATGGTACTGTGACCACAGCCTAAGGCTGTTTGGCAGAAACCACGCACTATTCAATGTTTTCCCTGTCAGTTTTGGGGGTCACATTTTGCTTGACACCACAAGTATATATGATATACTTCCACTGTTTAATGCTAAATGTTTGTTGTGTATGTGCAACTGCAGGTTGTGTGCAGGTGGTGTCAGGGCCTGCTTCCTGGACAATATATTGGGAAGCAGGTAACACAGGGGAACTGACAGTGGTTTCACAGTCATACAGTTTTGTTTGTACACGTTCCAGCAACCGATTGGGGTATTTTCAGAATGCTAACAGAGGTATTTTGTAGAATTAAGCTGTGGTCACAGTTGCCATGCGTTTTTTTTTAGTGATTTAACAAAACTCATGCGTTTTTTCATGTCAGCATGAGTTTTTTAAGTTGTGTGATGGCTCTCTGCGTTTTTGGCTGCGTTTTTGAATCTGCACCTAAAAATAGTGCATGTACTATTTTTTTGTGCGTTTTGAAAAACGCATGCGTTTTTGTAGAAAACACATGCGTTTTTATAGAAAACACATGAGTTTTTATAACATGGGCCTCTATGGGAAACGCATGCAAAAACGCATGGTACATTAGTAACTTTTAGTGCCATTCAAAAACGCATGCGTTTCCCATAGGAGCCCATGTTAAAAAAACGCATGCGTTTTCAGAAACGCATGCATTTTTTTAACATGGGCTCCTATGGGAAACGCATGCGTTTTTGAATGGCACTAATTGTACATGCGTTTTTGCATGCATTTCCCATAAGGCCCCATATTAAAAAACGCATGCGTTTTTGGAAAAGCTCCAAAAACGCATGGGACTGTCACACATGCTTTTTGGCTATTAGGGCATGCGTTTTTTAACATGGGGGCCTATGGGTGCGTTTTTTACATGCGTTTTTGAAAACGCAGGTCTCCAAAAACGCATGTGAAAAATGCTACTGTGACCCCAGCCTTACACTCTTTATAGTGGATGAATTGATGCCACTTTGGTGCAATGTGGCCATTCTTTTTTCAAATGGAGAGACATTTCTTGTGGTGTGTGTTGTGTGTTTTGCTATTTTAGCTAGGCACTCTGAGCACCATGCCTACATCTGTACTCATCTCCGTATTCCTGATTAACGTTAAAGCTCTTGTTTGGCAATACCAGTATCATGAAAACATTGATGTCAATGTGGTTGAGTATTTCATTGACCTTTTTGCTGATATAGTGGGCGAATATATGCCCTTTCAGCAAAACAAACACAAACTTTACAAGGTTTGGTCATTTGTAGTTCACGTCATTTTTAAAAGCTAACTGTTTTGGGGAATTTAAGTTGTGCTGCTGTCATTTGGAAGGCTTCAATTACAAACTAGGTATAAACCTAGTCCCTCTTAAATTTAATCAGAGTAAATCTGCCTGAATTTTCCGTGGAGAGTCAGGTGCGCCTATCAGTAATGATTTATTGCCACACCATAACAGAAAACACGCTCTGACATGACACTAGAAGCAGGGCAGGCCAGCACCTCCAAGGCATATTAGAATAGGTCACGCCAAGTGTTCAGCTTGGACACACCAATAATTAAAGGGAAGTGAATCATCATGAATGACACAGGTATGGTCAGTTAAATATCCCTTTAACATCTTGTGCAACTTCTATCTTCTTGGCATTGTTACAGGCCCAGACAGCCCTTGCTGATATGCTGGTTTATTGAAAATGGCTCAGTTTGTGCACATTTCACCCCAACCCCCCACTTCTGTTGTAGCAGGTGTGCATATCTCTCCTCATTAGTCCTTGCTTTTGAAAACAGCTGGTACCTCTACTGCCAGCGTTGTCAGAAGGTGATGTTTTCAGGAAGTGATGTACAATGTAACCTCTTGAAGGATTCCATTGTGCAACCCTTTTGTAACTCAATAAGGATAAAAGACATTTTCTCCTTGTAGCGTCAGTCGAGAAAAGTGGCTAAACAGTATAGGTTGTTGGCGAAAATGTGTATCAAGCGTCACACGAGGGTCTTAAAACAGACACTTACAAAGGAACTGTGCCATGTGGACCAAACAGGGAAATGTTCTGTGTCACCAAAAGGGGAACAATACCCATCCTCTCCTCATGCTGCCTCCCCTCCTCCTCCAATTCCTCCTCTACAGACCATCCAAGCGGATGTTGGGAGTCCCCTCTGTAACAGTGGCAGTCCACTTAAAGAGGGCCCTGCCAACTGTATAAAGCAGGGCCCTCACAAATGTATACAGGCAAGCCCTCCAAAATGTATATAGGGTCCTCCCAAATGAATACAGGAGAACCCTTCCCAAAGTGTAAAAGAGGGCCCTCCTTAATGTATAAAGGAGGGCCCTACCAAATGTATAAAGGAGGGCCCTACAAAATGTATAGGGTTCCTCCCAAATAAATAGAGGAGGGCCCTCAAAAATGTATTAAGGAGGGCCCTCCCAAATGTACAGATGACATGAACTTCAATGCCAGCAACCATGACTTTGCTTATGTTGTGTGATTCTTAAGGCAGTGGTTTCACCCCCAAAAGTGTAGAGGAGGGCCCTCCAAAATGAATACAGGAGGTCCCTTCCCAAAGTATAGAGGGGTGCCCTTACAAATGTATAAAGAAGATCCTTCAAAATGTATAGAGGGCCCTCTCAAATGAATAGAGGAAGACCCTCCCAAACATATATTACAAGGTCACCTCTGGGCCCTCACCAAACTCAGGTTTGCAGGCTCTGTGAACAATTGATTTGAGGGCTGCAGAATGACATGGAGGAGGAGAAAGAGGGGAGTAGGCAGAAACTGGCATACGAGTAGATGGAAACCATGATGAAGTTGGGCTGACTATGCTTGGTGTAAGTAGGATGTGTGATGCCCCAGTCTGTCACTCTGTCCTACCCTCCACCAAGTTCACTCAGTGTGCCATCAGAGGAATTTATCATCCTTGACTGTCAACAGTAACATATCTACTTGTCTGTTGCTACGTGGACCATCCCAGTTACGGCGTTGCTGACGGCCCAGTTGATATTGTTTAGCACATGTTTCTGTAAAGCGGGGTTAGAACACCGGGTACAATAGTGGTGCCACTGGCTAGGAAACGAGTATCCTGGGGCAGCCACAGCCAAGAGATCACGGAAAGACTTCATTCCCACAAGCCTAAAGAGAAATATGTGCATGGCTTACAATTTGGCAATGTGACCATATAATGTTTTTGACTGTGGGGGAGTGTTTGTGTATTTATGCTTCCTTTCCAAGATCTGGGACAACAGCACGCTTCGCTGGGACAAAAAAAGTAGACATTGTACATGTTGGTTGCTGTGTCTGTGCAACCATAGCTCGTGGGCAAGAGGTGGGAGAGCCTACTTCATGGACAGCAGATTGTGAAAGACCCTTCCCAAAGTACAGAGGCGGGCCCACCCTAATGTATAAAGGAGGCCCCTCCCTAATATATAAAAAAGGGCCCTTCCCAAAGTGTAGAGGAGGACCCTCAAAAATGTATTAAGGAGGGCCCTCCTTAATGAACAGATGAAATGAACTTCAGTGCCAGCAACCATGGCTTTGCTTATGCCATGTTATTCTTAAGGCAACGGTTTCACACCAAAAAGTGTAGAGGAAGGCCCTCCCAAAAGTGTAGAGGAGGGCCCTCCCAAATGTATAGAGGGCGCTACCAAATAAATAGAGGAGATCCCTTCCCAAAGTATAGAGGAAGGTTATCCCAAATCAAATGAATAGAGGAGGGCCTTCCCAAACATATGTTACAGGGCTACCTCTGGGCTCTCACCAACCTCAGGTTTGCAGGCCTGTGAACAATTGATTTGAGGGCTGCAGAATGACATGGAGGATTGGGAGGAGAGAGAGTAACTGGCATGGCATAAGAGTAGATGGAAACCATGATGGAAGTTGGGCCGACTACTCTTGGCATGTGTAGGATGTGTGATATGATGTCCCATGCTTTCACTCTGTCCCACCCTCCACCAAGTTCACCCAGTGTGCCGTCACAGAAATGTTTCATCCCTCACTGTCCACAAGAACATCTTAACGTGTCTGTTGTTATGTCGACCTTCCTAGTTATAGTGTTGGTGACAGCACGGTTGATAATGTTTCACACATGTTTATTTAAGTCGTGGACAGCACACTGTCTAAAATAGTGGCGGCTCTAATCCAAGCATCGTGAAGCAGCCAAAGGAAAGAGATCACGTAAGTATTCTGTTCCCACATGCCTAAATGTCAACATCTCCACAGATAGCACTTTGGCAATGTGAGATTTTAGTATTTGTGCCTGTGGGTACATGGCTTGTTAGGCTAGGGTCACACATAAGCCCTTGGTCCGTTTTTGGCTTCATTTTTGTCATTTTTTTTTTCTAAGTCCAAAAACTGATAGAAAAACGGATTGGATGTAATAAACACCCTGTCCGTTTTTTTTCTGCACCTACGAACATTGCTAGGAACGTTTTTGGCATCAGTTAAAAAACGCATGCGTTTTTTTAACATGGGGCCCTATGGGAAATGCATGCGTTAACGCATGGCACATATAGGCACCTGCGTTAACACATGCGTTAACGCATATCCGTTTTTAATGAAAAAAAATGAAAAAATGACATAGTCTAAAAAACGTCCAGGGGTGTAGGAGGCTCAAAAAGCACCCAAAAAAAAAAACAGATTGGTCCTGGAAATCACTTCCAAAAACGGATTTCTATGTGTGACCCCAGCCTGACCCCAGCCTTATTCAGGCTTCCTTTCCAACCTCTCTGCTACGGACAACTTGACACTTTGCTTGGACAACTAAGTGGACGAGGTTGATGTTTGCTTTCTCTTTGCAAATGCACCTTGTGGGCAGGAGATATGAGTGCCTGCTTGATAGACATCAGATTGTCAAGGACAAGGCACAGGCAACATGGCAGTGGTTTGACCCACAGACACAGATTTGGTACTCTGGTGTGCCGCGCCACCTACAGGGGAACTTGGCTGCCATATGGTTATGTATACTCGTGGTGCTCAGGTTCCTGAGTGGCTGAACACTCTAAACGTCTGGATACAGTAAATCAGCTTTCTCAAAGTGACTTTCTTCTGGGTTTGGGTCCTCAAACACTTCTGCATCAATGCTCCCAACCTTCCAAATGTATAAAGGGTGTATCAAATTAATTGTATAAATTGTATAATTAAATGTATAGAGGGCCCTCGCAAATTAATAGAGGAGGGCCCTTACCAAAGTATAGAGGAGGGACCACCCACATGTCTATGTAAGAGTGGTCCCTCCGAAACGGTCGCTAGAGGGCCATCTCTAGGTCCTCAGCAAACTTAGGTTTCCTGCCTACTGCAGGCCCTCTGAACATTTGAATGTTTGCCTAAAAAATGTCATGGTGGTAGTGGAGTAAGAGGAGGAGGTGGAGAAGGGTGAAGCCCAACGCTACAATGGGCACATTGTAAAGTGCTATGGAATATGTATTCCACCATCAGTGTCAATGAGGCAGAGACCGTCCAAATGTCTAAGTAAGAACGGTCCCTCTAAAACATACGTTAGAGGGCAGTCTCTGGGCCCTCAGCAATCTCAGGTTTCCTGCCTACTGCAGGCCCTCTGAACATCTGAATTTAGGGCTGCAAAATGTCATGGTGGAGGAGAAAAAGGGCACATTGTAAAGTGCTATGGAATATGTATTCCACTATCATAGTGTCAATGAAGGAGGAACCGCCCAAATGTCTAAGTAAGAATGGTCACTCCAAAACGTATGTTACTGGACCACCTGAGGCCTCTGAGGTCAAAGATCAACATACCTACTGGTACGTTGTAGCTGGCCTTGTAAAGTGCTGGGGGAATAGCTAACTAAAAATGATATATGACAGAGGGACCTACAAAATGTATGAGTCAGTGCTCTCCCAATTGTAAAAGGCGAAAAAAAAGGTACAACAGTACATGTGAACAAAGGCTAAACGCGATATTTTTTTGTTTCTCTAGTTTATTTCGCCTTGTATACAAGTGATTATGCAGGAAAACTATTTTTTAATGTTTTTGGCCTGTTAAATGCGATTTAGGTTAGTTTGGTAGTTGTTCTTGTGTATCTGTAACAATGGCGTAATCATGCGTCAAAGCTATTCCCACAAACCATATGTGAGTCAGAAATGCATGCAGGCATATTCTCCAGGATCTTCCCATTCTGTTTCATCACTTTCCCACCCATTTCAGTCTTTTCGTCAGGCCCCCAGACTGCTTTGTAGGATCCAACTGAAAATTACTCGCATTTCCCATTGACTAACCGTATATTGTACTCACTATTCTGAATGAATACGCAATTATTAGAAAGTGCTCGTAATGAGTATAGTGATTACGAATATTACGGTACTCGCTCATCATTAAGTAGTATGTCGGTTTTCGCAATTAAGTCCCATGTCAGGACTTTATAATTGGTCAAACAGTGACTCTTGCCCTAAATTATAATTTTTTTGTTGTCCAGATATACGGTATGTGATTACACGTCGGATCCTGTATGAATAAATCTTTATATGACGCTGTTTTTTTCTGGTAAGCTAACACTGCTAAATTGGAGCAATTTGATTGCTATGTATAGAAAATCTGTATCTGACAACTTGTGAAGAGAAGAAAAGTATCACAGGGGGAATAGTTCACAGATGTAACCTCCTGCTATATAATGCATTCTGTTTCCTAGCTATCTGTCAGTCTTGTTCCTGTAATTAGCAGAAAATTCACCTATGAGTGCTGGGAAGGATGTAGCAAGGTTTATTTAAAGTTCAATCCACAGGGAGCTGGGAAGAAACCGGTCCTGTCATTTTAAGCAGATGTAAAATCTGTTTTCCAATTCCAACAAAAAGTGACAGATAAACTTTTCCCTGTTTTCCATATGTAAGGCCAGTGTCAGACATCCATGTTTTCAGTATGTGTGGTGTCCGTTTTTACACGTACTGGACATACACAGGCACATGACCATCTATAGATCCATGTTTTTACACAGACTGTGATCTGTGTGGTGTCCGTTTGCTCCACATGGAGACATGTCTGTTTCTCTCCGGCAGCACAGGGCCACAGGGACCGCACTTGGATGTCAGTTGCGGCCTTGACAGCGGTGCCGTGAGTGTATTTGCCTAAACACAAAGCTCACCGCTGTTTTTTACACACATGACAGCAGGTTGGTTGCCATACACTAATGTATACGGCAACCAATCACAGACACCAGTACAGATTGTGAGGGTGCTGTCTAAATGTAACAGCCGATCACAGACACTCTCACAGAAAGCGAGAGTCTGTGATTGGCTATTGTGGAGATTATTCATAAGGTTAATGAATGAGACCCGGAAGCGAGTGTTTTGCAGCCACCGGAGGCTGGAAAGTAGAATTCTTTTTGTGTTTTTTCATTGAAGACAAATTAAATGAAGATAATAATACCAAAGAATTTGTGATTGCAGTCATTTTCAGGAAGAAACTGAGTATTATCTGACAGAATTGCAGGGGTGTCACTGTCAATACTTTAGGACACAACTGTACATGTTTTAACCATTACTAATATTTCAAGCTACAAATCTGCAGTATGAGAAAGATATAGAAAATACAAAAGCGGTCTATTTGGAGCGCTAAGGAAGGATGGAGTACTGAGAAGGAAATTAAAGCATCCAAACCTTGATGTTTGGACTTGGGGATGGACCCCCACTCCACTTTTTAGCAACCATATATATAGTAAATCAGACACTCTAATAAATACACGCCACACATTATTTTGGATGTCAAGTGGCCACAGCTTTATTTAAATCACAGGATTACCAATCCCAGTAGGAGTCAGGTGGAGTGCTATTACATTGGGATTCACAATAACTGTGATATCCCCAGCTGTCTGACATCCAGCACCCGGCCAGACAGCCATAAAGGGGGCGGCACATATTGGCTGCTATTCGAGCAGAGCCAGTATACTTTAAAGTAGGGCTGGGCGATTAATCGAATTAATTCGATTAATTCGCCTCCTGCTGTGGCCACGATTTTGGTTTTAACCAAAATCGTCTAATTCGATTTAAAATGGCGGCGCCCGCGCCCCCGCCCTCCCCCATGGGTATACAGGGCCCCCCCCCTTGCTGCCTTAAACCTGTAAAGTAAGAGATCATTATACTTATCCCCGCCGACGCCGCCGATGCCATCGCGCTCCTCCGGCTTCATCCGGCTTCTTCCGGCTTCCTCCTCTGGCGCACAGACAATGACGTCATTGCCTGCGCCCACTGCTATTCGAGCAGAGCCAGTATACTTTAAAGTAGGGCTGGGCGATTAATCGAATTAATTCGATTAATTCGCCCCCTGCTGTGGCCACGATTTTGGTTTTAACCAAAATCGTCTAATTCGATTTAAAATGGCGGTGCCCGCGCCCCCGCCCCCCCATGGGTATACAGGGGCCCCCCCCCCTTGCTGCCTTAAACCTGTAAAGTAAGAGATCATTATACTTATCCCCGCCGACGCCGCCGACGCCATCGCGCTCCTCCGGCTTCATCCGGCTTCTTCCGACTTCCTCCTCTGGCGCACAGACAATGACGTCATTGCCTGCGCCCACTGCTATTCGAGCAGAGCCAGTATACTTTAAAGTAGGGCTGGGCGATTAATCGAATTAATTCGATTAATTCGCCCCCTGCTGTGGCCACGATTTTGGTTTTAACCAAAATCGTCTAATTCGATTTAAAATGGCGGCGCCCGCGCCCCCGCCCCCCCATGGGTATACAGGGGCCCCCCCCCCCTTGCTGCCTTAAACCTGTAAAGTAAGAGATCATTATACTTATCCCCGCCGACGCCGCCGACGCCATCGCGCTCCTCCGGCTTCATCCGGCTTCTTCCGGCTTCCTCCTCTGGCGCACAGACAATGACGTCATTGCCTGCGCCCACTGGAGGAGGAAGCCGGAAGAAGCCGGAGGAGCACGATGGCAGCGGCGGGGATAGGTATAATGATCTCTTACTTTACAGGTTTAAGGCAGCAAGGGGGGGCCCTGTATACCCATGGGGGGGTGCCTGTATACACCACTGGGGCTGCTGCTGTATACACCACTGGGGCTGCTACTGTATACACCACTGGGGCTGCTGCTGTATATACCACTGGGGCTTCTGCTGTATACACCACTGGGGGCTGCTGCTGTATACACCACTGGGGGCTGCTGCTGTATACACCACTGGGGCTGCTGCTGTATATACCACTGGGGGCTGCTGCTGTATACACCACTGGGGCTGCTGCTGTATACACCACTGGGGCTGCTGCTGTATATACCACTGGGGAGGCTGCTGTATACTACACTGCTGGGGGCTGTATACCTGTGCTGGGGTCCACCCTCGGCTTATACACGAGTGAATAGGTTTTCCCAGGTTTTGGGGGCAAAAGTAGGGGGGTTGGCTTATACACGAGGATATACGGTACCTCTTAGTTTTTTCTCTTTATTCATCAAAGAAAAGAAAAAAAAATAGAAAAAAAAATCGAGATTTAAATCGAAAATTGTCCATAGGTTTAAATAAAATCGAGATTTAGATTTTTTCCAATATCGCCCAGCCCTACTTTCAAGGCACCAATGCCCTATTATCCTCACTTCCGTGCTTAACCACTGTGCCCGCCCCAGATGATGTTACCATTACCACATCCTTCAAGCGAACCTGTCACCCCCTCCAGGCATCTAAAAATACCATAGTCACCTTCTGCAGCAGTAAGGCTGCATTCTGACAAGGTGTCAATAGCATTTATGCTCCCTTGATTCACTGAAATAAAGACTTTTATAAGATCTGTTTCAAACCTGACCCAAGACCGGGTGGCGGGTTTTCAAGTGTCTATCTCCCTCCTCTGTGGTGTCAGTCGTCCCTCTCTGCTCTCTGTGCACCTCCTCCAGGGCCATCTCCCTGCATTACAGAGCTTTGTCAGCTCTGCTACAACATAGAGCTGCTGTTATAGGAGACCCCACAGTAGTAAATCTAGCAGGAGGACGAGCAGACAAAGCTCTGCCTGCTACGTAGCAGCTCTTGAGCTGAGCAGTTTTCACTTTCAGTTTCTTGTACCCAGCAGCATTGCTCCTCCGCCCCTGATCTAAAGCACAAACTCAACTCTGCTGCACTGCTGACAGCTCAGCTCAAGGGCTGCTATGTAGCACGCAGTGCTTTGTCTGCTCAGGTTCCTCCTGCTTGATTTACTACTGTACTACAGCAGCTCTATGTTGTAGCAGAGCTGACAAAGCTCTGTAATGCAGGAAGATGACCCTGGAGGGAGGTGCACAGAGAGCAGAGAGGGATGACTGACACCACAGAGGAGGGAGATAGACACTTGAAAACCCGCCTCCCGGTCTTGGATCAGGTTTGAAACAGATTTTATATAAGTCTTTATTTCAGTGAATCAAGGGAGCATAAATGCTATAGACACCTTGTCAGAATGCAGCCTTAGTGCTGCAGAAGATGGGGAGGTTATCTTTAGATGTCTGGAGGGGTGACAGGTTCGCTTTCAGGCTGGCCACCAAAGCCAAGCCTGCTCACCACCATGAGGTTTTACATCCTCTATTAGTTAAAATTAGCCCACCTTAACTTGTCTGCAACTTCCACCTGACTCCGACCCCGCCACAAAAGAGGCCACTTGACACCTCAATGGACTCGCCCCCACCAACCGTGCCTAGTAAAGCCACCACCAATTCCCCAAGCACAAGAGATTAAGTTATATACGTGCACACCCACAAACCTACATACATTTTTATACACCTACAACGACACATACACAAGCAAGTCCGTATAAGCATGTCCACATGCACACACATATATACCCATATATATACACACCTAAACATACACAGTCATAAACCCGTGGGCTTACCTGTAATCATACATAAAAACAACACTTCAGCGATGTCATAAAAACACTTACAACTAAAAGCAAATGACAAATATATAAAAGAATAGCCCATAAAATAGAATGATATAGGAATGATCTAAGAAAGAGTAAGTGTGCAAACTTCTAAACTTCTATGTACATAGAACATCAATAATAATAAGTAATAACATTCCTAACATCTGGATATAATGTGATTAACCTATAGGTAAAAACTCTATGAAAGCATTAATAAGCCTCCCACCCCTTTATTTATTTTAATTGTATTGTAACTTGATAAATAGTTCACCCCTCCCTTTTTTACCCTGGCACCTAGAATAGGCATATGTTGTACTAATTCCTTTAATTACTGCCCCGTTATCCGCTTATATCAAGCGCCCGTACAACATGCAAACAATACTTTTTACCTGGAAAAAAGTGAGGAGGGTCCCAGGAGCTACAAAAAACCTGGCGAAAAACGTCACCAAGTGAATAACCATCCTGTATTACCCACAGCCACAGCTACCAGCTCAGGGGCACATGTATTGCCAGAAAAACAACGACCACCATCACCGACTCCTAGAGACCTCCCCATGAAGAGTCCTAAACCTGCCAGGCACTCCCAAATCATGAGCCAAAAATGAGAGTCACATCCACCAAATGTCCAAACCCCACCACAAAATGAGCAGAACATCCAGATGCTGAACCCGTTTTTTTTTGTTTTTTTTTAAGCAGAAGTCATTTGAAGGTAAAATTGTCCCACCTAAAATTCCTGTTTAACATGACACATATCACCCCCAGCCATACTACACAGCTCACGGGCAGCAAACCACTTCCAGTGGCAAATAACCACCATGGCTCCCAGAGTACACTGCTGTCCAGAGCCAAACCATTGGACACTACCCCAAGTTCCACCCAAAAGCCTAGTGCCATAACAATCATTGCAAAATATATCCGGGTGGGATACCTTCTTATGAATTCCATAATACCACAATTTTTTTTTTCTGTTTTATTTTAATAACAACTTCAAGGACCCCCCTTTGAAGAAATAGAAGTTGATAATGATATTCAGAATCCAAACCTCATGATTCTCAAGACTCATGAAAGCAATAGACAGAGGGTCCCTAAAGCTACAGATATTATGTTGAACAACACAACTACCTCTTTTTCTCCCCCCCCATCTACTGAGTCCAGCTTGATGGTTTTCCTCCCCCCCCCCCAGCTGCTGAGTGCAGCCTGGTGGAGCCAAATTATTCTTGTAGGTATGCAAACTGAATTACCATGTCCCCAGGGCCCATACCATAAAAGTGGGGTGGGGGTATAATGAAAAAGTAGTCATATAAGATATATGTATGTATACACACTTTATATATTTTTCTTTTTTCTTTTTTTTAATATCAGAGGGAGGAGGGTGGGGGATTTAATACCCTGCTGATCACTCCTCCAACCGAGGAGACCATATCTGAGATAGTTATTCCGTCATACCCGGGAGTAGTCCCGTGATGGACGCACCTCTAAACCAGGAGTCAATACCTGTGACGGTAACACTCCAAAAACCCAGGCGTCACATGTTCCCCTTCACATACCATGGTAATACTCCCGAGATAATTACCCCTATTCACCCAATAATAAGTAGCTTCAAGGACCCGTTGAAATGAAAGTTAAATTATCTTTTTTTTTTATCCATGTTCAAAAGAAACAGATCATAAATTGTCTGATCCGTGGGCTAATTGAGGGTAAAGACTCTGTGTACCTACTTATGAGTTAAGAGTGTCAAACCATAGCAAACAGCCGTTAATGGTAGAAACTTCAGTCAGTTGGGTGCAGTCAATGATGGGTGTTGCTGTCCTGTGTGGTGTAACCATAGATGAGAGGCTGCCTGCTCCTCTGGATGCAGACAGGACTTATTCTCTAGGCACCGCTGCACATAAATGGTAAGAATCAGAACATGTAGCTGTAATGTTAGCTGCCTGCCGCCATAGGTGAACATGCAAAAGACTGTGGAGTCTGTACCCCGGCCGTCACTCCAGTTACATCCAACCCTGAGAGTCAGGGCTGAACTGGGCCTGTGATGTCTTCTGCAGAGCTGATAATTCCGGAAACAGTGGCTGTTTAGTCACATACGCAGCATGAAAAACCCCATACTACCATAATCTAAACTGAAATGTGGAGGGAGATCCTTGAAACTAAAAAATCTGGCATGTAAAATATTCCTTCCTAACATAACATATCTTGCCTCCAGCCGTACTACCCAGCTTCAAGGGCACCAAGCCACTACCAGTGGCAAATACTCACCACGGCTCCCAGGGACCACCCCTGTCCAGAGCCAAAATGCCAGATCACCTGTATATTTCATCAGGGAGGGGGGACCGTGCACCGGACTCCCCCCACACCAATGTCACTAACTCCAAGTTACCACCCCCCCTCTGTACCCCAAGAGTCTATAATAACTGGAATGGGGAGAGGAGTTCTTGAAGGAAAAAGATCAGGCAAGTAAAAAATTCCTATGTAAATAACATATGTTGCCCCCCGGCTGTGCTACCCAGCTTCAAGGGCACCAAGCCACTGTCTGTGGCAAGTAACCACCACGGCTCCCAGGGACCACCCCTGTCCAGAGCCAAAATGCCAGATCACCTGTATATTCCCTCAGGGAGGGGGACCGTGCACTGGACTCCCCCCCCCCCCCAATGTCACCAACTCTAAGGACCCCCGATCTGCTGTAGCATCACACTGGACAGTGTCCACTCACAGACCTGCCATGTGCTGAGCTGGGACCACATATGTCATTGATTAATGTATGAGAAAAACATATAGTCATCTGCAAATAGTCATTGATGACGACAGATCTCCGTATACAGCCTGATCTGTATAAAGCTGAAGTGGAGATCCATTATAAGTCACACATATACTGTATACTGATGATGACAGATCTCTGTATACAGCCTGATCTGTATATAGCTGAAGTGGAGGTCCATTATAAGTCACACATATACTGTATACTGTTGATGACAGATCTCCGTATACAGCCTGATCTGTATAAAGCTGAAGTGGAGATCCATTATAAGTCACACATATACTGTATACTGATGATGACAGATCTCTGTATACAGCCTGATCTGTATATAGCTGAAGTGGAGATTCATTATAAGTCACACATATACTGTATACTGTTGATGACAGATCTCCGTATACAGCCTGATCTGTATATAGCTGAAGTGGAGGTCCATTATAAGTCACACATATACAGTATACTGATGATGACAGATCTCCGTACACAGCAGAAGTGGAGATCCATTATAAGTCACACATATACAGTATACTGATGATGACAGATCTCCGTACACAGCAGAAGTGGAGATCCATTATAAGTCACACATATACAGTATACTGTTGATGACAGCTCTCCGTACACAGCCTGATCTGTATATAGCTGAAGTGGAGATCCATTATAAGTCACACATATCTATTATATAATCACGAATGGGATTTTTGCCCCTTTTGAGACCGCTCACGCTGCGAGTCAATGTCGTCATGTGGATACGAACGAAGCATTGGCCGCGCAGCGGCCATTGCGAGCAGCTCTAAGGCGACTCGCTATGCCCGCGCAGCGGGCATGGCGAGTCGCCTTAGCAGCGCGAAGCGTTGGCCGCGAAGCGGCCATTGCGAGTCACAGACTCGCTCTGCTAGAATCCCGATGCATTGTGCATCGGGCACCCATCTAGTCTATTATATAATCACGAATGGGTTTTTTTGCCCCTTCTGAGTCCGCTCGCACTGCGAGTCAGCGTGGTCATGTGGATACGCCCGAAGCATTGGCCGCACAGCGGCCATTGCGAGCAGTTCTAAGGCGACTCGCTATGCCCGCGCAGCGGGCATGGCGAGTCGCCTTAGCAGCGCGAAGCATTGGCCGCGAAGCGGCCATTGCGAGTCAGAGACTCGCTCTTCTAGAATCCCGATGCATGTGCATCGGGCACCCAGCTAGTACTGTATACTGATGAGAGTCGGGATCTGTGTCCATCACTTGCATAGACAGCTTTTCTTCCACAGCAGGATCCATCCATAGCAGAGATAGGGGTCACCTCCAAATCACAGGTATATACCGAGGAGGGATAACAGCAGCTGTGTGCAAGAAAAATGTGTCACCCTGATCTGTATACATAAGTATATGGCACCTGCAATTATACACACAGATCACACACACAGTGAGGAGTGGGAACCTGAACCTTCATGATTCCCCTACACCTTGGTACAGTCCACAGCCAGAGGCTGAGATCACAGTCAGGGCTCCAGACTCCTCACAGGGAGGAGGGGGAGGGGAACACACAAACACACCAGAGTCTCAGCATAATAATACCCTGATCTGAGGGCAGAATCCAGTCACATAGAACCCTCCAGCCGCCCTCCCCGACATCTGCAGACTATGAACCTATAGGAATCCCTGCTCTGTCCTTATACCCAGCTCATATAGAGCCTATGACAGGCATAGGAAGCCATGCTCTGTCCTTATACCCAGCTCACATAAAGCCCATGCCAGGCATAGGAAGCCATGCTCTGTCCCCCCAACTATGACACAGTGATGCAGGGACCTGTACACAGACATCCTTAATCTAAATCAGCTCCTGAAGTCATGAAGACTGTGTAGAATCCCACATCTCAGCTCTGCCTGCTGTGAGGAACAGGACAGCAGCCACATTGTGAGGAGAATGTGGCTGCATGGATTGCTGAAGTAAGACTGAGTCTATATCTGGCGGAGGAGCTGATACTATACTGGTATATGATGTCTGTGGTGAATGAGGTCAGATAATCTATAATGTGAAGTAATAACCCCAGGATAATACTTCCCTGAGTCTGCAGATGGGATCCTTAATGTTTCTTCACCGAGGTGTCTTGAAAGAATGCAGTCCTTCTCAAACTAGTGGCCCCACCCCCCACCAATGAGTCACCAGGCACACCCATACATCACTCCCAGACATTACCCCTTCCTCTTAAAGCAAGATCTCTTGATAACATCTACACAGACTCTGCCATACAACCAGGCTACAGGAGTTCTGGGTCCCCCCCTCACCACCATCATGCACCCCTTTTGCCTAGGGCTCCGGGGTGTCTTTATTGGGGTTCCCTTATATGCCACAACGCATTTCGACAGACTGGCAGCTGTCTTCCTCAGGTATCTGTGGGAAGTCGGCAGGAGCTGCTGTGGGGAGAGGAGTAATTATAATGCTGGAAACATACACCGAAGGCTGAAGGACCTGTGGTTGCCGGGCGACTGGGATCAACAGCAAAAGGACCTGCGGTGACGAAGTTCTGGTTTCGCGGATCACGTGACGGTCGCTTCCGGAAAGACCGCCGGAGCTGCAGCGGTGAAGCTGACTGGTGCCCCAAGGATTTGAACGTTAACTGGTGTTGTGCATAGGTGCACAACACAGAAAGATGAGCGGTTAAATAACCCACCACAAGCCCCTGTAATTAGCTCATAGGTGCTTCTCATTGCGCCCCTTCTATTGTTTTTTCATATGAGAAAGATATGGCTCAGACTTCACATTTTAGATAACTCCATCTGGGTGCAATGCAAGAATCTCTAAAGGGCCCGTCACACAGGGAGATATCGCCTGCGATGTTGCCGGCAACTGAGGGGCGTGGCCAAGTTGCGGCGACATCACCGGAGAGTTGCCTCGTGTGACAGGGCGATAATCAGGAGAAAAACCGCCTGAACAACATCGCCAGGTTTCCCAACATTGTTGGGAAACCTGGCGATGTTGCTGAGGCGATCATGCCTGATCGCCCTGTGTAACGCGGAAACCTGCAATGTTGCGGGCGATTCCGCCTATCTACAACATTGCGGGTTACCGCTCGCTGGGTTGCTGGGCAACCCAGCGAGCGATAGCCGCGGCAACTAGCCGGCGATATCGCCGGGAAGTTGCTCCTTGTGACATCTCTTCGGTGATGTTGCCAGTGATGCGCGCTCCCGCGCATCGCCGGCAACATCGCCGGGGAGATCTCCCCGTGTGACGGAACCCTTAGGTTGAGAAATTTTCCTGCTAGGTGCAATGGAAGAGTTATGGAAACAAACATTTTTACAACTTCTTATAAGCAATAGCATAAAGTGCTGTGCTGATGTGTGACTACTGCTTCTTCTTCCTTACAAGAGGGTAGAGGACAATAAAACAGTAGACTAACATTCTCAACGTATCATAATCCCGTGCGCATACCATAAACATTTCCATAGATAAGTGTATAACTTGCTGTTTGAAAGGGGTTCGATTCCTGGAACCCCCAGTGATCACCCAGGTTTGGGGCTCTGGAACCTTGAGAATGGGCCTCTGCAGCACCATCCTGAATGGACCATAAGTGTACACGCTCAGCCTCTGCTATATTTATTGTCTATATCGGACTACCGTAAAAAGATGAGCTCTACAGAGCTTTTGATCTTGGATTGGCTAAGGGTCTCATTGTTCGGACCCCCAGTGGTCAGCAAGTTATTCCTTATAATTTTTGAAGAATTAACCATTCATTTTAGTTCAAAATCACCTTAATTCAGGAACAGTGTGACAGCTGTAGAGGATGCTGGGCTATGAGGTTTTCTCTAAACAGTTAATAATAACTGTTGGCACCCAGGTGCAGCTAAATATATAGGACTAGATGGTGGCCCGATTCTAACGCATCGGGTATGTAGTTGACATACTGTGACTGACAGAACTTGTTCAGTCAACGTGAGTGAACTACATATATATATATATATAATATATATAGCAGCGCTATGGTATATGGTGGTACATTACAGCACATGTATAGCAGCACTATAGTATATGGTGGTACATTACATTACATGTATAGCAGCACTATGGTTTATGGCGGTACATTATATTACATGTATAGCAGCGCTATGGTATATGGCAGTACATTACAGCACATGTATAGCAGCATTATAATATATGGCGGTACATTACAGCACATGTATAGCAGCACTATAGTATATAGCAGCGCTATGGTATATGGTGGTACATTACATTACATGTATAGCAGCGCTATGGTTTATGGCGGTACATTACATTACATGTATAGCAGCGCTATGGCACATGGCGGTACATTATAGCACATGTATAGTAGCACTATGGTATATGGCAATACTCCGCTCCCCGCGGCCCCCCGCTCCTCCTGGCCCCGATCCTCCACAGTAAAAGTAAAAATAAAAAAATCCTCAGTGAGGATACTCACCTGTCCGTCGGCTCGCTCCTCCTCCGTCTTCTAGGTCCTACAGGCCTTTAGGACCTGTTGTTGCCTGGGAAACCGATCAGCTGAGAGGGGGCAGAATTGTGTCGGGGGGCAGGATGGAGCGAGCGGGGCAGGATGGAGCGGGGGGGCAGGATGGAGCCGGAGGGGGCAGGATGAAGCCGGGGGGGCAGGATGGAGGCGGGGAGGGCAGGATGGAGCCGGGGGGCAGGATGGAGCAAGCAGAGCAGGATGAAGGCGGGGGCAGAATGGAGTCGGGGGAGCAAGAACAGCGGGGGGCAGAATGGAGCGAGCGGGGCAGGATGGAGCGAGCAGGGCAGGATAGAGCGAGCGAGGCAGGATGGAGCGAGCGGGGCAGGATGGAACGAGCAGGGCAGGATGGAGCGAGCGGGGCAGGATGGAGCAGGGGGGCAGGATGGAGCCGGAGGGGGCAGGATGGAGCCGGGGGGCAGGATGGAGACGGGGGGGCAGGATGGAGCCGGGGGGCAGGATGGAGCAAGCAGAGCAGGATGAAGGCGGGGGCAGAATGGAGCCGGGGGAGCAAGAACAGCGGGGGGCAGGATGGAGCGAACAGGGCAGGATGGAGCGAGCAGGGCAGGATGGAGCAAGCGAGGCAGGATGGAGCGAGCGGGGCAGGATGGAACGAGCGGGGCAGGATGGAGCGGGGGGGCAGAGTGGAGCCGGAAGGGGCAGGACGGAGCCAGAGGGGGCAGGATGGAGCCGGGGGAAGCAGGATGGAGATGGGGGGCAGGATGGAGCGAGCGGGGCAGGATGGAGCGAGTGGGGCAGGATGGATGGAGCGGGGGCAGGATGGATGGAGCGGGGGGGCAGGATGGAGACGGGGGGGTAGGATGGAGCCAGGGGGGGCAGGATGGAGCAAGCAGGGCAGGATGAAGGCGGGGGGCAGAATGGAGCCGGGGGAGCAAGAACAGCGGGGGGCAGGATGGAGCGAGCGGGGCAGGATGGAGCGAGCAGGGCAGGATGGAGTGAGCAAGGCAGGATGGAGTGAGCGGGGCAGGATGGAACGAGCGGGGCAGGATGGAGCGGGGGGCATGATGGAGCCAGAGGGGGCAGGAGGAGCCAGGGGGGGCAGGATGGAGCAAGCAGGGCAGGATGAAGGCGGGGGGCAGAATGGAGCCGGGAAGCAAGAACAGCGGGGGGCAGGATGGAGCGAGCTGGGCAGGATGGAGCGAGCAGGGCAGGATGGAGCGAGCGGGGCAGGATGGAGCGAGCAGGGCAGGATGGAGCCGGAGGAGCAGGATGGTGGTGGGGGGCAGGATGGTGGGAGCGGGGCAGGATGGAGCCAAAGGGGCAGGATGGAGCCAGAGGAGCAGGATGGAGCCGGAGGAGCAGGATGGAGTGAGCGGGGCAGGATGGAGGTGGGGGGACAGGATGGAGCCGGGGTAACAAGAACAGCGGGGGGCAGGATGGAGCGAGCAGGGCAGGATGGAGCGAGTGGGGCAGGATGGAGCGAGCGGAGAAGGTTGGTGGCAGGGGGGGGGGGGAAGGATGGTGGGGGAGCAGGGCAGGATGGAGCCAGAGGGGCAGGATGGAGCCGGTGATGCAGGATGGAGCGGAAGGGGCAGGATGGAGCCGGAGGAGCAGGATGGGGGGAGTCACGATGGTGGAGAGTGGGGCAGGATGGTGGCAGGGGGCAGGATGGTGACGAGCGGAGCAGGATTGTGGTGAGCGGAGCAGGATGGAGCGAGTTTGGCAAGATGGAGCGAGCGGGGCAGAATAGATGCGGGGGGGGGGGGCAGGATGGAGCCAGTGGGGTAGGATGGTGGGGGGGGGGCAGGATGGAGCCAGTGGAGCAGGATGGAGCCTGCGGGGCAGGATGGAGCTGGCGGGGCAGGATGGTGGCGAGGGGGGGCAGGATGGAGCCGGCAAGGCAGGATGGAGCCGGCGGGGCAGGATAGATGCGGGGGGCAGGATGGAGCCGGCGGGGCAGGATGAATGCGGGGGGGCAGGATGGAGCTGGCAGGGCAGGATGGATGCGGGGGGCCAGGATGGAGTCGGTGGGGCAGGATGGTGGCGGGGGGGATCAGTATGGTGGCGGGAGGGATCAGGATGGTGGTGGGGAGGCAGGATGGAGCGGGCGGGGCAGTATGGAGCCGGCGGGGCAGGATGGAGCCGGCGGGGCAGGATGGTGGCGAGCGGGGCAGGATGGTGGAGGGGGGACAGGATGGTGGTGGGGGGAACAGGATGGTGATGAGGGTGCAGGATGGAGCCAGCAGGGCAGGATGGATGCGGGAGGGCAGGATGGAGCCGGCAGGGCAGGATGGTGGCGGGGGGGATCAGGATGGTGGGGGGGGGCAGGATGGAGCCGGCAGGGCAGGATGGAGCCGGCAGGGCAGGATGGTGGCGGGGGGGCAGGATGGACACGGGGGGGCAGGATGGAGGCGCTCTTCCTGCCCCCCTCTGCTCCCCGCGGCACCCCTCCCTCTGCCCCTCTGCTCCCCGCGGTCCCCCCGCTCCTCCACGGTGATAATAAAAAAAAAACCTCAGTGAGGATACTTACCATCTGCCGGCTCGCTCTACCTGTCTTGTAGCTCCCAGGACAGGACCTGTCGTTGCCTGGGAAACCGATCAGCTAGGCAACGACAGGTCCTCAAGCCCTATAGAAGCTAGAAGACAGAGGTGGAGCAAGCCGGCGGAGGGTAAGTATCCTCACTGAGGGTTTTTTTTTTATTATCACCGTGGAGGATCGGGAGGGGAGCCGTGGGGGGCAGAGGAGGGGCAGGAGGAGCGGAGGGGCCAGGAGGAGCGGAGGGGGCAGGAGTAGCAGAGGGGGGCAGGAGGAGCGAGGGGGGCAGGAAGAGCGGGGGGGCGCCGGGAGCGGAGAAGGGTCAGGAGCAGCGAAGGGGGGCAGGAGGAGCGGGGGGGCCGCAGTGAGCGTGGGCAGGAGAAGCGGGGGCTGTGAGGAGAGACAGTGTATCCCTGAATTCGAACTTTGAATTATCGCACCTATTTGCAAAGTCTGCACTCATTGGCGCTCGCTAGGGATGGGCGAATCTACTCGCTAGGACTCGTTACTCGGCGAGTAGTAAGGGACTCGCAGGACTCGGTAGTCTGCGAGTTTCCCAGTGATTACTCGCACGAGTCCAATGCAAATCAATATCAATCCTAGTTTTGTCAGAAACGCTGACAACACTAGGATTGCCATTGTTTGCATTAGACTCGTGCGAGTAATCACTGGCTACTGTGCCAGTGATAGCAGGGAAACTCGCAGATAACTGCTGTTTCTTTGCGAGCCGAGTCCAGCTGTCTTCTCTGTGCAGCTCCAGGGTCCTAGAGCCCGCCTGCTCACAGACATTATGTAGCAGTGCTGAGATTGTTCTCAGTCTGCTCATTCCCTGTGTACAGACATGAATGTCTGTGCACAGAGATGATGTAGCAGTGCTGAGATTGTTCTCAGTCTGCTCATTCCCTGTGTACAGACATGAATGTCTGTGCACAGAGATGATGTAGCAGTGCTGAGATTGTTCTCAGTCTGCTCATTCCCTGTGTACAGACATGAATGTCTGTGCACAGAGATGATGTAGCAGAGCTGAGATTGTTCTCAGTCTGCTCATTCCCTGTGTACAGACATGAATGTCTGTGCACAGAGATGATGTAGCAGAGCTGAGATTGTTCTCAGTCTGCTTATTCCCTGTGCATAGACATCTATATTTATGCACAGGGGATGTAGCAGAGAGGACATCGCGTTTTGGACTGCGTCGGACGGAAGAGGATTTTTTTAATTAAAGATGGAGTCCCTAATGGCTTTTTTTTTTATTTCTAATAAAAAATTTTCCTTGTGTTGTGTTTTTTTTAAAACAATTTAATAGAAATTCATGGCGGTCATGTCTAATATTGGCGTGACCGCCATAAATTTCGGGCTTAGGGCCAGCTGATAATACAAAGCTGGCCCTAACCTCTTTATTACCCAGCGTGCCACCGCTACCAGGGCCGCTGGAAGAGCGGGGTTCAGCGCCAGAGGATTGCGCTTCAATGAACGCGCCATCTTCTGGGGCGGCTGCGGGCTGCAATTTGCAGCGGGGGGTGCCCAGAAAGCTTGGGCATCCCTGCGCTGCGGATTCCAGCCCCCAGCTGCTTAGCTGTACCTGGCTAGACATAGAAATTGCGCAGAGCCCCACGCATTTTTTTTTTATTATTTCATGAATTTCAGAGTCAGAGTCTCAGAGTCAGAATCTCAGAATTTCATGAAATAATTTAAAAAAAATGCGTGGGGCTCCGCGCAATTTCTATGTCTAGCCAGGTACAGCTAAGCAGCTGGGGGCTGGAATCCGCAGCGCAGGGATGCCCAAGCTTTCTGGGCACCCCCCGCTGCAAATTGCAGCCCGCAGCCGCCCCAGAAGATGGCGCGTTCATTGAAGCGCCATCCTCTGGCGCTGAACCCCGCTCTTCCAGCGGCCCTGGTTGCGGTGGCACGCTGGGTAATAGAGGTTAGGGCCAGCTTTGTATTATCAGCTGACCCTAAGCCCGAAATTTATGGCGGTCACGCCAATATTAGACATGACCGCCATGAATTTCTATTAAATTGTTTTAAAAAAAACACAACACAAGGAAAATTTTTTATTAGAAATAAAAAAAAAAGCCATTAGGGACTCCATCTTTAATTAAAAAAATCCTCTTCCGTCCGACGCAGTCCAAAACGCGATGTCCTCTCTGCTACATCCCCTGTGCATAAATATAGATGTCTATGCACAGGGAATAAGCAGACTGAGAACAATCTCAGCTCTGCTACATCATCTCTGTGCACAGACATTCATGTCTGTACACAGGGAATGAGCAGACTGAGAACAATCTCAGCACTGCTACATCAGGCAGCAGGCGGGCTCTAGGACCCTGGAGCTGGCAGCTTGTACAGAGGAGACAGGATCTTATCTGTGCGAGTCAGCGATTACTTACAAAGTAAACGAGCAATGCAAATAAATGACAAAACTAGGATTGCTTCAGGCTGAAGCTTCCGAGACACATCTGCGATTTGTAAATCTCACACTACTCGCTATTACTCGCTTCCCCATTCATTAACATTGGACTCGCTAGACTCGCAACGAGTAGCGAGTCCTGTGCTCGAACTCGCTAGAGTCAAGCGATTCCGAGTAATTTAGGATTCGCCCATCACTAGCGCTCGCTTGTCTGGAACTCGATTTCTGTGACCGACAGACGCCTTAGACAATTATATAGTAGATGAGGATATCTGCAACTAGTTTATCAAGGGTGAGCAATGCTATAACTATCTAAATATATTTTACAGCAAACTCAAGAATTTACATATTTTAATGCTTATTTAACCTGCTACTAAACATTTCTCATTTACAAGAATACAGATTTAAACTGTCAGAAACCTGGAATATTTTCACATTACATGATCCTATATATATTTATTCTCAGAAACTAGTAAAATGCCATTAAACGTCATGCCATGACCTGTGGGTAGATCAACACGAGTCATAGTGTGTGACCCTTCTCAATGTCATGACATTGGCCCTAAAGCGCTAATTACTTATCATTCTAGATGCAGGATCTATAACCGTAACATTTAATGCTCAGCTTGAGGAGACAGATCCCCTTGGTCAATTCTGAAGAAGTTGCTGTCTTTCCTAATTAGCAATTTCAATTAATACAGAAAAAGCTGTGATAAAGGGACTGCCAAACTCTGAGTCACGGCTTACTCACCATTACTTCTAAAATACATCATTCAGTCACGCAAGCATTTACACAGATCTGTTTTATTAGTTATTTACATCTTTTCAAAGGACAATGAGAGATATAGCACACAATGCATACAGCTAATCTGATGTTATTTCATAGATCGTGTAATTCCACTACTATTCTATAACAAACACTAAAGGCATTGTGTATGTCAGTCTTAATAAACATGCCAATATCCTCTTCATAATGGAAGAGCATTTGAACTCTAATGCACCTATTAAGGATAACAATCCCAAAACTTAATACCAACCCTTTAACGAGTCTTCCTCGTAATTTAGGATAAATAGCCAAACCAGACACTCTGTTTGCATACATCGACAAGGATTAAAATCCTACAGGGAACGCAAGGTCCCACTGCTCACGCAATCACATGTCCAGACCAACTTAGTTTGCCAATGACCATCTGGATGATCCACAGGAAGCACTGGAGATGCTCATTTGGACAGAGGAGACCAAAATTGAACTTTTTGGTATAGACTCAACTCTGCACGTTTGGAGGAAGAAGAAGGATGAGTACAACCAATCAAACACCATCTCACCTGTGAAGTATCTGTAATAGCCCTGGTAATGGGGGCTATCCTGTTGTCTGCTATCCACCCTCACACAGTGTCCACAGCCGTAAGAATGACCACAGACAACAGGTCTTGGGATAACAGCTGCTTTACTTCAGCAGAACGGGGAGATATAACTTGGAAAAAATAATAAACAGTCTCTCGTGATTTGTCCACAGCAAATACACTTTACGTTCAGATGCTGAGATGGAATTGGGGTCTGGAGCTTTAGAGCACAGGTCAGAGACTTTTGATAGTTTGTAGAGGAAGGTAGATGCACTAATGAAATGTTATAGATCTGTACTGTGGGATTAGCTCACCACAGTTAGTTGTGGCATGGGCAAAAATACTTTTAGGTGAATGTAGGAGATGCAGTAGATCCAGCCAGAAAAACTTTAGCATGATATCTATAGAGATTAGAGAGAGATCTGAGACTCTTAGGCCTGCAGGAAATCTCGTCGTAGAAACACCCTCCACGTGTGTTCTCTTCTCTCTGAAGGCCTGGCAAGGACTGAGGGGGATTCCAGACAAGCCTAAACAAGCCTGGAAGCAGCTCCTCCTATTGATCATGTGACTGGGAAACGGCCAATAGGACACCAAATTCACATCTCAGCTCCATACAAAATGAAATAATTACAAGTACCATTAGTTGGTGCTATGATACCACAAATGAGATTTATTTTACTAAAACCATTTGTAAAGAGGGATCCCTGATAATTGGATATTTTTCTTAAAGCTAACTAATACTCATGGAAATGGATTCAAGAATTGAGCTGTAGTGTACAGAAACTACTCACAGTCCAGGGATACTTAAAGGGACAGACATTATCTTGATTGGGTAAAATATCAATCAGTGGTGTTCAAGTTGCGGCGCTAAGGAAGGACACTATGCAGAACAAAGTTTTTGAAAAGTTACCTCCTGATTTATTAGACAAAAATAATTAAGATTCCTCCTGCCACAACATGTTTCAATGCCCAATGCGTCTTTCTCAAGTGAATCATTTGAGAAAGACGCATTGGGCGTTGAAACATGTTGTGGCAGGAGGAATCTTAATTATTTTTGTCTAATAAATCAGGAGGTAACTTTTCAAAAACTTTGTTCTGCATAGTGTCCTTCCTTAGCGCCGCAACTTGAACACCACTGTTTGATATTTTACTTGGTTCTTGCCTCCCTATGGGGAGTGTGGTGGTTGCGAGCTGCTCTAGTTGATAGGACCTTGCTGACGTGGAAAGCACCTGACCGGTCACGGGGCCCGGATCGAAGAAAAGTTTTTTTCCATCACGTTGTCAGCCTGGGAAGGAGCCGACGGGAGAGGATCTACAGCTGCTCCCTCACCATTGAGCTTACAGTCTTGTTGTGCAGATTGGGCACAACAAGAAAAGGTGAGTGAGCATAATAAAAATAATAGTTATCACAATAGGCTCTTTTAGAACAGTGTGGCGCAATGATTATTATTTTTTATATTCACATATTATCTGGACTGGGTAATCATACTTTGGTGTGTGCATTTATGAAGGGGACAAGATGACTGTGTGACGCCCCTGCAGTCTGGTCGCCACAGAGGTCCTGCACCTAATCCATAGGTGTGGTATCCCACTCCCAGGTAAGATGGGGACACAATTCCGAGGCCCACACACACCTTGCACCAAAACCCATTCTAACTCCAGGCCAAGAGATGAAGGGCAGAAGAAACTATCTGAGCAGACCCGACCACTGGCTGGAAGAGGGACCAGGTTAAAAGGGGTGGGAGGAGAGAGTTAGTGAGTCTAAGAGTGGTAGACAAGGAAGGAGGGAGAGAACAGATGGAGAAAGATAGAGTTCTAGGGAGGAGGAGGAGTGGGGACTAGTGGGTAGGTCGCCCATGGAACCCAAGCCAGCGTGAACTCCGAATTCACCCCAACTTTGAGTCATGGTGGAGGAACTGGTTGCAAGAGGGGACCGGCCCCAATCTGGCAACAACACTGCAAGTTTAAGCCAGGAAACCAGGGATCACTGAACTTTATGTGCAGTGGCCATCTTCTGTGGACAATCCCAGGTACAGCGGCAAGACCTAGAGCCAAGAGGGCGTGATGGCTGTTGTGCTGCACCCGTTTATCTATTGACTTTCAGCCATGCATGGACATTTGTAATGTTATTCATTAATTGTATCATCTCTTGCATCCGCTATCCTTTGAAATCAAATGTCCCAAACCTTTGGTTTCACACTAGATCATATATACCCAAAATCATCTGTGTCGCCTCACCTGAGGTACACTGATGACACATGAAACTGACCACTTTGTCATACCAAAATCATTTTTATTTTTAATATTTAATATCATATAATTTATTCAGGTACCAATTTACAAGCAATTTAAAAAAAAAATGACATAAAATACATTAATTTATTACTATACAGGTGTACTCTGCCATACAGATGTAGCACTAGTTATGAATGAACTTATATTGTGTACACATATAGTCTTATGCAGCACACTTTCAATAGTGCTGACAGTAATTCTACACTTTATGTTCCTATTCATTATCAGTGAGGTGCTCCAATATTAAGCCAGCGCTACCCAGGGGCTTTCTACACAAGTGCCACCCCCACAAGTATCTGTCTCAGTAGCTGTTACTTGGCTTACCTCTGATTTATGCAATGGAGTCCTCACTTGTGCTACAGAGTACCCCGACAGAGCCACCGTAATATTATGTTCTTGTACTTTCCATAATACCTTTTTGTCTGTAACTCCTCCTTCGGAATGTTTTTCTCTTCCTGCTTTGTCTATCATTGCATTTTTGGAATCTCATGCTTCAGGGCTGGAGAAAGGATTCTCTTGTTATCTTTAATCCGGTGCATCTATAACAGCTCTAATCTACAGTGCTAACTCCTACCTCATCTTCATCCTTTCATCTTCCCTGGCATCTCATCTCTTCAAGGTATTGTAAATAAAGACTGTTGACTTATCACTGCATCATCCTTCCGGACATCCGCGTAGCTGATAAGACCTAGGAGCACCGATTAGTGAGTAACGCTATCCGCCATTGTTTATATAGAGATCGGTGATCACATACCTCAGACACATCTCACTCACATATATCGGTGGCAGAATAGTAACAAGAGACCTAAGCCTTCAGTGTCTGTATGCATATATATTGTCTGCTAGCAAGTCTTCACCGTCCGCCATCTCAGCTAAAGCATGTCCACAAAAAGCACCGCGGACCCATCGGCAAGTGAAACGCATCATGATACCGCAGAGCAGGACGTATGACCCAAACGTGTAACCAAGCCGACGCAAAAGGTCAGAGAGAACTTTGAAACTACTAGAGACGAGTTCCATGATAACCTAGAACATTTATGGGGCAAAGTCGATCACTATTTAGCAGCTCTTCCATGTTCTAACAGTGACGCCACAGAGTTAACCGCCACATTGAATCATTTATCTACCGCCTATGATCGCTACCAGAGACTGTATGCAAAGTATGTCACGTTCTTGAGTACCTATGACATGAGAAATGATCCATCAGAACAAGATGAAAGGGAAGCTCTCCTCCAAGAAAGGGCCTCATTAGTGCGAGATGCTTAAGATAAGGCAGAGCTCAGCATCGCTCACCTCCAAGAGGCTAGGTCATATCGTACAATGTCGACCAAAATCACGTCTCGGTCTTCCAGATCATCTCACTCCAGGAAGTCGATATTGTCCGACAAGTTACTGGAGATCCGTGCGGCTGCAGAGGAAGCTAGAGTAAAAAGCGCCTTTGCTAAGAAGGAGGCTGAAGTGGAAGTAGAAGCCCAAATGGAAGCTCAAAGAAATGAGATGGAAGCTCAGAGAAACAAGATGGAAACTCAAAGGAAATTAAAAATACTCCAGCAGAGAAGGAAAATGCAACAGCCCTTGCTAAACTGAAGGTCCTTGAATAAGCACTGGGACAAGATCATAATTCGGACTGTCTTATTCTAGGAGAAATGGAGGACTCAGTTGAACGCACTACTGACTACGTGCTAATACATTTAACATCTGCACCAGCACCACCTCCATTTTCTAACACGGATGCACCGACAAGCCAAGAGATGCCGCCACCTACTGCTGACAAGGTAACTTTCGGCACTAACTCACGATTTAGGCCGCAGCCAGCATGCCCAATAGAGACTAAACCGCAGCTTAACCCTTATGTCGCATCATTTCGTCTTGACTTGTCGCAGTCATATAAACCAGAGAACTTATATCCCCCATGGATATCACAAGTTCATCCTGCAGCAATGGCCGGGAGATCGGACATGTCTGACTTCGCCAGATACATGATTCACCAGGAGTTAATACACATCAGTCTCTCAAAGTTTGATGATCGTGCCGAGAACTATAAAGCCTGGAAATCGACCTTTCAAGCAGTGATCCAAGATCTTAACCTAACTGACAAGGAACAACTGGATTTGCTTATTAACTGGTTAGGCCCGGAATCAGCAGAGTGCATCAAGACAATAAGGGCAGTTCATGTCGACTATTCAGATGCAGGCATTATTGCAGCCTGGGAGAGACTGGAAGAAACCTATGGCAGCTCAGAAGCCATAGAATGTGCCTTATTTAAGAGACTGCAAACCTTCCCAAGGATAACAAACAAGGACAACAAAAAACTTCAAGATCTGAGCGACCTGCTAAAGGAAATAGAATTGACAAAATTAGACCCTTGTCTTTCAGGACTGAGCTACCTAGATACTGCTCATGGTGTTAATCCAATAGTGTCCAAGTTACCACACGGCATGCAAGATAAATGGGCAGATCATGGCTCACGGTATAAAAGGCAGCATAATGTGTCCTTTTCCCCCTTTTCGCATTTTTCCAGGTTCATCAGTGACCAAGCTCGGAAGAAGAAAGACCCCAGCTTTGACTTCACTGAACCTACTTGTGGTGAAATCGGCCACCGAACCTGGCAGCTGCATAGCGCCTCCTGTTAAACCCAGGTCAGTCAGAGAACTGCCTGAGGATAAAGAAGGGCCGCAGCTGCCCTGTCAGTGCTGGTTTATTAAGGCACCTCTCAGTGAGTGTGGTATATGCCTTCTAGCCCGCAGCCAGAAGCACATATAATCTCCTCCACCCCGTCACTGCCAGAGGCCCTGAATATCCCCAAGCACAAATGCTGCCACCAGCTTCTCGTTTAATATAAGTCCGGTCCGTGGTCGGGCTTATATTGGGTCAGAAACCAACCCAGGTAGCGTTGAATGAGCACACGGACGTGGGAATCGTAATCAAGATAAAAAGAGCAACTCAAGATTAAATTTATATATTTAATCACGCTAATGGTACACTAGATATATTTACAGTTATTATTAAGATGTTATAAATAGTACAGTCAGATATGCCAATAAAAGGATAAATGGAATACACAGAATTACACACACATGTGAGCAGTTACCTTAGTGCTGATGGCACCACAAGGGCGGCGTGATGCCAATCTGTTCCTTGGGTAATCTCTGGCTTTGGTGGAAAAATGCCTCTTCAGAAGAAATACAATATGGAGATGGAGCAGATGATTTTTTATACACTATGGGCTGACCCCTGTCTCCACCCATCTCGCACCTCTGGGCTGTCTCACAATTCCCACCCCTCTGAGGGGAGATATAGACACCCAAATTCTATAATCTGCCCTAGCCTTGTCTGTGGGCATCACAGACGGAAGACAATACTTTCATATTTTTACTTAAGATTTTATCTTCGTCTGGATATGAAACATGGCTACTCTGAGAACACCCTACTAGCCAATATCACGTTTAGATGGCTTACAGTCATCCTACATTCATATAAATATTGCCCTATTACCGTCTAGATATGTAGAGTTCATATTTACATTCGATATTATCACAGGGGGGACGGTTTATGAGATATTAATGTTATATTCACGACTCCTTCCAGTCTGAGCCTGAAGAAAGAATTTCCTCTCTTCTGGCATTCAGGGGATTTGGAAGTGTCACCTAATCTACATCTCCTAGGAAGTTCCATACACCTGGCTAATGCTATCTCCCTAGCTGATCAGCATATCAAAGGCAAGGAAGAGCCCTTTTTGTGGCCTGTTGGCTTTCAAGGGAGGGGGCTTATCTCCTTATGAGTGAGATGTGTCTTATCAAATTGCTTTCTGGGAGGAAATGGAATCTGGGGAATATGGCAATATTCCTTACCAATACTGCTTATTCATCACACTACTCCACTAGCATCATCATCTTCTGCAAGGTATGACAACATCGCCAAATGAAGAGAGTCAAGGAGCACAGTGTCCGTGAGAAAGACCAACATTCCACCTATTGATCCAGCCTTCACTAAAACAAATTATGTTACTCCTACAGTTGTGGACAATAACCGTATGTGCCCTATCCACAAAAGGCCTCACCCACTAAGGGAATGCTGTGGATTCACGGCAAGGAATTTGCAGGAGCATAAAGATACCCTCAAGGAGCTTGGGATTTGCTATTAGTGTTGCGCCTCCTCAAACCACCTCGCTATGGACTGCAAGGCTGTCATTAAGTGCACTGAATGCAGTAGTGACAAACACATTGCATCTATGCATCCCACCCCAGCTCCACACAACTCACAACCTTCCACATCCAATCCTGCTCAAAATCAGGGCCGGGAGCCACAGGTTCTTTACCCAACTGCAACTGCCGTTACCTCCTCATGCATTGAGGTTTGTGGAAAAGGTACTGGACCTAAATGCTGTGCCAAGGTATGTCTGGCTATCCAGAAGGACAACCAGACAAGCCTCCAAAATGTATGCCATAATAGATGAACAAAGTAACCGGTCTCTAGCAAGGCCCAAACTCTTTGAGATCTTCAACATAAAGGGACAAACGACCCCATATACCCTCAACCCCTGCTCTGGTAGTGTGGAGACTTCTGGTAGGAGAGCCTCTGGGTACATAGTCTCCTCAGTCAAAGGAAACGTGCATATACCCTTGCCAACCCTAATTGAATGTGACCAGATACCTGATAACAGGGAGGAGATTCCCACTCCGGAAGCCGCCCTTCATCATCGCCACTTGAAGCACCTAGCTAATGAAATTCCTCCTTTGGACACGAATGCTGAAATCCTAATCCTACTCGGGAGGGACATTCTGAAGGTCCACAAGGTGCGCCAACAATGCAAGAGCCCAGATGATGCTCCATATCCCCAAAGACTCGATCTAAGCTGGGTAATCGTGGGCGACATATGTCTGGAAAAAAGTCACGAGGCATCCGAAGTCAACGCCTGCAAAAGGTATGCGCTCCAAAATGGTCGCGCAACTCACTTTAAGCCATGCCCTCATCACTATGAACTAAAAGAAAGGTTCTCAGATTGCATCCAGGAACCTGACATCATTCCCACCCCCTACGGTGACGGCTTAGGGAGGACAGTGTTTCACACATCAAAGGACGATAACAAGGTCACCTTATCTATAGAAGACAAGGAGTTTCATCAAATGATGGACACTGGATTCTTAAAAAATGAATCTGGTCGCTGGGTTGCTCCCTTACCCTTCAAGGCTACAAGGACCAAGCGTCCTAACAATCGAGAACAGGCCTTCTCTAGGTTCATCTCACTGCAGAGAGCATTAAAGAACAAGCCTGAAATGAATAAATCAATAAATTCGCCCCCCCCAAATTTTTTCTTTAACTGAGGGGGATAAGTGGAACCCCAAGGGGGACACCTCACAGCAGAGAGCCTCCTTTAAATAAGAATCTGGAACTCCAGATCTGCGAGAAGCAATAGAGCCCCTCTCCTGCGAGCCCACCCTGGGGGAACCTGAAACCTGTAAAGCAGCAGTCACTGCTTGATGTACTACACCCTTAATGCTATCAGCTAACTGTGATGTGAAAGTATCACACACAAACATAGAAGGGTTCTCACCCGATCCAGGGACTGTGCTGGGTCCAGGCTCAGGCAGGACGACCATTTCAGCAGGGCTCAGGAGGCTGACATCATCACCCCGACCTCCCGCCTCCGGTGACAGGTTGCCAGCCACTTCGGTAGCTTGAGGGCCGGGTGACCCCACACTCGAAGCGCTGTAGCCACTGCATCATGGCTCTTTTGCTGCGGCGGCTCGGCGATGCTCCTAGTGGAAGGGTCACGATGAGAAAGGGCGGCCTTGGCTCTGGCAGCGCCCCAGTCACACGCCAACTCCCGCTCATGAGCAGGAGATCTTGCGGCATTACCAGTGCTTGTGAGACTTCGGCGAGAAGAACTCGCAGCTAGGGATGAGCGAGTACTGAAGAAATCGGACTCGCTATACTTGCAACGAGTAGGTCCTGGTACTCGGTACTCATTGCGAGTATAGCGAGTCCGATTGAAATGCGTGTACTTTCGCAGTGTATCTATATATACACTGTGAAAGTACACTAAAAGTGAAGAAAAGTTGTTAAAAAATAAAAAAAACATCATACTCATTTTCCGACGCCTGCAGCGGGACCCGAAAACCTCGCCTCCGATGTGCGGCAAGGACCTGCCAGTCTGAAAGCAAATCAGATGGCTGGGAGCGATCTGGCCAATCAGATGGCTGGACGTCACAAACCACGTGATCACCACCAGCCACCTGATTGGCCAGATTGCCAGGTCATTGATGCACGTTCAAGACCTGGCAATCTGGCCAATCAGGTGGTTGATAGTAATCACATGGATTGTGACGTCTGGCCATCTGATTGGCTATCAGACTGGCAGGTCCTTGCCACACGTCGGAGGTGAGGTTTTCCGGTCCCGATGCAGGCGTCGGAAGGCGAGTATGATGGTTTTTTTTATTTTTTAACAACTTTTCTTCACTTTTAGTGTACTTTCGCAGTGTATATATAGATACACTGCGAAAGTAAAAGGACTACTCACAACTCCCGAATAATCACAAGAGACTCGGCGAGTAGCGAGTAGCCGAATATCGTTACTATTCGGCGAGTACCGAATAGTAAAGATTATACTCGCTCATCCCTACTCGCATTCGCTCCGGAATCTCGCGATGGCACCGCCTTCTTCCTGGATCCATTGTCCGGACGCAGGCGGCGAATAGGATTCTCCCTGCCCCCTCTTCAGCCACTGACTCCTCCTGCAAGGGATTCCGGAGATGGCACTGCTGTCCCGGTCACAATCATCCAGCGGGGAATCTTTACCCGGATCTTCAGCGCCTGGCCCCGGGTCTTCTAAACAGCGCAGCAACCACTGTTCTCCGCCAAGCTCCCGGCTTTCTCGATGAGGCGCTCCAGCAGGGCTTTCATCCTGGACTTCTTGAAGTGATGATCCAGGTAACTGACAGGTTATTACCATGGACCCCTCTTTTTATAGCCCAATCTCAGGGCAACTAACCAATCATATTAACTGAATTAAGGCGGGCAAAAAAACAGCTTAAACCAGTTTATGCTGTCATTAGCCCAGCAACAGCTTCCAGTTAATACAAACACAATTAACCCTTCCGTTGCTTATGGGCCTCTTACCTCAAGATAGCCACAATTCAAATGATAGTGGCTATTTCATTAGAATGCAGGGCCTGGAGTTCTCTGTTACGGGATGGAGCTAGTTTACAATATGTCACACTCCTTGAGTGCTTCACAGGAACTATAATCACACTGCTGGAAAAACGTAGAATAGAATAGACAGATACACTAGATAGATAGATAGATAGATAGATAGATAGATAGATAGATAGATAGATAGATAGATAGATAGATAGATAGTAGGAATCACTAAAACTTCTTACCAGTGCCCCGCTGTTTGCTTCTGGGGCCGCCTTTTACGCTTCATACATATTCACTGCACTGACTGCCAACAGCCAATCACAGATGTTTACTCTCTGTGAGAGCTTTCTGTGATTGGCTGTTGCAGTAAGATTGCATTTCCACAATGTGGACAGTAATTGTACTTGATTGCAATACACATTGGTGTTTGGCAACCAACCTGCCATCATACTGTGTAAAATAACTAAATAATTGAAAAAAATGAGTAAAGCTTCACTGTATTTTTCAGTCTAGCACACATAAAGAGGACAGCTGCGAGCTGCCACCCTCAGCAATGTAATTTTACCTTCACTGGCAAATAAATGCTATTTTTAATTACAAGTCAAGGTGAAACTAGGCAGCTGGGGGCTGGTATTCTCAGTGGGGTGAGGACCCATCATTTTAGGACCCCCCAAGCTAAAGAATAGAAGCCCACAGCCGCCCCTGAAAATGGCGCTTTCATCGTAACCAGCTCTGACTCCGTGTTAAAAACGCATTGTACATGGACACCACACGGATGTCACACTTATGATAGCTGATAAAAAAATGCACAATTGCATTGCACAATTGCATTGCACAATTGCATTGCACCGACATGCCACATGAATCAAAAAATGGATATCACTCGTCCTACTCTGCTGAATGAGAAATGGTCAGATTTTTCATGTCCTTGTGTCTTTCCAGCCTAAAATGAAGCCTGTCCTTTTCCCTAGAAACTGTGGGCTTATCCCATAGGTCATCTTTTTCATATACTACTGTCAACTAATTTATTCTATGGGCATTACCTAAACTGACCACTAGATGGCAACATTCATACCAACATCATTACCTTTTATGCATAAACACAGTATGTACACATTATAATACCTTACATTATCCATATGTTACATTAGCACACATTATACATATTTTACTCATTGCAATCTCCTATATAACATTCCTATCATACACAGCTTTGTTACATCTTATGATACCATATACATGACACCATATACATATACATATGACACCATATACATAGAAACATCCCTTTATATACTTAGATGAAGAACAAAATTAATATTACAACATATATGACATAGAATGGTAGAGTTGGAAGTATGCGAGTACAGGATTTCCTAAATCTTCCCATCTACACTATATGTTTATCCAGCTTGGTATGTCAGAGCCACTCTCTCACTTCCCTCACTGTCGAACTGTTTCCTAATGTCTAATCGGTATCTCTTTCCTTTTAGTTTCATCCCGTTGCTTCTTGTACCTTCTTCTTCTTCCTTGTGCTAATGAGCAGAGTGCAGCTCCCTCTGCACTGTGACCACCTTCACAGATATTTGTAGACAGCTATTTCTGTTAAGTCTCCCGTCAGTCTTCTCTTTTGCAAGCTAAACATTGTTTTTTCTATTAGCTGGTCTTCATAGGATATGGATTGCTGACCTCCTGCCATCTTGGTTGCCCTTCTCTGGACTTGCTCTAATATATTGATGTCTTTGTTAAATTGGAGCGCCTACATCTGTACACATGAGGGTGTGACCAGGGCATAGAATAGGGGAATAATTCCCTCCATTGTCTTGTCTTGATACATTCCAGAATTTTGTTTGCTTTTCTAGCTGCAGCACCTCACAGTTGGCTCATGTTGACTCTTAGTTCTATTCCTTCCATCTTATATATAAAACCCGAAGGCCACATCCGGAAAAGGCCACGCCCACTTCCGTGAT
The DNA here is from genome assembly GCA_033576535.1 of Allobates femoralis. Classification (NCBI taxonomy): domain Eukaryota; kingdom Metazoa; phylum Chordata; class Amphibia; order Anura; family Aromobatidae; genus Allobates; species Allobates femoralis. Next base: position 619,304,798 of record JARQOC010000002.1, read on the forward strand.
GGCCTCCGTCCTGTGTCCAACACCGGAACCGGAAGCACCAGACCCACGAGCGGCGCCACCGGCCCTGCACAGAGCCCCGTCTGCGGCCGCCCACATCCCGCCCACAGCCCTGCAGCTCACCGCCCACCAACATCCGCCAACCGGCCCGGAACGAGTGTGGGGCCTCCGCCGGCACAGCTCCCAGTCCTGCCGCTCTCTCCACAGACCGGCTGACGCTCCTCCATCACGCAGCTAGCCCCGCCCACACTCCGCCCCCGGGCTCCGGAACCGCCGCCAGCACTGCCGCTGCCCGCCGCCCGCCAACAGCCCAGTAAGTGTTCCGCCACCCTGCCTCCGCTCTCCTCTGCCACCTCCGCTCTCCTCTGCCACCTCCGCTCTCCTCTGACCCCTCCAGCCCTGCTCTGCCCCCTCCAGCCCTCACTGCTGACCACTGAGCCAGCGCCCTCACTGCTGACCACTGAGCCAGCGCCCTCACTGCTGACCACTGAGCCAGCGCCCTCACTGCTGACCACTGAGCCAGCGCCCTCACTGCTGACCACTGAGCCAGCGCCCTCACTGCTGACCACTGAGCCAGCGCCCTCACTGCTGACCACTGAGCCAGCGCCCTCACTGCTGACCACTGAGCCAGCGCCCTCACTGCTGACCACTGAGCCAGCGCCCTCACTGCTGACCACTGAGCCAGCGCCCTCACTGCTGACCACTGAGCCAGCGCCCTCACTGCTGACCACTGAGCCAGCGCCCTCACTGCTGACCACTGAGCCACCGCACTCACTGCTGACCACTGAGCCAGCGCCCTCACTGCTGACCACTGAGCCAGCGCCCTCACTGCTGACCACTGAGCCACCGCACTCACTGCTGACCACTGAGCCAGCGCCCTCACTGCTGACCACTGAGCCAGCGCCCTCACTGCTGACCACTGAGCCAGCGCCCTCACTGCTGACCACTGAGCCAGCGCCCTCACTGCTGACCACTGAGCCAGCGCCCTCACTGCTGACCACTGAGCCAGCGCCCTCACTGCTGACCACTGAGCCAGCGCCCTCACTGCTGACCACTGAGCCAGCGCCCTCACTGCTGACCACTGAGGCACCGCCCTCACTGCTGACCACTGAGGCACCGCCCTCACTGCTGACCACTGAGCCACCGCCCTCACTGCTGACCACTGAGCCAGCGCCCTCACTGCTGACCACTGAGCCAGCGCCCTCACTGCTGACCACTGAGCCAGCGCCCTCACTGCTGACCACTGAGCCAGCGCCCTCACTGCTGACCACTGAGCCAGCGCCCTCACTGCTGACCACTGAGCCAGCGCCCTCACTGCTGACCACTGAGCCACCGCCCTCACTGCTGACCACTGAGCCACCGCCCTCACTGCTGACCACTGAGCCACCGCCCTCACTGCTGACCACTGAGGCACCGCCCTCACTGCTGACCACTGAGGCACCGCCCTCACTGCTGACCACTGAGGCACCGCCCTCACTGCTGACCACTGAGGCACCGCCCTCACTGCTGACCACTGAGGCACCGCCCTCACTGCTGACCACTGAGGCACCGCCCTCACTGCTGACCACTGAGGCACCGCCCTCACTGCTGACCACTGAGGCACCGCCCTCACTGCTGACCACTGAGCCACCGCCTCACTGCTGACCACTGAGCCACCGCCCTCACTGCTGACCACTGAGCCACCGCCCTCACTGCTGACCACTGAGCCAGCGCCCTCACTGCTCACCACTGAGCCAGCGCCCTCACTGCTGACCACGGAGCCACCGCCCTCACTGCTGACCACGGAGGCACCGCCCTCACTGCTGACCACGGAGGCACCGCCCTCACTGCTGACCACTGAGGCACCGCCCTCACTGCTGACCACTGAGGCACCGCCCTCACTGCTGACCACTGAGGCACCGCCCTCACTGCTGACCACTGAGGCACCGCCCTCACTGCTGACCACTGAGGCACCGCCCTCACTGCTGACCACTGAGGCACCGCCCTCACTGCTGACCACTGAGGCACCGCCCTCACTGCTGACCACTGAGCCAGCGCCCTCACTGCTGACCACTGAGCCAGCGCCCTCACTGCTGACCACTGAGCCAGCGCCCTCACTGCTGACCACTGAGCCAGCGCCCTCACTGCTGACCACTGAGCCAGCGCCCTCACTGCTGACCACTGAGCCACCGCCCTCACTGCTGACCACTGAGCCACCGCACTCACTGCTTCCCACTGAGCCACCGCACTCACTGCTACCCACTCACCCACCGCACTCACTGCTAACCACTCACCCACCGCACTCACTGCTAACCACTGAGCCACCATATACTCTGCTACCCACTGAGCCACCGCACTCACTGCTAACCACTGAGCCACCTGTACACACACAAATAATTTCACCGCACTCCCCTAACTATTACTAAATAAACTATATATACATTCTAGACTACCCGATTCTTTAGAATCGGGCCACCATCTAGTACTATATATGCTTTTTAAATTTCTTTTACCCAGATGTAGGATTTATGCCTGTTATACACCATTCTGTTCTCCTTTACCCATTGTTTGAGTGTGTCTAGACCCTTTTGAATACGCTCTCTCTCCTCTCTAGTGTAGGCTAGTCCTTCTATTTCGTATCATCTGCTAATTTTATGAGTTCCCAAATAATTCCGTTGTCCAAATGGTTTATGAAGATATTACACAGTACTGGGCCCAGGACAGAGCCTTGCAGCACCCTCCTTTCGACTTTCCTCCGCCAGTTGTGAATCACTCTAAATTATTTTTTGGCATTTCTGTATTTAATAATTTTTTCATGCCTTACTGAAGTCAAGGTGTACCTTAACCCCAGCATTCTCTTGGTCCAACCATTCAGTGACTTTGTTATAGAAGAAAATCAGGTTGGTCTGACAAGATTTATTGGTCATAAAGCCGTGCTGTCTCTGATTAATTAATGCTTTTACATCCAGGTACCTAAGGAAACTAACAATTTACTCAAAGATTATTTTCCTCCTATAAAGGTCAGGCATACAGGCCTGTAATTTCCTGGAGCCTCCTTTTTTCCCCTTTTTGTAGATGGGGACCACATTTTCCCTTTCCCAATTTAGAGGGACCACTCCTGTTTCCCGTGACTTATTGAAGATCATGGCAAGCGATTATATTATTTCCTCTGCTACATCAGGACTCAAGGGTGTAAATCATCTTGTCATGGGGACTTGGTTTCTTTTAGCTCAATCCTTTGCTTATTGTCAACAGAGCCCTCCTGACCGTCATTTCGATCAGGATTATTGTTGTTGATGCTTGCATTAGTTTTTTTGGGAGAAGACAGACACAAAATCTGAATTTAATGGCTCCAGCTGCTGTTCCACCTTGTTGACTGTTTCATGTTTTTCATTCTGCAGGACTCCAATGGTTTACTTAACCTTTCTTATAACACCCCCCCAAAATCCTTTTATCTTACTCTTGGCCTTTTTTGCAAGCCTCCATTACTGTTCGGCCTTAGCTCCTTTGATGCTTGTCTTGCAGAATCTGCAAACTGCCATGTATTCTTCTTTAGGTATAATCCACATCTTCCTCTTGTTGACTGTTTCCTTTTTCTTTTTTAGCTAGCTTCAACCTGGTTTCTTTAGGTCTTTCCCATTTTTCTTCCTTTTACAGTAGGTATTGTTAGTTTTTGTGCACATCATAGCATGGTTAATATCTTCAGGGGTAAGAACATTTTCACGTAGCCACCCTCCAACATGACTCCATCTACCAAAAAGTGAAAACATTACAGGACTCAGAAAATGACAACGTGATTTTTTTTTTCCACCACTAAAATTAGAACAAAAACCGGAGTGGTTTGGTATTGCCACAATCGTACTGATGAGAAGAATAATGATGGCAAGTTATATTTATCACAGAATGTAAGCCATAAAAAAATCCCCAAAAAACAATGTCAAAATTGCATTTGTTTGTCTTTTGCCATTTCACAGCATTAGGAATTTTTCCCTCTCGTTTTCCAGTACATTATATGATACAATGAATAATATCATTGAGAAGTACAACTCGTCCTGCAAAACAACAAGCCCTATCAGTTCTGGCTCTTGGAAGAAGGGGAGATAAAAACACAAAAACAGAAATTGGCTTAATAAGGGCATAATAATAGACCTTCATATTGTACTCTGTGAACGTCTACCTGCACACTACATCATCAGTTCTGGCTATAAGAACGAAGCCAGTATAACGCAAACATCCCCTACACTGTTCCACCACCTAGTGGCAGAAGAGTAGAATAACTGTTAATTGTTATTATTTTTATTATTATTATTATTATTATTTATTTATAGAGCACCATTGATTCCATGGTGGTGTACATGAGAAGGGGTTACATACAAACAAGTTAAAAATACAATGAACCTTGCAGGTTACATTCTATAGGGCAATGGGAAGTAAAATACAGTTGTGGCCAAAAGTATTGACACCCCTGCAATTCTGTCAGATAATACTCAGTTTCTTCCTGAAAATGATTGCAATCACAATTTCTTTGGTAATATTATCTTCATTTAATTTGTCTTCAATGAAAAAACACAAAAGAGAATGAAGCAAAAAGCAAAACATTGATCATTTCACACAAAACTCCAAAAATGGGCCAAACAAAAGTATTGTCACCCTCAGCCTAATACTTGGTTGCAGAACCTTTAGCCAAAATAACTGCGATCAACCGCTTCCGGTAACCATCAATGAGTTTCTTACAATGCTCTGCTGGAATTTTAGACCATTCTTCTTTGGCAAACTGCTCCAGGTCCCTGATATTTGAAGGGTGCCTTCTCCAAACTGCCATTTTTAGATCTCTCCACAGGTGTTCTATAGGATTCAGGTCTGGACTCATTGCTGGCCACCTTAGAAGTCTCCAGTGCTTTCTCTCAAACCATTTTCTAGTGCTTTTTGACGTGTGTTTTGGGTAATTGTCCTGCTGGAAGACCCATGACCTCTGAGGGGAGACCCAGCTTTCTCACACTGGGCCCTAAATTATGCTGCAAAGTTTGTTGGTAGTCTTCAGACTTCATATGCCATGCACACTGTCAAGCAGTCCAGTGCCAGAGGCAGCAAAGCAACCCCAAAACATCAGGAAACCTCCACCATGTTTGACTGTAGGGACCGTGTTCTTTTCTTTGAATGCCTTTTTTTTTTCTCCTGTAAACTCTATGTTGATACCTTTGCCCAAAAAGCTCTACTTTTGTCTCATTTGACCAGAGAACATTCTTCCAAAACGTTTTAGGCTTTTGGCAAACTGCAGCCTGGCTTTTTTATGTCTCGTGGTAAGAGGTGGGGTCTTCCTGGGTCTCCTACCATACAGTCCCTTTTCATTCAGATGCCGACGGATAGTACGGGTTGACACTGTTGTTCCCTCGGACTCCAGGGCAGCTTGAACTTGTTTGGATGTTAGTCGAGGTTCTTTATCCACCATCCGCACAATCCTGCGTTGAAATCTCTCGTCAATTTTTCTTTTCCGTCCACATCTAGGGAGGTTAGCCACAGTGCCATGGGCTTTAAACTTCTTGATGACACTGCGCACGGTAGACACAGGAACATTCAGGTCTTTGGAGATGGACTTGTAGCCTTGAGATTGCTCATGCTTCCTCACAATTTGGTTTCTCAAATCCTCAGATAGTTCTTTGGTCTTTTTTCTTTTCTCCATGCTCAATGTGGTACACACAAGGACACAGGACAGAGGTTAAGTCAACTTTAATCCATGTCAACTGGCTGCAAGTGTGATTTAGTTATTGCCAACACCTGTTACGTGCCACAGGTAAGTTACAGGTGCTGTTAATTACACAAATTAGAGAAGCATCACATGATTTTTCTAATGGTGCCAATACTTTTGTCCACCCCCTTTTTTATGTTTGGTGTGGAGTTATATCCAATTTGGCTTTAGGACAATTCTTTTTGTGTTTTTTTCATTGAAGACAAATTAAATGAAGTTAATAATACCAAAGAATTTGTGATTGCAATCATTTTCAGGAAGAAACTGAGTATTATCTGACAGAATTGCAGGGGTGTCAATACTTTTGGCCACAATTGTACATAGACAAAAAAATATATACACAGACATGTACACAGATATATAAAAATAATATGTAACAGACATCATTATAACCAAACTCAAACACATATATACACATACTCACATATACATACTGTATACACGCACAAACCCAACCACACATATATACACATACACACACACACAGAGACACATATGCACACATACCCACATATATATATACACACTGTACACACACAGACATACACATAGAGACACATAAGCACACATACAAATATACACACTGTACACAGAAACACACATATATACAGACACACCCACACATATATATATACACATATACACACTGTACACCCACACATATATATACACAGACACAGACATATATTATGAGTGATTTGTTCTTTTTTTTTTACCAGCCTCTAGCTTGTCCTCCATCCAGCGAAGATTCTCTCTGGCGGGAAGTGGTGCAGGGTGCGCTGTGTGACGTCACAGTTATGAGACCGTGGCAATGCGTGCTAATTGTGATGTGGCCGGGCACACAATGGAAAGCATTGCCGGCCAGAGCAGTCCAAGCCCCCTCCACTCTAGCGCCCCCCTTTATCAGCACAGAAAGGAGATAAATGATGCGCTCCAGCTTGGAGTGCATCGCATACTTATTAGCTATGTGATGGCTTATCTGCAGCAGAGGGGAGACATGGCTCCCTCTGATACAGCGAAGACAGGGGCCTTGAGCCAGGGGTTAATAAAGCAACGTAATTACCCTAGTGCCCGGGCCCTCTAATTCACCGGGTCCCTTACACCAGTCAGGGCAGTAATGCCCTGATGGCGGCCCTGCATTACGGAGAGTGGTTACATTACAGTGTCCACTTATCGCAAGCAACACTCACACTGACAGCGAGCTGGGAGAGCAGTGATGTCAGAGAGTTCATCTAAGTTCACAGTTGAGGTATCGTGTTAACCGCGCCAGCTGTGTCCTCAGATGAACTGTTTGACGTTACTGCTCACAGTCGTAGCTCCTCATTGTGAGAACGCTACTCATGCTGAATGATCTAACTGCTCAGTGCAATGTAGCAGAGCAGGAGAACTTCCTTGAGGGACATCGTCTTTTGGATTTCCATCTAAGCTCGGTATGTTTGGGGTTAATAAATGGGTGAAAGAGGGTTCTCTGTGTGACGCTGGTCACAAGTAATAACTAGTCTTAGAGAAGCAGAAGACAAGCAGAAATGAATGGAAAGTAAATAACAATAATACTTACTGACGGGTCTGGGGGCCCCTTTATCATATCTACATCTGGCAGCTGTTATATGTAAAGGTGTTGAGCTATTTGTATTTTTGCAGTTTAAACATATGTGTCATTTAACGATAGGTGTTTCTATCATATGTATCTTGCTATCTGTGTTAAACTTGATTGGGTTCTTATTATTATAACACCAATAGGGGGATCCTAAATGAGTACCATCTGAGTACTCAGAGGGACCTGTATTGTTAAATACTCTTCGAATGTTATGTGAAGTATTATTCTACTTTGGGTCCTATGGAAAAGCAATACTTATCTATACTGCTGATAATTTTTGTATCACTATAAAGGTACCTTTACACGCGGCAACTTTTCTAGGAATTTCACTAGCAACTTACTGGTTGCAGTGAAATCATGGAGACATTGTTCCATTTGTACACAGCAACAAGATAGAACAATGTGTCCATGATTTCACTGCAACCAGTAAGTTGCTAGTGAAATTCCTAGAAAAGTTGCCACATGTAAAGTTACCTTAACTGGTATGGGCAACTGGCAATGAGGTTTCCTATGATATATTGTTATCATTTGAATTGTTATAGCTGGACTAGGCTATTTTAAATGTTTTTATATTCTTGTGTGACCATTTTTTGTTGTTTGATATTAAATAAATTTGTTAAAATTGACCATAATTCTTTGAGGTCGCATCGGTTTTTGGAGATTCTTTTGGTTCTTTGTACTCTGTGTGTTTTATTTCAAATAAAAGATTTTTCTCTGTGTGTGTTTTTTTAACTATTTACTTATAGGATTGGTAATGTACGGATCTCCTAGACACCTAAAAATTAATAATTAGCTCTTAATGACAGCTATCAATTCTCAACTGTCATTAACCCCTTCTATTACCCCATTTGCCATTGTACCAGGGCAGGGGAAGAGACGGGGCAAAAAGCCCGGATTAGTGCATTTTATAGAGGCACCAGTTATGGGCCAGCTGTGGCCTGCTATTTTTAGCCTTGGGACACAAGAAGTGCCTTACCTGGGCCAAGGAGAAAAAGACAGGACTGTTGCTAAGTGTTTTCAGATGAAAGTAAATTTTGCATCACATTTGGATATCAAGGTCCCAGAGTCTGGAGGAAGAGTGGAGAGGCCACAATCCAAGCTGCTTGAGGTCTAGTGAGAAGTTTCCACAATCAGTGATGGTTTGGGGAGCCATGTCATCTGTTGGTGTAGGTCCACTGTGTTTTATCAAGACCAAAGTCAGTGCTGCCGTCTACCAGGAAATTTTAGAGCACTTCATGCTTTCCTCTCATCTGGATATTTAATTTTCCAGCAGGACTTGGCACCTATCCACACTGCCAAAAGTACCAATACCTGGTTTAATAACTACAGTATCACTGTGCTTGATTGGCCAGCAAACTCACCTGACCTAAACCCCGTACAGAATCTGTGGGGTATTGTCAAGAGGAAGATGAGAGACACCAGACCAACAATGCAGATGACCTGTCCCAGGGTATGGGATACTCATAACCGGGCGATCATACAGTTCCGGGGAGTCACAGGGGTCGCGACCTGCTCCGTAGCCCTGGGGCAACTGTAAAGGGGGATTCTGGTTCGGTAGGGAAAGGGGTCATAGATAAGGGAGTTATTTGTGTCGCCACCCGTGGTATGTGGCTATAGGCAGCCACCGCTGCTGCAGACCGTCCGGGAATGTTGGACAGGAAGCTGGGATGGAGCGGTTCCCCACAGGCAGAGCAGATTCCCGAGGCAGTGGATGTAGTAAAGGTGTAGGGTGCAGGATGGCGGGCGCAAAGCAACAGACAGACTGACGGTTTGTTGGTTCAACAGTCCATTTACTGGTGCAACTGTAATTCTGTTTGATGTTAAAGAGGACCTGTCACCCCCCCTGGTACATGGTCATCTAAATGCATCACTGAATGCAGCATATCAGCTACATTCAGGGAAAGGGTCTCCCAAGGCTCCAGCCCCCCTGTACCCTGAGAAATTGACTTTATAAAGTGTACATATAGTGAGTCCGAAGGGACTTACTGAGTGATGAGTCATCGCTGCTGCTGGTGTCCTCCCCAACTCCAGCCTTCTGTGTGCCACCTCCAGCCCCCTCAGTGCAGCCTCCTTTATTTGACTCCCCTCCTCGCCTGCTCCATACTGCTCTGCAGAGAAAGCAAAGGGCGGGACGGGGTCCTGGTAGCTGACATGCCTCCTGCCGGTGATGTCAGAGCCGGAGCCTGCCCTGCTCCAGCTTATGTATGTACAGCAGGCGCGGACTTCACCGGCAGGAGGCATGTCAGCCAGCACCGAAGCCCGCCGTGCTGTACATACATAAGCTGGAGCAGGGCGGGCTCTGGCGCTGATGTCACCGTCAGGAGGCATGTTAGCTGCCAGGACTTGGTCCCGCACATTGCTTTCTCTACGTCTGCTTGAGTTTAAAAGCAGAACAGAATGGAGCAGGTGAGGAGGGGAGACAAATAAAGGAGGCGTCACTGAGAGAGCTGGAGGTGGCACACAGAAGGCTGGAGGCGGGGAGGACACCAGCAGCACTCACTATAAGTACAATTTATAAAGTCTTATTTCTCAGGGTACAAGGGGACTGGAGCCATGGGGGACCCCTTCCATGAATGCAGCAGACATGCTGCATTCAGTGGAGCATTTAGATTGCCATGCACCAGGGGGTGACAGGTCCTCTTTAAGCTGAGTCCTTCACCTGAGAGCAACTCTGGGTTCTCACCCAGCAGGTTCTGAGGCCTCCTTGCTGCGCTTTGTGTGTAGGCTCCTGCTGCTGCTTTAGCTAAGCTGTTGGCCCTCTCTCTCTCATGCTAGTTGCCAGTATGGCAGGCAACTCGAATCCTTTATTAGCCCCTCGGTTCAGGCGGCTGTCGCTGGGTTCTCTATGCTGCTTTGCCTGCGGGCACAGTGTTGCTGGGGGACTTGGAATTCCCCACCTTCCGGTATTGGCTGTTGGGACGTTAGGCCCTGCATTGCCTCGGACTCCGGTGTCCGTATTTGGCGCTTTCCTCCAGGGTGAGTACAATACCACTCTGCTCCACAGGTTCCTCTCCTCTTCCTCAGACCCATGCCTTGGGCCCTTACACTGAGTTTGCTACCCTGGGACGAGCTTAGTGTAGCTACCAGTGAGGCGCCGTAAGGCCGTGGGGTACTCAGGAACTGGATCACTGCTGCTGTCACTGGGGAGTCACGGGGGTCTTGAGCCGGTCCTGTGGCCTGGGTGTCAGTTGAAAAAGGGGATATGTACAGGGGAGGTTGTCGTGATGCCACCCATGGTGTGTGGTCAGTGGGAACCACCACCACTGCTGCAGAACCTCCGGGGATGATGGATGGCAGCTGGGGATATGATGGCTCTTCATGGGTAAAGCCAATCCCCGGGGCACAGTGGCGTAGCAACTGTTTGTGGTGCCCGGGGCGGTCGAAAAATTTGCCGCCCCTTTGGTTGTTGATAATCAGGAAGTATACATAGTATACACTGTCTGCCCCTATATACAAGAATATAACTACTATACTAAAACACAAAGAGAAGGGGTGCAATTGGGGGGTAAGTATTGGGCCAAATGGCCACTCACCTATTGGGGTTGTCACTGTGCACCGCCACCTCTGTACAACCCCAGTGTATGGCAACAAGCAAGACTCAAGGAGGGCCTGGGGCCGGACCAATTTTCGCCGCTGTGCTGTGGAGTTCATAGTGTAATATAAATGCAAAAAAAAACTTTATTCTTAATATCATGTCACAATACCAGGATCTGAAGATCTTCTATTTCGAGGTCAGGGGCTCTCTGATGCCATGTTGCTGCCTGTCTCGCTGTGGTCCTCTTTTGACACTGCAGTGCGGTGGACAAGAGAGAATTAACTGGTTAATAACAAGAAGTATGGAGTGTGTACTAACTGAGCCATAAACCCTCCCCATACCAGTAGGATTACTATATGGATTTTAGTATTAGGGTACGGACACACTGGCGTGAAACTCTGATGAGTGCAATGTGTGATTTTCTCGCATTGCAATCAATCTCTGAGAGCAGATTGGCGAGTGTCGACGCTTTTTTCTCACCCAGATTCAGGATGAGAAAAAAGTTGCAACATGCTGCGACAGTATGTGATTCCCGCGCGAGACTCACCAATGCAAGTCTACGGGTCCGACAAAATCACAGACAGCACACAAACCATCCGAGAGGCATCTGTTTTTTTCATGGATACATTATCATTCTGTAGCTGAGACAACTGTAAAATGTTCCTGTAAATGATTATACAGTAATAGCTGCTGAGAAAAAACACGGATTGCACACCGATGTGATCTGAGAATCTGAGAAAAATGTCGGACACTCGCACAGCAGTTGCCAAACGGACCAAAAAACGGATGTCACTCGTCTTACTCTCCTGGATGAGAAACAGACCGATTTTAAGGCGGCGGGAAACAGTGTACCACCAAGTCCTCAGCTCCGTGCTGCACAGCACAGAGCTGAGGACATGGTGGTACACTGTGCACAGCATGGAGCTGAGGACATGGTGGTACACTGTGCACAGCACGGAGCTGAGGACATGGTGGTACACTGTGCACAGCACACAGCTGGGGACATGGTGGTACACTGTGCACAGCACGGAGCTGGGGACATGGTGGTACGCTGTGCACAGCACGGAGCTGGGGACATGGTGGTACGCTGTGCACAGCACGGAGCTGGGGACATGGTGGTACGCTGTGCACAGTACGGAGCTGGGGACATGGTGGTACACTGCACAGCACAGAGCTGAGGACATCCCAGAAGAAGCACAGACAGGCGGCAGGAGAACATTTAGCCCGCCCAGGAGAACTACAACTCCCAGCACCCAACACACTGCCCAGAAACCATACAGTAACGCCCGAACAGGCAGGAGAACTACAATTCCCAGCATGCCACACCCTGCCAACACAGGAAGGTGGAGGCTGCCGCATGGAGGCAGAGACACCTGGTACAGCCGCCATTATCACCACACACAGCCCCACTCCTCCTGCACCCCCATCCTCCTCTCCTCTATCCCTCCTGCTGCCCCCTGTCATCTTCTCCTCTGTCCTCCTGTTCCTGTCCTTCTGCCCCCCTGTCCTCTTCTCCTGTCCCCCTGTTCCTGTCCTTCTGCCCCCTGTCCTCTTCTCCTCTGTATGCTGTATATAGCATATGGTCCATGTCCCATATGCTACAGCATTCATCTACATGGAGCCACTTAGTGTACCTTGGGGACAGGGAGTCAGGAGGACTCTCACTGGTTATATTCAATGAATATCAGCTTGTGGCCTCCCTCCGGGATCCAGAATGGCTGGATGTGAAGTGCGGACCGCACTGTGCGGCTGTGCGGGCAGTGACGTCACCGCACAGGCCCTATGATCACCACAGTCGGTCTGACAGGTCCTGCAGTGGCGCGGCTGCACCTCCGCTTCTCCCACTGAGGGAGAGGAATTGCTGCTGCAGCGCCCGCTCGCCGCCCTCACACAAGTGCCGCCTGGGGCCTGATTCAGGTACTACCACTTGAGGAAATGCGAGAATTGGGACTAAGACTGCTCCATGGTAATTTGTAAGTTTTTGGAAAATCTCCTAAGACAGTGTGGAACACATCTTCTTCTTTCTTGGGTTCAACAGGTACAGGTAGAGGACCTCTGATGTCTTCAGGGTTTCAGGACACAACTTAAGGTGATCTCTGAATACTGCTGAGGTGGTTTTACCTTCATCTTTACTAATTCGGCACACTTTTGCATTGTCAATGTTTGATGGGAAAACAGTGTATGGTGTTGGTTCCCATTGGTCATCTAATTTGTTGGTGTGTCTTTTCTTTTTAAGCACTTGCTCACCCGGTTGCAATGGAGTTGCTGGGGCATGTTGATTGCAGGTTTTCTCCTGTTTTTCTCGAGCTTGCTGGAGACTCTTCTCAATGCATTCTTGAACTTAGCAATATTTTTGCTGGCGTAAGGTATCCCAACTGGCTTCTGAAACTTCTGCATCAGGCTTTAGAATTCCCATATCCAAATCAATTGACAGCTTACCGGGTCTTGTTCTCATGAGATAAGCTGGGGTGCAATTTGTTGAACTCACCGGGACATGGTTATACAAGTCTACCAGGTCGGGTAACTTCTCTGGCCATTGGTTCCTTTCTGATGCTGGTAAGGTCTTCAAGAGGTCAATCACTATGTGGTTCATTTTCTCACATATGCCATTTGTTTGAGGATGGTAAGGTGTTGTACAGATTTTCTTACATCCATACATATTACAGAATTCTTGGAACACCTCTGCTTCAAAGGCTGGACCTTGATTTGCTAAGACCTGTTCAGGGTAACCATGGGGTCTGCAAAAGTATGTCGGGAATGCCTTTGCTGCAGTTCTTGCCGTTAAGTCCTTCACTGGCACCACCACTAGGAAACGGGAATAGTGGTCCACTGTGGTCAAGGCATAGACATAGCCAGATCTGCTTGGTGTTAATTTGACGTAGTCTAAGGCTACTAATTCCAGGGGTTGCTTGGTAACTATGGACTGGAGTGGGGCTCTCTGGCTTTCTTGATCCTTCCTTCTCATGGTTGCACGGGCGACATTTTCTACACCATTCTTCAATTGATCTTCGCATGCCACCCCAGTAGAATCTTTCTCTTAGGGTACCGTTACAGAGATATCGCTGATACGTCACGGGTTTTGCATCGCTCAAACGACATCGTTATTGTTCCGTGTAAAACCGAGATATGGGTGCGATAAATCTTTGGATTGCTGATAACAGATTTGAGAACATGTTGCTAAATCAAGCGATCTGCGATCAGCAAACCTGATGCATATTTGTGTGTGACACTGCGATAACGATCAAGGTTTTGTTTTCTGGGATCGTGAATACAATCCTGTAGGCGTGCCTTGGCGCTGTGTTTCCCGCGCCCCGTCTGTGCCGATTGGTGGCCAGTACTCCGTTCTGATTGGCTGGCATTGGTTAATGGCAAAGGCAGTCATATTTGATCTCCCATGTGTACATCATTATACTCCTTGGCATTTCTTATTCTGCTAAATCCAAGTAAACACATGTAAATAAGGAAACACATTAAAGTCGTTATTCTTCATTCTTTGCCGTTACATCCCTATGTCTGTTTCCAAATAGATTTTTATAACTTTTTTGTTTTTTTTGTGTCCTCTACATATATGTAGTTATTGTTCAATGTGGTCATGTTGCTTTATTTGCTAGACCACAAATGTATGACGCTACATGTGGCCCATATATCATTAAGTAAACACATATGGAAACTCTCAGGACGTCCTTGCTACTGTATGTCAGCCACATTGTTCCCAAAACTAGGTCAACATATATGAATTAACCTGAGATATGCAAATAACATACACATATTTTTACACATAAACAAGCAGATAGAGTTTCTTTCAGACATACAAATGTATGTGTATGTACATCTACACATTGGCATTATCATACACATACATACATCTATGCACAGACACAGAGTTAGTACATGCATCCTCATATGCATTCACATATGTACATCCTGATGTGTGTAGCTTACCAACTTCAATTGCACAGCCACAAATAGGCATATAATCTTTTGCCAAAAGTGCACACATGAGCGTTCATGTGTGACACTTTGTGAATGCATCAATGGCTTGCACAGGCGTCATGAAATACAAAAAAACTTGAATGACAAAATGGTTGAGAGGGCGATAGCACACATGAAGTTGCCATCTTGCCAGACAAGGCTGACCAATGGTAATGCAGTTGTGGCCACCAATCGGAGATATAGGAGCGCGGTGAAACACAATCTGGCACGCCTAGCTCCTAGCTTGTGTCTCAGACTACGCACACATTGCGGTAGGATTCGTTCATGTAGTTGCTGTGTGACAGCGTGATCATGATTGGCAATATCGCTCGCTGGGTCTTTTGGGCGATGTCTGTTTCGCTGGATTGTTGGTGTGACGTTCACGATATCTCGCTGTGTGACATCTCACCAGCGATGTCTAAAAGATGTCCTTCGCGAGTGCGCGTTCCCGAGATCTTTAGAGATCTCCTAGCGATATCTCTGCATGTAACGGTATCCTTAAAGGTACCTTCACACACAGCAATATTGCTTGGCAATTTCACTGGGAATTTGCTGATTGCAGTGAAATCATGGACACATTGTTCTATTTTGTCGCTGTGTACAAATGGAACAATGTGTCCATGATTCCACTGCAACCAGCAAATTGCCAATGAAATTGCCTAGCAATATTGCTGTGTGTACCTTAAGAGCACTTCCAACTTATTCCATCCAAAATGCCCTGCCATGATAGGCTTCCAAGACCATTTTGACATCTCTCTTGGGTTCAATGATTTGCCAGACCAACTCATGAATTTTAGGATTGGTATATCTTCTGCACAACTTACTTTGATACAGGAACAGTTTATTTCTTTCCTTCCACAACTGCTGAACTTCAACTGGACCATTCTGACCAGGGTACGCACCCTCCTGCATCAACAATTCCTTGACTAGCTTCACAGCCGAGTCACTGTCCTATGTGTCAGCCCATCCTTGATGTGATAATGGGTTGAGTGTTGCCTTCTGATGCTTCTGGTACACACCTGTTCTGTACTGGGGTGCTCTAGGGCGGTGAAAGGTCGGCAGCTCTATTTCTTCCAGCTCCTCCCGTCCCTCTTCCACATCTTCTAGGTGTGGCATTCGGGATAAGGCATCTGCATTTCATTATTACGGCCTGCTCTGTATTTGATGGTGAAATTGTAATTAGACAGCTGGGCTATCCATCGCTGCTCCAGCCCACTTAGTTTTGCTGAGTCCAGGTGGTTAAGCGGGTTGTTATCTGTATAGATGGTAAATCTTGCAGCGGCCAGATAATGTTTGAAACACTCTGTTACTGCCCAAACTACTGCCAATAGTTCTAACTTGAAGGAGCTGTAATTCTCCGGGTTTCTTTCGGTAGGGCGGAGCTTTCTACTTGCAAAGCCGATGACTCTTTCTTTACCCTTTTGCACTTGAGACAGTACTGCTCCCAATCCCACGTTGCTGGCATCCATGTACAGAATGAAGGGTTGATGGTAAGCAGAATATGCCAGGATTTCATCCCTTGTCAGGGTCCACTTCAACTTCTTAAAGGACTCTTCCTTTTCATCACTCCACTAGAAAGGAAGATTCCTGCCGGAGACTTCTTAGACTGTCCTACCAGGATGTCTTGTAAGGGGGCTGCCAGCTTTGTAAACCCTTCGATGAACTTTCTATAGTAGCCAACCAGTCCCAGGAATTGACTCACCTTTTTCACGTTGATGGGTCTTGGTTAATCCCTTATCACGGTAACCTTCTCGGGATCCGGTGCTACATCTTCAGAGCTTACTACGTGGCCTAGGTACTGTACCTTTGGTTTCAGCAGGTGACATTTGGATGGCTTTATTTTCATACCGTACCCGGACAAGGCTTCAAACACTTCTGCCAAGTGTTGCAGATGCTCTTCATACGTCTTGGAGTAGACTATGATGTCATCCAGGTACAGGAGGACAGTTTCAAATTTCTTGTGTCCTAAGCAGCACTCCATCAGTCTCTGGAATGTACCGGTTGCATTGCAGAGTCCAAACAGCATACAATTGAAATCGCAGAGGCCCATCGGCATGGTGAACACTGTCTTCTCACAGTCAGCCTCTGCCAAAGGAACTTGCCAATACCCACTAGTCAGATCTACAGTGGAAACGTAGTTAGCAGGTTTTAATGCAGCTAGTGAATCCTCAATTTTTGGTAATGGGTATGCATCCTTGTATGTAATGCGGTTGATCTGCCGGTAATCTACGCAAATCCTCATGGTCCCATCCTTCATTTTAACCAGCACTAAAGGAGCTGCCTAGGGGCTATAACTGTCTCTTATTACCCCTGCTTCCTTCATCTCTTTCAGCATATCCTTTGCACACTGGTAGTGAGCAGGTGGTACGGGTCTATACCTCTCCTTAATAAATGATTACCTGTGAGTATGTTGTGTTCTACCTCTTTGATCTGCCCAAAGTCTAGTGGGTGTTTGCTGAAGATCTGCTTGTACTCTCTCACTACCAGGTATGCTCCATGCTTTTGATGGGAGGGTGTAGAACTAGTACCTACATGTAGCTTTTGACACCAATCCTCTAGCTTTCCCTCTGAGCCATTGCACTCCGCCAGGTTTGACGGGTTCAAGGATTCAACTGTTGAGATGGCATTGTTGTCAATAGTGTATAATTTAGCCATGGTAGCATACTTTGGTAGGGTTACCTTCTCTTCCCCACAATTTAAAAGGCGTATTGGCACTCTACCCGTGTACCTCAACTACTCCTCTTGTCGTCAGTACAGTGGGCCTACTGTCTGAGTCCATGGGTTCTACCAGGGCCTGATAATCTCGCCCTCTAAGGCCTATTGCGACTCTACCCCAGACCAACATTTCAGTTTTGGGAGGTATCACAATGGGTATCGGGTCACTTACCCTTGCACTACCAATTTCTCCTCCAGATAACTCTACTTGCTGTCTCATCATCAGAGCCTTTATTTCCTTCTGCAGGACTCGTTGTTGTCTGGTATTGGCAGTCTTGGCAATCTGCTGTAAAACAACAATAACCTCTGCAAGACAATTTTCAATCACATTTGTTCCTAGCAGAATAGTTGGATCACGTTCATGCCGGTCAACATCAACAATTATCACCCCTTGATCTTTTAATTCTACTCTCCCAACTTTAATGGTCATTTTTTAAACCCAATCTGTGGTACTAGTTTACCATTGCTAGCCCAAATATTAAAGTCATTGTCTGAACCACACGTAATATCTGAATACGTCCAGTACCATTTATAAAGGATATGAGGTATGGAGGTTATCTGCGAGTCGGCGTCCAGCAGAGCGTTCAGGGAAATGCCATCAAGCACGACAGGTATAATTGGACGTCATCCCACGTACCAGTCCCACCAACTTGGTGAACCTTGTGAGTTTACTCCTGGCGGCTGCTTCCCCAGGGAATCCTCGTTTAAAGCACACTCCCTGGAAAAGAGACCTGGTTCTCTGCAGTGGCAACAAATGGGCTGTCCATCCGGGTGGTAGCAGTTGCTGGGTTGTCCTCAGGTCGCTGGATACCTCCTGGGTCTCATCCATGGGATATCCTCTCTGCTCATAGCCAACTCATCTTCTCCATGGCCTTGGGTCCACGCAACGCCTGCATAGCCTTGGCCATCTCAGCTACAGTTTTGGTGAGTGCCTTATTCTTTTGGTTTAGAGCCTCATAAGTGATGGGCTCCTGATGTTTAGAACTAGCCCCTGACATCGCTGCTGGGATTTGCACTCCCAGTTGCTGATATACTGCAGCTAAGCATTGGGCAGAGTCTGTATCATGAGGCTCTTCTGCCTGGAGTATACGGATTGCCCTTTCTTTAAATTGGACAAAGTTCAAATCAGGGTTCTGGATAGCCATAATCCACAGCTGTCCACTATGAGGAGGAAATAAGAGTCCATCCACAAATTGGTCAATCGGCAATTTATCTTCCCCTGTGCTAAGGTGGGTTCTGCTTGTTTGAGTGCCCTGAGTGCCTCCTGTAGATTTAATGCAAAGTCTCTCACACTCTCTTGTGGTTTCTGCCGCCACCCAAAAAATCTCATTTTTGCTCTGGCATCTACACTGGTCTCAAAAGTAGCTTTCAGCCTGGCCATTAAATGTTCCACAGTGTCTTTATCATCATCCGACCAGGACTTGGTTTCTCACTGTGCGTAGCCAGTTAACTGTCCCATTAGTATGCTGACACGCTGGCCCTCTGTCAGGGGGTATATTCGTATACTGTAATAGCTGTCCAGCTTTTCTTTAACATCAGTGAGGGTATTGGGCTCACCAGAGTACTGTGGCAGCCACGTTGCTCCCAGGGTGTATGTCATCAGGAAAAACATTATCGGCGACATCCCTTGCGCTGCAACACCGCCGGGCCCTCCATCCACTCCCGCTGCCGTGCGTCCGGCACGGCCCGTTCACTGTAGGGATCCACCGGCTGTGACATCTTTTGGCCCCCTTAGTTAACTCTGACCCCCCCCCCCCCGGTCTTCTACTTCCGTCAGGGTGTAAAATATTAGTTCCGCGGTGGGACAGGGTTTCTCGTCCCCATTGGATGTCGTCGGAGCGTAAGTTGGGCCTTGCTTCGCGCTCTTTGGAGGGTACCGCACACGATGATACGCCACTTCTGCTTCCAGCGTGTCACGCGTGACAACAATGGCAACAGTTGAAAACACGTATTTCACATAATTCACAGCACACAGTTCCCGGGTTTAACGAGCACCAGATCCTGTTCGTGATGCCAGGAACTGAACCGCCCCCAGGGCGTGGGGTACTCAGGAACCAGATCGCTGCTGCTGTCACTGGGGAGTCACACCGGTCCTGTGGCCTGGGCATCAGTTGAAAAAGGGGATATGTACAGGGGAGGTTGTCGTGGCGCCACCCATTGTGTGTGGTCAGTGGGGACCACCGCTCCTGCAGAACCTCCAGGGATGATGGATGGCAGCTGGGGATGGGACGGCTCGCCACGGGTAAAGCCAATCCCCGGGGCAGTGTAAATAGTCTAGGTGGGGGGATGCAGGGCGATGGGCACCAGGAATAGGCAGACTCACGGTTTTGTAGTTCTCAGTCCTTTACTGGAGCAGATGGTAAAAGCTGTCCACGGAGTCTTGAGAGCAACTTAGGATAATTCTCACATGACTGGGTCTTTGGCTCCCTTACTGCGCTTGTAACTCGGCTCCTGCTGCTGCTTAAGCTTGGCTTCCGGCCCTGTCTGGTACTGGTATGACAAGCAACTTGAGTCCTTTACTTATACCCTGCTCCTGGGTGTCAGTGTCTCTGAACTCTCTCTCCGTTGCTGTGTTTGTGGGTAGTGTGGCTGGGAATCTGGAACCCCCACCGTCCTGTATTGACTGCCGGGATGTGGGACCCTGCACAGTCTCGGACTCCGGTGTCTGTTTTTTGCGCCTTTCCTCAGGGAAGAGCACGGAGTTGCTCAGCCTCCCAGGTGTGTTCTTGCTTTTCCTTTACTCAGACCCTAGCCTTAGGCCTGGAACTCAGCTAGTGACTCTGGGACGAGCTTAGCATGGCTCTTTTACACACAGGTCCTCTTCACAGTCCTCCTAGGAACTGTACTAACTTATTCCTTCCCAGACCAGAATATATAGGGGAGCTCACCCTGAACCTTGGTTTGGTCTCTCCCTTCCAGCCTGGAGGTGTTGGTGTTGTGTGTGTGTTGCCTGATGAAAATACCCTTTGTTGCTCTCTTGTGACACCACTACCCGGGGGGCAGTGATGACACTGTGGCACTTTGACCCAGGGGTGTCACACCAGTCCACCAGGATGTCTTCCTCAGTCCTCTTAGGAACTGAACTGACTAGTTCCGCCCCAGACCAGAATTAATAGGGGAGCTCACCTTGAAGCCGGGTTTAGGTCTCCCCCTTCTGGCCTGGGGGCAGAAAGGTGTTGTGTTCAGTTACTTGCCTGGTGGGAATACCCTTTTGTTGCTCTTAAGTGTAACACTACCACCCAGTGGTGTTAATGACACTGTGGCAATTGGACCCTGGGGTGTCACACAGATGAGCTGAAGGCTGCTATCGAAGCAACCTGGGCTTCCATAACACCTCAGCAGTGCCACAGGCTAATCACCTCCATGCCATGCCGCAGTAATTCATGCAAAGGAGCCCTGACCAAGTATTCAGTGCATTTACTGTACATACTTTTCATTAGGCCAACAATTATGATTTATAAATCATTATTTTAATTGGTCTTAAATATTATTCTAATTTTCTGAGATAATAAACTTTGGGTTTTCATTGGCTATAACCCATAATCATCAACATTAACATAAATAAACACTTGAAATAGATCACTCTGTAATGACTCTATATAATATATGTGTTTCACTTTATGTATTGAATTACTGAAATAAATTAATTTTTTGATGATATTCTAATTTATTCAGATACACTTGTAAATGAGTAAATGAGTGAAAGAGGATTGTGTGGATTTTTTTTCATATTTACTCACTGGATTGGTAATGTGGGGGTATCAAAGATGCCTCAACATTACCAGTCCAGGGGTTGATGACAGCTGTCAATAATCATCTGTCACTAACCCCTTCTATTATGCTGTTTGCCACTACACCAGGGCAGCGGGAAGAGCCGGGGTGAAGCACCAGGATATAGTAGTAATGCTACATGAATGTTCCATCTTCTGGAGGACTGGGGGGTACTCTTCTTATCCTGCCCGCCATCTCACATGTGAACTGTTGTGTATAGTGAAGTGTTGGCCTCTGTGTCAGTCTACACTGCGGCTTGGTCCTGGTCCGGCATCATAGATGTGCACTCACCCAGCCAGGACCCTGGTGCTGGGGCTCAGTCAGAGCCTACACTGAGCTCAGTACAGAACTGCTACACCACACAGCACATGGCTAGTGAATGGAAACCTAACGTCTCCATGGTAACTAGTGATTGATTGGTTAAGTCTGTAATCTGATTGGTTACTGTGTTCACTGGTTTCTAAGGGTACCGCCCATAACAACCAGCGATGCGGTCACCATGGAGACGCGTGCGGCCCGTACAGGAACCACCGCACCGGACAGCGGTGAGGATGCCGGGACAGACCGGGGAGGATCCGGCCTCGGTGCGGGAGGTGAGCGCTCCGCTCTGGGATGAGAGGACGGAGATGGGGATGCTGCGGTCCCGGCTGGACGAGCAGTCTCAGCTCATCTGCCTGCTGAAGCGGAGGGCGGACGAGTCCCTGCTCCGGTGCCAGAGCCTGGAGGAGGAAGACCGGCAGCGGGAGGCGCGGAGTGCGGAGACCGAGGGGCAGCTGAGCGCGGAGCGGCGGCGGGCGGAGCTGCTGGAGGAGAGGTTCGGGCTGCTGGCGGACAATCACCAGGACATGATCCGCTTCAAGGACGAGTACAAGCGGCAGAACGAGGCGCTGCGGGCGGAGAACCAGCGGCTGCGGGAGGGCAAGGACCCCGAGCTCCAGGAGAAGGAGCGGAGCCTGCGGGAGCTGAGGAGCCGCCTACAGGCCGCCAGCACCGAGCACCGGGAGCAGAAGAGGGCGCGGGAGGCGGAGATCAACGAGCTGCGGGGGACGGTGCAGGAGCTGCGGGGACAGCAGGAGGCCGGAGCCGGGGAGAACCGCACACTGAGCCTGAGGCTGCAGGCGAGTCACCCCCTACCATGTCTGATGATGTCACCCCTACCATGTCTGATGATGTCACCCCTACCATGTCTGATGATGTCACCCCCTACCATGTCTGATGATGTCACCCCTACCATGTCTGATGATGTCACCCCTACCGTGTCTGATGATGTCACCCCCTACCGTGTCTGATGATGTCACCCCCTACCGTGTCTGATGATGTCACCCCTACCGTGTCTGATGATGTCACCCCCTACCGTGTCTGATGATGTCACCCCCTACCGTGTCTGATGATGTCACCCCTACCGTGTCTGATGATGTCACCCCCTACCGTGTCTGATGATGTTACCCCCTACCGTGTCTGATGATGTCACCCCCTCCGTGTCTGATGATGTCACCCCCTACCATGTCTGATGATGTCACCCCTACCATGTCTGATGATGTCACCCCTACCATGTCTGATGATGTCACCCCGTACCGTGTCTGATGATGTCACCCCTACCATGTCTGATGATGTCACCCCCTACCATGTCTGATGATGTCACCCCTACCGTGTCTGATGATGTCACCCACTACCGTGTCTGATGATGTCACCCCCTACCGTGTCTGATGATGTCACCCCCTACCGTGTCTGATGATGTCACCCCGTACCGTGTCTGATGATGTCACCCACTACCGTGTCTGATGATGTCACCCCCTACCGTGTCTGATGATGTCACCCACTACCATGTCTGATGATGTCACCCACTACCATGTCTGATGATGTCACCCCCTAACGTGTCTGATGATGTCACCCCCTAACGTGTCTGATGATGTCACCCCCTACCGTGTCTGATGATGTCACCCCCTACCATGTCTGATGATGTCACCCCTACCATGTCTGATGATGTCACCCCCTACCATGTCTGATGATGTCACCCCCTACCATGTCTGATGATGTCACCCCTACCATGTCTGATGATGTCACCCCCTACCATGTCTGATGATGTCACCCCTACCATGTCTGATGATGTCAGCCCCTACCATGTCTGATAATGTCACCCCTACCATGTCTGATGATGTCACCCCCTACCATGTCTGATGATGTCACTCACTACCATGTCTGATGATGTCACCCCCTACTATGCCTGATGATGTCACCCCTACCGTGTCTGATTATGTCACCCCTACCGTGTCTGATGATGTCACTCCCTACCATGTCTGATGATGTCACCCCCCTACCATGTCTGATGATGTCACCCCTACCATGTCTGATGATGTCACCCCTACCATGTCTGATGATGTCACCCCCTACCATGTCTGATGATGTCACCCCCTGCCATGTCTGATGTCACCTGCTACCATGTCTGATGATGTCACCCCTACCGTGTCTGATGATGTCACCCCTACCATGTCTGATGATATCACCCCTACCATGTCTGATGATGTCACCCACTACCATGTCTGATGATATCACCCCTACCATGTCTGATGATGTCACCCACTACCATGTCTGATGATGTCACCCACTACCATGTCTGATGATGTCAACCCCTACCATGTCTGATGATGTCACCCCCTACCATGTCTGATGATGTCACCCCCTACCATGTCTGATGATGTCACCCCTACCATGTCTGATGATGTCAGCCCCTACCATGTCTGATGATGTCAGCCCCTACCATGTCTGATGATGTCAGCCCCTACCATGTCTGATGATGTCAGCCCCTACCATGTCTGATAATGTCACCCCTACCATGTCTGATGATGTCACTCACTACCATGTCTGATGATGTCACCCCCCTACTATGCCTGATGATGTCACCCCTACCGTGTCTGATTATGTCACCCCTACCGTGTCTGATGATGTCACTCCCTACCGTGTCTGATGATGTCACTCCCTACCGTGTCTGATGATGTCACCCCCTACCATGTCTGATGATGTCACCCCCTACCATGTCTGATGATGTCACCCCCTACCATGTCTGATGATGTCACCCCTACCATGTCTGATGATGTCACCCCCTACCATGTCTGATGATGTCACCCCTACCATGTCTGATGATGTCACTCCCTACCGTGTCTGATGATGTCAGCCCCTACCGTGTCTGATGATGTCAGCCCCTACCATGTCTGATGATGTCACCCCTACCATGTCTGATGATGTCACCCCTACCGTGTCTGATGATGTCAGCCCCTACCGTGTCTGATGATGTCAGCCCCTACCATGTCTGATAATGTCAGCCCCTACCATGTCTGATGATGTCACCCCCTACCATGTCTGATTATGTCACCCCTACCATGTCTGATTATGTCACCCCTACCATGTCTGATGATGTCACCCCCTACCATGTCTGATGATGTCACCCCCTGCCATGTCTGATGTCACCTGCTACCATGTCTGATGATATCACCCCCTACCATGTCTGATGATGTCACCCCCTACCATGTCTGATGATGTCACCCCCTACCATATCTGATGATGTCACCCCCTACCATATCTGATGATGTCACCCCCTACCATGTCTGATGATGTCACCCCTACCATGTCTGATAATGTCACCCCCTGCCATGTCTGATGTCACCTGCTACCATGTCTGATGATATCACCCCCTACCATGTCTGATGATGTCACCCCCTACCATGTCTGATGATGTCACCCCCTACCATGTCTGATGATGTCACCCCCTACCATGTCTGATGATGTCACCCCCTACCATGTCTGATGATGTCACTCACTACCATGTCTGATGATGTCACCCCTACCATGTCTGATAATGTCACCCCCTACCATGTCTGATGATGTCATCACTTGTCAGTACTGAAGCCGACGCTGAGAGGTGGGGGGATAATGTATGAGGGGATGTGTTGCATATTAAACTTTCTTAAACAGCGGGTACACGCTATCACCTGCCACAGCTGCAGCCACGGATGACTGCTTGTGCCCACTATTAAGAAAGTGGATATTCTCTGTTCCCCATGCAAGGGAGCAGTGGACATTCCTGTAGGCGGCAGTGGGCAAATGATTATACTCACTGCTCATCGCTCCTCTGTAGCACAACATCTTCTCATGCTGGCAGCTGACTGCGTGTGGAGTGCAACTCATGACTGATGGTCATCACTGCATTCTTACAGTGTGTTTAGTTGTCGGCAGGAGAAGGCGTCTTGCTACTGTGGGAGAGCGATGGACAGTGAGTTTAATTGTTTCTTTATGGGGGACATATTCCAGGATGGGGGATATATATACCAGGATGGGGCCATATACCAGGATAGGGGCTAAATATCAGCATGGGGGACATATTTACCAGGCTGTGAGGATGGAGGAGGCTGTGAGCATGGATGAGGATGTGAGAATGGAGGAGGCTGTGAGAATGGAGGAGGCTGTGAGAATGGAGGAGGCTGTGAGGATGGAGGAGGCTGTGAGGATGGAGGAAGCTGTGAGGATGCAGGAGGCTATGAGGAGGCTGTGATGATGAGGATGCTGTGAGGATGGGGAGGCTGTGAGGATGGATGAGGCTGTTAGGATGGATGAGGCTGTTAGGATGGATGAGGCTGTGAGGATGGAGTAGGCTGTGAGGATGGAGTAGGCTGTGAGGATGGGGGAGGCTGTGAGGATGGGGGAGGCTGTGAGGATGGGGGAGGCTGTGAGGATGGGGGAGGCTGTGAGGATGGAGGAGGCTGTGAGCATAGATGAGGATGTGAGAATGGAGGAGGCTGTGCGAATGGAGGAGGCTGTGAGGATGGAGGAGGCTGTGAGGATGGAGGAAGCTGTGAGGATGCAGGAGGCTATGAGGATGGAGGATGCTGTGAGGATGGGGAGGCTGTGAGGATGGATGAGGCTGTTAGGATGGATGAGGCTGTGAGGATGGATGAGGCTGTGAGGATGGAGTAGGCTGTGAGGATGGGGGAGGCTGTGAGGATGGGGGAGGCTGTGAGGATGGAGGAGGCTGTGAGGATGGAGGAGGCTGTGAGGATGGAGGAGTCTGTGAGGATGGAGGAGGCTGTGAGGATGGAGGAAGCTGTGAGGATGGGGAGGCTGAGGGGATGGAGGAGGCTGTGAGGATGGAGGAGGCTGTGAGGATGGGGAGGCTGTGAGGATGGGGAGGCTGTGAGGATGGAGGAGGCTGTGAGAATGGAGGAGTCTGTGAGGATGGAGGAGTCTATGAGGATGGAGGAGGATGGAGGAAGCTGTGAGGATGGAGGAAGCTGTGAGGATGGGGAGCTGAGGGATGGAGGAGGCTGAGGGGATGGAGGAGGCTGAGGGGATGGAGGAGGCTGAGGGATGGAGGAGGCTGTGAGGATGGAGGAGGCTGTGAGGGTGGGGAGGCTGTGAGGATGGGGAGGCTGTGAGGATGGGGAGGATGCTTCCCCCTCTCCTTCAGGCTCCATTGCCTCGTCTGCCTCTCTGTTTAAGCCACCCCCCCCCCGACCCCTGAGGCTGTCCAGCGGCCCCCGTACGCTCTGGGGACACTCACCACCTGTCATCAGTGTGTGGGGCGGAGGTGCACACCGGAGAGCATGCAGAGGCGGCCTGGGCGAGTCACAGGCTGGCGCTGGGCGCCAGCGCGGAGCTCCATGCCGGCATGGAGCTCGGCGGCCGAGGCTTCCCCTCCGTGCTGGCCTCCACAGCTCCGCCATTTTGGTCATTCTATATGTTTCTCTGCAACAGACATCTCGCATCGCTGATTGATTGGTCGCAGCCGGCCGGACTCGACCAGCGACGCAGGATTTCCTTTACAGAGAGACAGACAGACATGGTAGGGCAATTATATAGTAGGATGATGGAGCACATATATATACCTGGAAGGGGCCAGAATGTGGGAAACTAATATAACATATTTGGGCGTTAAGCGTTAACCCATAACAGTGTCCGCAGCAGATATCCCTCCATAACAGTGCGTCATCATGACTACATTCTTTGATTTAATTTTTTTTCCTATTTTCCTCCTCTAAAGCATTGGTGCATCTTATGGTCCGATGTGTCTTATAGTCTAAAAAATATGTTATTTATATATGGCATGGTGAGTGCATGGTGAGTGCATGGTGAGTGCATGGTGAGTGCATGGTGAGTGCATGGTGAGTGCATGGTGAGTGCATGGTGAGTGCATTGGCATTCTCACTGTCATCCCCTGGTATACTAATACTGCGCTCAGATAGGCCCATGTTTTTTCCCCTCTTCTGTTTGCAGAATTTTCCAGTATTGAATCATTTGCAGGAGGAATAACTGAGGAACAACAGCACATAGTGATAAAAGACTTGTGTTTTTCTAGAGGAGACAGATCCTTAATAATGACGAACGATTGACAAGGCCTCGTGTAGACAGGCGGCACATGACAGGAGTAACGTCTGCCAGCTCTATGGATTGTTGGCTGAGAGTGCGTTACCAAGACACAGTGCAGCCGGCTGGAAATAACAAACAAATTAGATTTTCCACCTTCTGTCATCAGCAGTTATTTCCCCGCAGGTCGTCCTGTATTCCTGGGCAGTAGTCATTGCGCAGCGACACCTATAGTCCTAATAACATACATAGTAACATAGTTTTTAAGGTTGAAGGAAGACCTTAAGTCCATATAGTTCAACCCATAGCCTAACATGTTGATCCAGAGGAAGGCAAAAAAAAAACCATGTGGCAACACTAAGCTCCACATTGGGGGAAAAAATTCCTTCCTGACTCCAGATACGGCAATCAGACTAATTCCCTGGATCAACGCCCTATCAAAGAATCTAGTATATATAACTGGTAATATTATAGTTTTCAAGAAAGGCATCCAGGCCCTTCTTAAATGTTAGTAGTGACTCACTCATTACAACAGCATGTGGCAGAGAGTTCCATAGTCTCACTGCTCTTAGGGCCTTTTCACATCAGCGGTAAGCGCTGATCGCGAAAGTTGCGGTGAAAAAAACGCATCTGCCACAGTTACCGCATAATGGCCGCACTTGCGGTTCACTTGCGGCAAGCCCCATGCAGTGTCTATGGGGTTTACAGTAAGTGTGCGGCAGGTGCGGCAAGTGCGGTTTCGGCAGATGCGGCCGCGAAAAAAGTGGCGAAACCGCAACTATACCGCACTTGCCTCACCTGCCGCAAGCCCCATAGACATTGCATGAGGCTTGCCGCAAGTGAACCGCAAGTGCGGCCGTTATGCGGTAACTGCAGCAGATGCGTTTTTTTCACAGCAACTGCATTTCTTTGGTCCAGTGCAGAACTTACCTCTTCGTAGAAGCTTATCAGGTTAGTTTGACAGGAACGGTAGCTCGTAAACCCATGTTGATATTGGGTCATGAGGTTGTTTTGCTGATAGCGCAGGTCTGATTTACTACCCCTGAGCTCCACAGATATCTTTGAACACCTATGCCAATGACGCTGGTGTGATTTACTGCACTTGCACAAACCCTTGGAGCGCCGGTATAGTAAATCACACCAGCGCGATCAGCATAGGTGTTCCAAGATGGCATCGTTATGATTAAGTGCGCATGTGTGAACCTGTGTGGCGCAAGTGCAGTAAATCAAACCTGCACCATCTTGGAAAACCTATGCCGATGGCACCAGTCTGATTTACTGCGCCTGGACTTCCCCTGCAGCCTGTGTACCCCCCCAGCCTATGTGCCCCCAGCAGCCTGTGCCCCCAAGCCTATATGCCCCCTAGCAGCCTATGCCCCCAGCCTAAGTGCCGCCACCCCAGCCTATGTACTCCCCAGCAGTCTATGTGCCCCCACCCCAGCCTATGTTCCCCCAGCTGTCTATTTGCCCACACCCCAGCCTTTGTGCCCCCAGCAGCTTATGCGCCACCAGCCCAACCTCTGTGCCCCCCAGCCAATGTGTCCCCACCCTATGTGCCCACCAGCAGCCTGTGCCCCCCAGCAGCCTATGTGCCCTCACTCCAGCCTATGCCCCTAGCAGCCTATGTGCCCCCACCTCAGCCTATGAGTCCCCATCCCAGCCTATGTGCCCCCAGTGGTGTATGTGCCTCTCAGGCCCAGCAGCCTATGTGCCACACCCCAGCAGCCTATGTGCCTCCACCCAAGCCTATGTGCCCACATCCCAGCAGCCAGCAGTGTATATGCCCCCATCCCAGCAGTTTATGTGGATCCAACCCAGCAGCCTATGTGCCCCCCAGAAGCCTGTGACCCCACCCCAGCCTATGTACCCCCAAGTAGTCTGTGCCCCCACACTAACCTATGTGCCCCCAGCAGCATATGTGCCCTCAACACAGCTTATATGCCCCCCAGCAGTGTATGTGCCACCAGGGCCCAGCAGCCTATGTGTCCCCCAAAAGCCTGTGATCCCACCCCACCCTATGTGCCCCCCAGCAGCGGTGTCCCCAGACCTCAGCCTATGTGCCCCCATCACAGTCTATGTGCCCAATTCCAACAGTGTATGTGCCCCACCCCAGCCGCCTATGTGCCCCTCAACAGCCTGTGCCCTCACCCCAGCCTGTGTGCCCCCAACCTATGTGCCCCTGCCCCACCAGCCTACATGCCCCCACCACAACCTATGTGCCCCCCCAGCAGCCTATGAGTCTCTACCCCAGCCTATGTGCTCCAAGCGGTGTATGTTCCCCCAGGCCCAGCAGCCTATGCGCTGCACCCAAGGAGCCTATGTGCCCTCACCCCAGCCTTTGTGCTCCCATCACAGCAGTTTATGTGCATCCACCCTAGCAGCCTATGTGCCCCCAGAAGCCTGTGACCCCACCCCAGCCAATGTTCCCCCCAATAGCCTGTGCCCCCACCCCAACCTATGTGCCCCCAGCAGTATATGCGCCCCCAACACAGCCTAATTGCCCCCACCCAGTCTATGTGCCCCCCAGCAGTGTATATGCCCCAGGGTCCAGAAGCCTATGTGCCCCCATCAAAGCCTATTTGCCCCCAATCCAGCAGTGTATGTGCCCCCCCAGCAGCCTACTTGCCCTTCAGAAGCCTGTGACCCTAGCCTATGTGCCCCCAAGCAGTGTATGTGCCCTCCAGGCCCACTAGCCTGGGCCCCATTCCAGCAGTCCATGTGCTCCCACCCCAGTCTATGTGACCCCAATACAGCCTATGTGCACCCATTCCAGCAGTGTATGTGCCCCCATCCAAGCAGCCTATGTGCCTCCAGAAGCCAGTGACCCCACCCCAGCCTATGTGCCCCCGAGCAGCCTGTGCCCCTATCCCCTATGTGCCCCCCCCCACTTATGTGCCCCCGAGCATCCTGTGCCCCCACCCCAGCTTATGGTACCCCCAGCAGCCTATGCAACCACCCCGGTCTGTGTGTCCCCACCCCAGCCTATGTGCCCCCCAGCAGCCTGTGCCTCCACCCCAGTCAATGTGCCCCCTAGCAGCCTGTGCCCCCACCCCAGCCAATGTGCCCCCCAGCAGCCTGTGACCCCACCAGCGTATGTATCGCCCCCAGCAGCCTATATGCCCCCTAACAGTGTATATTTCAACCAGGCCTAGCATCCTATGTGCCCCCATTCCAGCCGTGTATGTGCTCGCATCCCAGCAGTGTATATGCTCCCACCCCAGCCTATGTGCCCCCTCCCCAGCAATGTTATGTGCCTCGCCCCAGCAATGCATTTTCCCATATCCCAGCAGCCTACATGCCTCATCCCATCAGTGTATGTGCCTCTCCCACAGCAATGTATGTGACCCCATCCCAGCAGTCTATGTGCCCCCACCCCAGCAGCGTATGTGCCTCCCCTTAGCAATGTATGTGACCCCATCCATGTACTTAGTTTTGCTTTTCTTCAGTAAACTGTTTGCAGCATTTCATGTGCATCATATTTACAAGTGGCTTCCTTTGGGATGACAGCCATGCAGACTAATTTGATGCAGTGTGCGGCATATGGTCTGAGCACTGACAGACTGACCGCCCACCCCTTTAACTTCAGCAGCAATGTTGGCAGCACTCATACATCCATTTTGAAAAAAAAAACCTCTGGATATAATGTGAGCATGTGAATGCAACTTCTTTAGTCGACCATGGCGAGGCCTCTTCTGAGAGGAACTTAGTCTTGATAAACCTCTATATGGTCTTGGCCTTCATGCTGCAGCTCAATTTCAGGGTGTTGACTTCTTATTGTCTAGTCCATATTTATGTAGACCAACTATTATTTTTTGATCCTCAGAGAATTCTTTGCAATGAGGTGCTATGTTGACCTTCCAGTGGCCAGTATGAGAGCTTGTGTGAGTGATAATACCAAATGTTGATTACTCTCAGTGGGAGAAACAAAATAATAATCTTGTAGATGTGATACCTTTTAATGGCTAACAAAAATAAAACAAGTAATGTTACAAGGCGAGCTTTCGAGACTTCTCAGGTCTCTTCATCAGGCATGGTATGACAAAATATTGAAAGAAACACAAATATATACACGCACAATCCATTTACCAGTAACCAAATATTGAGAGGTCTTTTCAAATCACAGAACAATCAAAGTGTCTGTGAATCCAAGCTCATTAGAACTTTTTACTGTATCTGTCAGAAGGATTTATGGTTCATTATAACATCTGAAGAATGTTTTTCAGAGACACTGAGGTCACCATATTTACATATAAATTAGGGCCATAAAAACTTTCACATCACTAAGCCTGGCTAATGAATGATCTTCTCTAGGCTCTGTTTGTTTGTTTATTTAAATGTCCATTTATTTTAACTGGCATCTGCCCTGATTGTGGCTAAATATATTTGTGCTTCTTTAAATATTTCTTCATACCATGCCTGATGAAGAGATGTGAGAAGTCTCGAAAGCTTGCCTTGTAACATCACTTATTTTATTTTTGTTAGGCTGGTTTCACTTTAGCATTCGGGACGTATCCGTCTGAGTGTAGAGACACAGACATATGCCCGAACGCACAGTTACTGATGTGAATGCCACGTCTATTTTGCGGATGAGTATTTATAAAAATCCCTATAGGAAACCATTATAAACTTTTCAGGTTGCAGGTTGCGGCTTTAGATGGCTGCCGCTGCACAACAGTTCCTCTGAGGGCTGATGGTAGAGCAGCAGTAGTATTTTTAAGCCCTCTATGGGTAGGGCTGACCCCCCAGGGCAGTAGAAGGTATCTGAGTGAGTTGGTCGTTATGTTTCTGGTGCTCTTGACGCGTTAAGAAAGTTCATAGACACATCGGGTTCATAGACACAGCACTGGGTTCTCAGAGGCAGGGATCCAGCTACTCCTGGGTAGCAGGATGACACGTAACCACCACCCCTTCTCTTGCCATCTCGCACTGCGCTTTCGCCCTCCTGCCTTGCGTCTCGCAACACAGAGCTCTGAGCCAGTAGCTGTTGGCTTTTCTTAGGGGTTGACCTGCAGTATCTCCCCTTAGCCCTATTGTTGCCACCTTTTCAGAAGATGTATGCAGTTGTTGACTGTAGCACCTTGGAAGTACCACAGCCTCTGGGTTGCTAGCTGAGCCTTGTCTGTTTTCTTCACTAGTCTTGGGGTTCCTGGTGCCCCTTTCTTCGGCCTGGTCCCTCAACTGAGTGATAGCTGCATGTAAGGGGTTAACAGCACTGACTGGAGCTAGCTTTGATCACTGTGCTTAGATAGGTGCCCACTGTGTGGGGAGCAGGCTCAGGCCACTCTGTAATATATCTGTCATGAAGCATGAATGGGTTTACAAGAATTGCAACTCCCCTTGTTCTCTTGCCTCTCCCCTTCCAACACCTACATGCTCCCAGTGGTTTTCATCTCTGGGTTCCATTATATTTAGGCAATAATAAGTCAATCATTGCCTGAAGCGTTTGCCCATCTCAGCCAGTGATTGAGTAATTTCCTGGGAAATACAAAATGTTACGAGTCTGTGAGCGCCGCAATAAGGCTCTGCACAGAGCAGCCGTCATACAGAGACATATTACAGTAATGCACACTGGGCCTGAGACTCAACAATGGACAATCAAAACACCATTTTAGGGCATTATTGTTAATCGTTTTATCTAGTTGCTATATATGCCATGTAGTTTTTGCTCGGTACTTCTTATCTATGTATTCTCTATGATTTTCAGCTTTCAGAGCAGACATGTCACCAGCTACAGGAGAAGATGCACCACTTGGAGGAGATACAAAACACTGAGCAAAAAGAAGCTGAAAAAAAGATGTCGGAGCTAAACCAGGAGAAGCAGAACCTCCTACACCTGTGCATGGAGCGCGGGCGCTCTCTACAAGAGAGCCAGAGAGAAGCCGCTGATGTTACTCTTTGCCTACAGGCTGCAGAAAAGGCGCTACGAGAGGCAG
This sequence comes from Allobates femoralis, assembly GCA_033576535.1. NCBI lineage: Eukaryota > Metazoa > Chordata > Amphibia > Anura > Aromobatidae > Allobates > Allobates femoralis. The sequence goes on from JARQOC010000002.1 coordinate 619,338,397, forward strand.
ACGAGCGCTATCAGAGAGATGTGGCTGCGGTAGATGCTGCTGCCAGAGTAGTGGAGCTCAACGCAAGGCTGGCAGACAGAGAAAAAGAGCTGGCACAACTGCAGCGAGAGTTTGAGGCCTACAAGAAGCACAGTGGTGACCTGCTGGCCAAGGAGAGGGAGCTGAATGCCAAACTCCGCCATCTGATTGGCTGATGGCCTGACCATGACAGCGCTTAAAAAATGAATAGTACTTAAGAAAAAGTAGGAAATAGTGCGAAGGCATTATCAGGATTATACGCTCTTTCCTATGGAATTATGCCTGACTTTACATAAGTAGATGTTCTTCTATTTGTATAGTCTCATACGTTTACATTAAGCTAAAATTCATCATGTACAGCCTTCTATAGGAATATGTTTGGTTACATTTATTTGCTTTTTAAGGATAAAATATATAGTTTTTTCTAACAAAAGTTTAATAAGAAGTAATTGAGTTAAGTTTTTTATTAAGATTCTGCACCCACATCAACATGAAAATCACCCACAATCTGCCGTCTATAGTTTTTAATTTCAGATCCATATGTGGCGCCCCGCAACGAGTGCGTCACAAGAGGGTATTGCAGCCATAAAAGCAGCCGCAATATTCTCTGACACAGCAGTGACCTGGTTAATTTAGAAATCCAACCCAGCATGCATCACCTAGAACAGAGGGCCAATCCTAGGTCCTGGTGGGCGGAGCGCTAGGGTAGTGCAGGAGAACAGACACATAGTCTGAGGAGAAGGAGAGAGTCTAGAACTCGAAGAGGAAGGGTCTAGAACTTGAACTTGGAGAGGAGCGGGGGCTCCGCATCCCGTGCGGGCCCCTGGGCCGTCACCGGTCGGGTGTCAGCACCTGAGGCCTTAACCACCGGGATTGGGCATTTCTACATGGGTTCCCAAAAGATTCCCGTGCCCACAACTCACAGCCGGTTCACTGGTACCGAAGCTGGCAGCAGTTCACCTCTGCTACGCGAACCAGAAGAGTGGAGGAGCAGCTTCACAGGAGCACCCCACCACCAGCCAACTTCCAGTCGTCTAACCAGCGGTGTACCCACTGAGGGATCCAAGGCTCCCCAAAACATCCAGAACGTACATCATGGATAGGGCATTGAAGCAGCCTCCCCGTACCCGATCTGGTATTCCTGGGCGACATTGGCAATCACTTAGTTAGAAATGGAGGAACACTACAGATTTCTAAGGGACACCATCACTGCTGAGTCCACCCGGTCTACTACCCAACCACTGTATGCCATGTACTGCCTGCTGGTTACAGTAAAGACCCGTTGCAGAGACTTTCTGTGTCCGTGCTTCCTTATGAACTGTCCGTCAGCACTAACAGGTAACCGCAGCTGCCGCACAACATCTTAAGCAGCTCCAGCCCCCGGGGATCACCGCTCAGCCTGTGGGGAGCGTAACATCTTACTGCTGTCCATCCCCCGGGGGTTCCGCAGCGTCGGTAGCCCTTACCGAACTACTCATAGGTGGCGTCACGAATAAAACAAATTAAACCCCTTTTAATCTGTTCCCGAAAGACGTCTTCACTTTTGATCTGCACTACACCGGGCCCCACTACCGGCAGGCGCGGTCCACCCGTGACAAGGAAGGAGAAGAATCGCCTGTATCAACCGGAGTCAGCCGGCCGCGGTGAGTCACATATTGCCATTCATAAAGTTACATATTTTTCCTTGTCACTTATTAAAATGATTTCTGCATGGATTCTGTCCTGAAATCTTGGAGAGTCCGATAAGACGGTGCACATACATATCTGATTTTTTTCCCTGTAAAACAATGTTGTGTAAGGCTACGTTCACACACTGCGTAATTGGAGCGATTTTTTCGGCTACGCATTTCCCCAAAATCGCATCTGTATCTGTGTTCTAGGCAAAGTGAATGGACTTTCACTTTTGCCATTCAGATGCAGCGTATTTTACAGATGCCTTTTTGGGGGTAGAAAGCGCGTCTTTAAGAAGAATGATCATGTTAATTCTTTTGGCGCTGCATTTCCTCCATAGGCACCATTATAACCAAAAAAAGCGCTGCAATTACAGAATGCTATTCACACAGTCTGCAACTGCAGCGCTTTCTCAGTCCAAAGCGCAGTACTCACAGGATGTGATCTCATATGGGGACGGGAACAGGATGAGGAAAAACAGGATCAGGAAATTCCAGCATGTTAGAACTCCCTGAACCTGTCTCCATGTGAGATCAGTGTGCGCATGGTGTAAAATAAAAGAGATAAACATGTTGTAATGTGTACATGTGAATAAAATTTATTGGGTGGCTGTATATAATGCCCCCTGGTGAGGGCTGCAGAAGTGGATCTAATCCACTACTTTATTGTAATTACTGGCTAAAGACATGTTGGCTTTTGCCAGCAAATCGGGATTTCCTACGCCATTTACGTACTGATCTGTCAAAGGTGGTGAAGGAGCGCAATCTTTTCACATCTCAGTACGTAAGTGGCATAAGGAGCGCGATCTGCGGCTTTGTAACTGGGGAGACACTGGGGTCACCCGAGGACAGCTCAGGTGGCATGGCCTGAGCTGTCTTCGGGTGACCTAAGTTACCCCACCTTATGATACCGCAGTGCTCCGGGCTTTCCTTCAGGGGCCACGGGTACACACACAGATCTGCTGGTAGAGACAAGCAGGCACAGGCTGAGGCGGCGTGAACTGGGGTAACCTCGTCAAAGCCAACATTGCCGGAAGTGAGCGCTTCTCTCGCCTCACTTCGGGCAGTGATTGCTTTGCTGTCATGCTGGGGTCATTGGAGTTCACGCTTGAGATAGCTCAGGCACGAACTCAGATAACCTTTCCCACGGCCAGCAGTTTAACCAGTGCCTGCTTATCTCTACCAGCAGATGTGTGTGTGTCAGCTGATAGAGATGTAGCAGAGCTGAAGAAGATCTTCTCCTGTGGACTATGTCAGAGGGGAGGTTGTTTTCTTCAATAAAGAAGGAGTCACTAATTGTGTTGTTTTTTTTATTAGAAACTAGCTGTGAGCCCGATGCAAATGTATCGGGTGTCTAGAATATGTTTATTGTTTTTTTAAAGATTTTTAAATAATAATCGCATCATCAATAGCAATAATATTAGCAATAGCATTATTATTAGCAGTAATAGCAGTATTAATAGCATTATTAGCAGTATTATGAGCATTACTAACAGTATTAAGAGCATTAATAGCAGTATTAATAGCATTAAGAGCAGTATTAATAGGAGTAATAGCATTACGAATAGCATTAATAGCATTAGTATGTGCATTAATAGCATTAATAATAGCATTAATAGCATAAATGATAGTATTAATAGCATAAATAATAGCATTAATAGCATTAGTATTAGCATTAATAGCATTAATAATAGCATTAATAGCAATATTATTTGCATTAATAGCATTATTATTACCATTAATAGCATAATTATTAGCATTAACAGCATTATTATTAGCATTAATAGCATTATTAATAGCAATAATAGTACTAATAATAGTATTATTATTAGTATTAATAGCATTATTACCATAAATAGCATTAATAATAGCGTTAATAGCATTATTATGAGGAGTAATAGCATTATTAGCATTAATAACATTATTAATAGCATTAATAGAATTAAAAATAGCATTAATAGCATTATTAATAGCATTAGTAGCATGATTATTAGCCTTAATAGCATTAATAGCATTAATATTAGCATTTATAGCATTAATAACATTATTAATAACATTAATAGCATTATTAATAGCATTAATAGCATAAATAATAGAATTAATAGCATAAATAATCGCATTAATAGCATTAGTATTAGCATAAAGAGCATTAATAGCAATATTATTAGCATTAATAGCATTTTGAATAGCATAAATAGCATGATTATTAGCCTTAATAGCATTATTAATAGCATTAATAGGATTATTATTAGCATTAATAGCATAATTATTAGCATTAATAGCATTATTATTAGCAGTAATAGCATTATTATTAGCATTAATAGCATTATTAATAGCATTAATAGCATTAATAATAGAATTAATAGCATTAATATTAGCATTAATAACATTAATAGCATTATTAATAGTATGTATAGCATGATTATTAGCCTTAATAGCATTAATAATAGCATTATTAGCATTATTATTAGCATTATTAGCATTAATATTACCATTAATAGCATAATTATTAGCATTAATAGCATTATTAATAGCAGTATTAGCATTAATAATAGCATTAATAGCATTATTAATAGCATTAATAGCATGATTATTAGCCTTAATAGTATTAATAATATCATTAATAGCATTATTATTAGCATTATTAGCATTAATATTAGCATTAATAGCATAATTAGTAGCATTTATAGAATTATTATTAGCAGTAATAGCATTAATAGCATTAATATTAGCATTAATAGCATTAATATTAGCATTAATAGCATTAATAGCATAATTAATAGCATTAATAGCATTAATAGCATTATTAATTGCAAGAATAGCATTATTAATAGCATTAATAGCATTATGAATAGCATTAATACCATAAATAATAGCATTAATAGCATAAATAATAGCATTAATAAAATTAATAGCAATATTATTAGCATTAATAGCATTAAGAATAGCATTAATAGCATGATTATTAGCCTTAATAGCATTAATAATAGCACAAATAGCATTATTATTAGCATTATTAGCATTAATAGCATAATTATTAGCATTAATAGCATTATTAGCATTAATAATAGCATTAATAACATGATTAATAGCATTTAGTAGTAGCAATAATAGCAATATTAATAGCATTATTAGCATTAACAGCATTATTATTAGCATTAATAGCATTAATAATAGCATTAATAACATTATTAATAGCATTAATAGCATTATTGGTAGCATTAATAGCAGTATTAATAGCATTATTAGCAGTATTATTAGCATTAATAGCATTATTATTAGCATTAATAGCATTATTAATAGCATTAATAACATTATTAATATCATGAATAGCATTATTAGTAGCATTAATAGCAGTATTAATAGCATTAATATCATTATTATTAGCATTTTTATTTTATAGCTGTGAGCTGTAGAATATTTTTAACTTTTTTTTAAGATTTTCGCGGCCGCATTTGCCGCAAGTGCAAAACCGCACTTGCCGCACCTGCAAAACCGCACTTGCCGCACCTGCCACATGTCCCCCTATACTTTCTATGGAGATTACCGCAACCGCGCCGCAAGTGTAACCGCATCTGCCGCGTTTGCCGCATAAGCGTTACACTTGCGGCGCGGTTGCGGTAATCCCCATAGAAAGTATAGGGGGACTTGCGGCAGGTGCGGCAAATGCGTTTTTTGCACTTGCGGCAGGTGCGGCCGCGAAAAAAACCGCGGCTGACTGCGGTTTTTTTCACGGCCGCACTTGCCGCAAGTGCAAAACCGCACTTTCCGCACCTGCCGCAAGTCCCCCTATACTTTCTATGGGGATTACCGCAACCGCGCCGCAAGTGTAACCGCATCTGCCGCGTTTGCCGCATAACCGTTACACTTGCGGCGCGGTTGCGGTAATCCCCATAGAAAGTATAGGGGGACTTGCGGCAGGTGCGGCGGCTCAGGCAGCGACTCGCAATGGCCTCGCGGCCATTGCTCGCGCTACACAGCGACTCGCAATGGATCCCCATAGAAAGTATAGGGGGACTTGCGGCAGGTGCGGCGGCTGAGGTAGCGACTCGCAATGGCCTCGCGGCCATTGCTCGCGCTACATCAGCGGTAAATCGCTAACTTTGTGGCCGAGCCTCTGGTTCTATTTTTGGCCAGCGACTTGCAATGGCCGCTTCGCGGCCATTGCTCGCGTGTGGTGACGTCACAGAGTGACAAAGCCACGGTCTTTTCGGGGTCCGACACGGAAGTGCCTACGGCAATTATATAGTAGATAAAACACAACACAGAGCAAAATATTTTTATGTTTACTAGAAATTCATAGTAGCCATGTCTAATATTGCTGTGACACCATGAATTTAGGGCTTAGTGCCAGCTTATAATACAAAGCTGGCCCTAACCCCATTATCACCCAGCAAGCCACCCGGCACAAGGGCCGCTGGAAGAGTCGGATACAGCGCAGAAGATGGCGCTTCTATGAACGTGCCATTTTTTGCGGCAGCTGCGGACTGCAATTCGCAGCAGGGGGGAGCCAGAAAGCTTGGACCACCCTGTGCTGAGGTTTCCAGCCCCCAGCTGCCTAGTTGTACCTGACTGGAAACAAAAATATGGCAAAGCCCACGTCAATTTCTAAATTATTTAATGAAATTCATGAAATAAAAAATGGCTTCCTTATATTTTTAGTTCCCATCCAGGTACAAATAGGCAGCTGGGGGTTGGGGGCAGCCCATACCTGCCTGCTGCACCTGGCTGGTATGCAGAAGAATGGCGAAGCCCACGTCGATTTTATTATTTTTTTTTTTTTTAAATTTAGAAAAAACAAACACATTTAGGGATCACATCTTTATTAACCCCTCAACCCTCATCTCTGGTAAACACTCTTGGCCCTGCTTCATCAGAGACCAAGGGGATGAACACAGCTTCTATCCCCGTGGTCACTGAAGGAGAGCCCGGAGTGCTGTGGCATCGTTAGGAGAGGTAATAACTCAGGTCACCCGAGGACAGCTCAGGTCTTGCCACCTGAGCTGTCCTCGGGTGACCCCAGTGTCTCCCCAGTTACAATGCCGCAGATCGCACTCCTTACGCCCCTTATGCACTGAGCTGTCAGAAAATTGCGCTCCTACGTAAATGGCGTAGGAAATCCCAATTTGATGGCAAAAGCCGACATGACATTAGACAGGGATTACATTAAAGTAATGACTTAGATCCACTCCTGCAGCCCCTCAGCAGGTGCGCCCACATTATATACATCCACCCAATCTGCACCATATAACATAGGGCACAAGTCTTTCTTGTGAGGCGGGGTATCTAATAACTTAGGTCTCCTCTGAGAAGACAGGAATTTACCTCAAGGACCTTTCTTTTTCTCAACAATCTCTATCACTGTCATTTAAGTGCACAATGCAGAAAAAAATGCATCATGAATGCAATGGGTTTTGTCACCTGCTCAAAAAAGCGGATTCTCAAAATTCAGGAAAAATGCAGCAAAAACGCAGCGTGAACATAGCTTAATGATATGTTAACATGGGATCTACAAATTGATCTTCAACCTCAGTTACATATCAGTTAAGATAGTGCCGGAGGAACAGACTGGACATGTGAAGGTACTGCTGGACTTGTCTTTGAAAGAGCCATACACATATAAAATTAGTTTAAGGTGCGAAATCCTGCTAACAGTTTCCATTTAAATGGAAATAAACACCCATCCATAGATGGCTATTTTGGGGCAGTTTCACCTCTTCAGTACAGATTAGAGTATTAGTTAGTGGGATGAGATGCATTTCATGGTGGGGGTTACTAATATAAATGTCATCTCTCATTGAGCACTGATAGATTCCGCTATTCATCACAGCATATATTTAAGGAATATGTTTTGAGGCCAAACATGGAGTGTGAACTCAGTCTTAGGCTGTGGTCACAGTTGCCATGCGTTTTTTTTAGTGCTTTAACAAAACTCATGCGTTTTTTCATGTCAGCATGAGTTTTTTAAGGTGTGTGATGGCTCCCTGCGTTTTTGGCTGCGTTTTTAAATCTGCACCTAAAAATAGTGCTTGTAGTATTTTTTTGTGCGTTTTGAAAAACGCGTGCGTTTTTGTAGAAAACGCATGCGTTTTTATAACATGGGCCTCTATGGGAAACGCATGCAAAAACGCATGGTACATTAGTAACTTTTAGTGCCATTCAAAAACGCATGCGTTTCCCATAGGAGCCCATGTTAAAAAAACGCATGCGTTTTCTGAAACGCATGTGTTTTTTTTAACATGGGCTCCTATGGGAAACGCATGCGTTTTTGAATGGCACTAATTGTACTTGCGTTTTTGCATGCGTTTCCCATAAGGCCCCATATTAAAAAACGCATGCGTTTTTGGAAAAGCTCCAAAAACGCATGGGACTGTCACACATGCTTTGTGGCTATTAGGGCATGCGTTTTTTAACATGGGGCCCTATGGGTGCGTTTTTTACATGCGTTTTTGAAAACGCAGGTCTCCAAAAAACGCATGTGAAAAATGCTACTGTGACCCCAGCCTAAAACTGTAATCAAAGCTTTAATTTTTATTTCATAAATTAATAGTTCAATAAGTATATAATAGTATAAGTAACTTTGTAATATATCTTATCAGACAAATCTGCTTACAGAATTGATCAGTCATTATCAAAATTTTCAATTCTGCGGAAAAATCTGTTTTCAGTGTACACTTTCCCATTACTGAGATAGGAGATGGCAGAGGTTATTGGTGAGATTCTAAGTAGATAGAAGAGAGAGGATGGGTGGAGCTTTAGCTCCTCCCTCTGCCTCTAGCTCCTCCCTCCTGCCATCACATACAATCTCCTCAGTAATGACTGCCATTTCCTATCTCTGTAATGGGAAAGTCTTAACTGAATACAGATTTTATCTCAGAATTGAGAATTTTGATAACGACTCATCAATTTTGGCAGAAAAATAAACTAATTTGTCTGATATGATAAATTACAAAGTTACTTATTTTCATGTGTACTATTGATTTTTGAAATAAAAATTGAAACTAAGGTTACACTTTAAGGCCACGTTCAGTAATTAGTCAGTTGTTTACCTCAGTATTAGCCAAAACCAGGAGTGGAACAATCAGAGGAAAAGTATAATAGAAACGCGTCACCATTTCTGTATTTATCACCCACTGCTGGTTTCAGCAAAAACTCCTAAGGTAAAAATGTCCCCAAACACTCAGTGTGTGAACGTGGCCTACTAGTGCCTGTATTTGTCACCGCCACTACCATTAGAACTGTGCTGCTAAAGAAGGAAATCCAGAGCTTGGTCATCATCATAAGAGGATTGTAGATGGTGCCAAAGATCCGATATTGGCAAACTATATTCAAGACATTTACTCTGTGAACACTACAGAGATCAGTTCCTAATAGCCGATGAACAGATGGAGTGGAGGAGATTTTAGAATTTTTAGCTTGGAAAACCTAACTAACATCAGCTTCACTTGATAAACAGCTTTGTGCACTCTTTTATCGGGGAAAACTTACAGACATGACCCCTGATTCTTTATTGAATTTTCTTTTTTGTCTTGTAGTATCCGTCTCTGGTGTTTTAAAATTAAAGCAACAAGAAAAAAGTATTTGCCGATTATGACCAAATAAGTAGCAATAAATAGTGCTGTTAAAAACACAGGGTACTTGGTACATACCTTTTTTGCAAAAAGTGTATTAAGCCATCCCACCTCGTCAAGGTGACCCATTTCGGTGGTACGGTCCCTACTCTAACTGTATTATGCCCTGCCACTGTGCCCACTGACCTGATAGTAAGCAGGATGCAGAGTGTGACCGGGTCCCAAAATGGACTCACAGAAATGGGGTGTATTATAACTGTTCTGCTCAGTAAAGGGAAGGGTGGGGTTCTACCTGACTTGCCAGGAGACAAGTAGCTGAATGGAAATACAGAAAAACCTGAGTCAGAGCAAGCTTGTGTGAACATGCCTGTAGAGCATGTTCACACTGGCCACCAGATAGACTGAAACAAAATTAAAATTGAACTATTTAGGTTAGATTTTTTGACTCCAGCAGGGTTTTGAAACATAAATGCAGAGAATTCAGTGACATTTTCAAATGATGAGTTAGACTAAAATATAGATAAGAAAAACCATGGCCACTTTGTCGAGGAATAAGACAGACAAAACCAAGTAAAGTTAACTTAAAAAAGGCACATATTAACTACTGCATAAGACACAAACATACAAGTCATTATTAAAATTATCGCAGCCAAAATGTAAATGTTCTATAGCAAAAAATAGACCCAGTAAGTGCACCCACGAGCCAAATTCAATGTTTATTAGTTGTATTTCATGGAAATCTCAATGGGACTTTTGACAAAACAGCACAATTAATTGCCAAATTGTACATTTAGTGTTTCCATCCAAGAATTTAGAGACACATCGGTCCTTTGAATGTTCGTCTATATGATTGTCGTCTCAACAAAATATCCACAGACCAGAACATTTTACGCAAAGTTTTCTCAATGATTCATAAAAATAATAAAGAAATATGTTCCAGACTTTTGGCTGCTGCCTACTAGAAGACAGTCAGAATTATCTGTAGTTATTACATTGTGTAAAGCCATATTATATTATTTATATATATGTTTATGTACATATACAGTCGTGACCAAAAGTGTTGGCTCCGTTGAAATTGTTCCACACAATGAAGTATTTCTCCCAGAAAATTATTGCAATTACACATGTTCCATGTTTATTCTCTTGAGTATTGGATAAAAACAAAAAAATTTGAAAAAAGACAAGTTGTACACGATTTCACACAAAAACCCCAAAATGGGCCGGACAGTCTTTCAGCACCCTCAACTTAGTATTTAATTGCACACCCTTTGGAATAAATAACTAACATCAATCACTTCCTACAATCATCTGCAACCTTCTTGCACCTCTCAACTGGAATTTTGCACCACTCTTCTTTTGCAAACTGCTCCAGGTCTCGCATATTTGATGGTGTCTTCTCCTAACAGGAATTTTAAGATTTATCTACAGGTGTTCAATGGGATTTAGCTCTTTACTCATTGCTGCCACTTCAGAACTCTCCAGCACTTTGTTTCCATCCATTTCTGGGAGCTTCTTCAATTGTTTTGGATCATTCTCCTGCTGGAAGACCCATTACCTAGAATGAATGCAAACCCAGCTTTCTGACACCAAAACCCAAAACCCTGTGGTAATTTTCAGATTTAATGAATACATCTCTCTCTGGAACAATTTCAAGGGTGTCAACACTTTTGGTCATGACTGTGTGTATATATATATATATATATATATATATATATATATATATATATATATATATATAATATATATATTTATATATATTATATATCCGCCTACATATTAAATCTTTGTGGCTGGGGCCCCTTTTAAAAGCATTTAATTAAATAAAATTAGTTGTCAGAGTGATGCCATCAGTGCTCAACGTCCTCTGTTTAATGACCTTATGTACATCAATGATATCATATATTAAATTTAATGTATATATTTAAATGATATAGTTTTAATTAATGGCAGAAGAGGGTATGAAGGTACTATGGGGGACAGGTCGGAAGATAATTTCACCATAAGTTAAAGGAGGGATTTCTATAACCAGAAATACATGACATCACGGTGTGTAGGAATAAGTGGCCATGTTACCCACAGCAATTGGTCTCTTGTTGTTTCGTCCTAATTTATTTGTCAGGATGATAACTAGCCAATAATGGAAACATTTAGGTGAAGACTTCAGCCTCTTATGAAGGGAACGAACGGACGAGCAAGTTCCTGTGGACATGGTGACTATATGAAGACGTCTACCCTTTGACTTCCTTTCTTCTTGAACACGGGGCCTTTTCCATTTGGTGTTGGTGATTCCGTCAATTTAACAATCACTGGATCTTTCTTGAACTTCACTGTAAACCTAGAATCGGAGCAGACGCTTAAAGTCTAGTTACGCAAAAATACACGAGATATAAACTACAGTGAAACCTTTCTGAGGCAATCACTCAAAACTGCAGTAAAATGAAATTCCAAAGGCCGGTTTCTCTCAAAAAGAGGTACATATATGATACATAGGATGTAAGGAGATCCATGCTAGAACAATCTGGTCTAGATTATAGGTGGTCATCACAAAAGAGAGGTGTCACCAAATCATCACATACAGAAGCAGAAAATAGAAGAAATGGCAGCACTCGCTGGCAGTTGGATCATCAATTTTATTTCATATGTGCTTCATCAAAAACCAGTAAGGGTCATCAGGCCAAACATTGAGGGGAGGGAGAGGACCGTGGAGTGCCCAAGAGGATGATGATCGTTTTGTTCATTGGAACTTCAACCGTTGAAGTTCTAATGAACGAAATGATCGTTGTCCTCCTGGGCACCCCACTGTCCTCTCCCTCCCCTCAATGTTTGGCCTGACGACCCTTAAGGTACCGTCACACGGAGCGACGGGGCTGGGGATGTCGGCGGCGCCTGGCGGGAGCGCGCACGTTTTTGGTGCCCCGCCAGCGTCGCCGTCCCCCATTTACACGGGGCAACATCTCCAGCCCCGCGCCGGCGAGCTGTCAGGTGACATCGCCGCCGGGGTGTCTGAAAAAGCCAGCGGCGATGCAGAACAATGGGAGCCTATGGCTCCCATTGCCTGACAGGTCGCCGGCGGACGGTTACATGGGGCGATGTGTGCACATCGCTCCAAATCGGTCGCCTGGTTTCAGAGCACTGCTCTGAAACCAGGCGACCTCCAGGCGGCGCCAACATCGCCCCTTTACATGAGGCGATGTAGGGGCGATGTCGCCGCTGATAGGCCACGCCTCTACATCGCCTATGTAATAGGCGGCGATGTCGCCCCATCTGACGGGGCCTTTACTGGTTTTTGATGAAGCACATATGAAATAAAATTGAAGATCCAACTGTCGGTGAGTGCTGCCATTTCTTCTATTATCTGCTGATGTGAACACGCCCTTATGCTGGGACCATGGATTGTGCACCTGTGACAGCTTCAGCTTTGCGGGATAGCAATGGTGAAAGTGATGCACATTACTGGACGAGGTGGGTGCCATTTTATTTGTCCATTGTACTAAAGTTTGAATCATCACATACTGAAAAAGACATAATAATAGAAACCAGAATACATCATAGATACATACTCATCAGTAACCTGAAGGTTTAACTTCTTCTGAGTTGTTTCTAGTACACCTTTGTACAATTTCGTCACAATCTCAATGACATTCTCACTATTTAGAAGAATATCTGCTACTGTTCCTCCTTTTGCTCCTGGTGTGGCAGTCTACAACATAAAGAAATATATGAACGCTATAGTAAGAACATCAGTACAATGGATGGATCAGGACTTTATGTATTGTCAGCCATGTGCTGTGGGGGAAGGTATTTTGTGGGTTTTATCAATATATCATAAAAAGCATTATTTCAGGTGTCCAAACTCAAAAAACACATCCCTTGTAGGGATGGGCGAATCTACTCGCTAGGACTCGTTACTCGGCGAGTAGTAAGGGACTCGCAGGACTCGGTACTCGGCGAGTTTCCCAGTGATGACTCGCACGAGTCCAATGCAAATCAATATCAATCCTAGTTTTGTCAGAAACGCTGACAAAACTAGGATTGCCATTGTTTGCATTAGACTCGTGCGAGTCATCACTGGCTACTGTGCCAGTGATAGCAGGGAGACTCGCAAAGTAACTGCTGTTTCTTTGCGAGCCGAGTCCAGTTGTCTTCTCTGTGCAGCTCCAGGGTCCTAGAGCCCGCCTGCTCACAGAGATGTAGCAGTGCTGAGATTATTCTCAGTCTGCTCATTCCCTGTGCATGTAGCAGAGAGGACATCGCGTTTTGGACTACGTCGGACGGAAGAGCCTAATGGCTTTTTTTTTTATTTCAAATAAAAAATTTTCTCTGTGTTTTTTTAACCCTTTATTGGAGATTCTTAGTGGCTGGGTCAAACGTGGCCTGACATTAAGAATCTCGGGCTTAATACCAGCTTGTATAACAAAGCTGGTATTAACCCCTTTATTACCCAGCGTGCTACCGCCACCAGGGCCGCTGGAAGAGCGGGGTTCAGCGCCAGAGGATGGCGCTTCAATGAACGCGCCATCTTCTGGGGCGGCTGCGGGCTGCAATTTGCAGCGGGGGGTGCCCAGAAAGCTTGGGCATCCCTGCGCTGCGGATTCCAGCCCTCAGCTGCTTAGCTGTACCTGGCTAGACATAGAAATTGCGCGGAGCCCCACGCATTTTTTAAAAATTATTTAATGAATTTCAGAGTCAGAGTCAGAATCTCAGAATTTCATGAAATAATTTAAAAAAAATGCGTGGGGCTCCGCGCAATTTCTATGTCTAGCCAGGTACAGCTAAGCAGCTGGGGGCTGGAATCCGCAGCGCAGGGATGCCCAAGCTTTCTGGGCACCCCCCGCTGCAAATTGCAGCCCGCAGCCGCCCCAGAAGATGGCGCGTTCATTGAAGCGCCATCCTCTGGCGCTGAACCCCGCTCTTCCAGCGGCCCTGGTGGCGGTAGCACGCTGAGTAATAAAGGGGTTAATACCAGCTTTGTATTATCAGCTGGCCCTAAGCCCGAAATTTATGGCGGTCACGCCAATATTAGACATGACCGCCATGAATTTCTATTAAATTGTTTTAAAAAAAACACAACACAAAGAAAATTTTTTATTAGAAATAAAAAAAAAAGCCATTAGGGACTCCATCTTTAATTAAAAAAATCCTCTTCCGTCCGACGCAGTCCAAAACGCGATGTCCTCTCTGCTACATCCCCTGTGTATAGATATAGATCTCTATGCACAGGGAATGAGCAGACTGAGAACAATCTCAGCTCTGCTACATCATCTCTGTGCACAGACATTCATGTCTGTACACAGGGATTGAGCAGACTGAGAACAATCTCAGCACTGCTACATCAGGCAGCAGGCAGGCTCTAGGACCCTGGAGCTGGCAGCCAGCACAGAGGAGACAGGACTCTTATCTGTGCGAGTCAGCGATTACTTACAAAGTAAACGAGCAATGCAAATAAATGACAAAACTAGGATTGCTTCAGGCTGAAGCTTCCGAGACACATCTGCGAGTTGTAAATCTCACACTACTCGCTATTACTCGCTTCCCCATTCATTAACATTGGACTCGCTAGACTCGCAACGAGTAGCGAGTCCTGGGCTCGGACTCGCTAGAGTCAAGCGATTCCGAGTAATTTAGGATTCGCCCATCACTAATCCCTTGATACAATGTGGTGTCACTAGACTCTGCCCTCAAACTTTAATTCTGTTTGCCCATTGCCCATATGTGGCCCATCTAGACTCCCCCATATAGTTAGTATATGCCTGAATGGCTTCAAAGAGGGAGATGGAAAGAGTTACAGTCATGAGGGTTATCCCGCGGAAACAAAGGAAAGGGCGTGCTTGATCCTTTTTTCCACAACACCTACCATTGGTAGACCTACTCATTTAGCAGCCAGTGCCACTTACAAAATTGATTGCTAATTTGTAGATAAAGATTATGGGCACCTTTGATATTTTTAAAGGGCTTTCCCATTTTATATTTACTTTAACAAAATTGTTGAGGACCTCATTTTGCGCCACTTTCCAACATACAGGCTCCTCTGGTTTTTATTATTACAGCCTTCCTCACTGATTCCACAGTCCCATAAAATGGCAGCTGACTGAGGAGCTTGTGACCAGATCAGTGCATCAGCTTCCTCCAAATGAAAAACTTTTTGCAAGGGAAAGCTGTTTTTTAATCGGAGGGGAGGGTTATAGACATATCTGATCACAGTCTTCTCCATCAGTGGCCATTTTAAGAAAAAGAGAACTGTGCAGTCTGTGAGGAAGGCTGTAATATCAAGAATCAGAGGAGAACCTGCAATATTTGTATATTAGAAAGTGCCACAAAATTATTTCCCCAACATGTTTGTTAAACTCGAGATAAAGTGAACAACCCCTTTAATTATTTACCAAAGCCAAATTTAATTGCACATAACTAGTGGTTTCTAGACAAGCACTGGAAGCTTAAAGCAGTCTACAATTCCTAGGTGAACACAGGACACTCTTAGGGCATGTTCACCCCATCAGTGTTTGCAGCATTTTGGACGTATCATGTTGGCGCTACATCCAAACCGCTGCATTGTACAGTACATGTACAGTGGATGGGATTTAGAGAAATCTCGTGCCCACCATGCTTGTTTTCTTCGCAGCGTAAACTGTCCTGCGGGCGGCTTCCTGGCCATAAGCATATAAATATATTGCTGTGGAGTCGGAAGTGATCTCGACGCGTGAATACAGGGAAAAGTTGCCATGCCCCAAACACTGACCATGGGCATAGTGCAGCTACGTTCAACCGCGAAGATCACAGGCTTCCCCACAGGAGAAGAGACACTGTCCAGGGCGCATTGTCTCCAGACTGTGCGGACATAGCCTTACATTAAGCTTTATATGCACCAGCTCTCTTAGGGTGCCTTCACCATGCGGTGTGATCCGGTCCGGGGCTGTCCAAGATGACCCTGACATCCGCGGCGCCCGCGATCCTGACCTATCAGCAGCGGGAGCTGCGTGCAGCTGCACACCGGACCGGAGGGCATATTAGTCCCCCAGTCCTGTGTGCTGATCCGGTCCGCGGCTGTCAGGGTCATCCCGGACAGCTCCGGACCGGATCGTGCCGCAGTGTGAAGGCACCATTACAATTGAGTTTGTCTTGTGCCTGCTAGGCCTTTTTTGCAGAAATTAGAAGTGTGTTACCCCTGGTTGCAGCATATTGCCTGCAGGACTTAGGGTACCTTTACACACGGCTACATTTGTAGCTTGTCACCAGGTAACTTACTGGTTGCAGTGAAATCATGGATACATGGCTCTATCTTGTTGCTATGTACAAATGGAATCATGTATCCATGATTTCACTGCAACCAGTAAGTTACCTGGTGACAAGCTACAAATGTAGCCGTGTGTAAAGGTACCCTAAGTGTACCTTTACACACGGCTACATTTGTAGCTTGTCACCAGGTAACTTACTGGTTGCAGTGAAATCATGGAGACAAGGTTCTATCTTGTTGCTGTGTACAAATGGAATAATCTCTCCAAGATTTCACTGCAACCAGTAAGTTACCTGGTGACAAGCTACAAATGTAGCCGCGTGTAAAGGTACCCTAAGGTATAGGGAAAAACAAACATTAGTAACAATAACTATTCTTTGTCTAGTCCTGCTCTGTCGTTAGCTATATGGCTATTTGTAACCACACAGATAATGCACTACTTGCCCTGGTTGACACTCTGTATTCTTGTAGATGGTCGCAATGAGCATTTGCTCTGCTTTATTATGTGTACATTTATTTAGATTCCATAATTTTAGTATAGAAACATTATTACTTTTAGTGTTTAAAGTCAATTGTGTGATATGATTTATAGAGCTTAATATGAAATAAACCTTAATGGCCACTTTACACACACCAACTTATCTGTCCAACTTCTGAACAACTGATGGTGGGTTTACACGTTGCGATATCGGCGTCCAACTCCGACCAAAAGTCACGTGGTTCGTGCGTTGGACCCGATATCATTCATGCGTTGTACGGTGTGAACATCCAATACGATGCAGGAACGATGACAAACCGATATCGGGGGTCAAATGAGCGTGCTATTCAACCGCCCGATATCGGATGCCGGTTGGAGCCGGATCGTGCTGTGTGACAGCCCAACTCCGATGTGCAGTGCAACGTCCTCCATTGACTCACATGTTAAATGGTCGTTCCTGGGTCTGGGGGGCGAAGACATCGTAGGGACGTTGTAGCACGATATCGCACTGTGTAAACCTTCGATGCGATTCTTTGAAAACCGGGCACAAAATGCGCGCTCCCGCGCCGTTGGATACGATATCGGAAAGATATTGCAACGTGTAAACCCACCATTACTGGTTGCAGTGAAATCATGGACATATTGTTCCATTTGTACACAGCCACAAAATGGAGCAATGTGTCCATGATTTCACTGCAACCAGTAAGTTGTTCAGAAGTTGGACAGATAAGTTGGTGTGTGTAAAGTGGAACTAACACTTTGATCAGAAGCCGACACGCTAAACAGTACCTGGGTCAGCTGAATTACGAACAGACCATCATTGAACATGCTCACTGCCACACTGGCTATCTCATCAGTTTTCACAATTGTCTTCACTTGACCTTTAGAATCGGCAAGAGCAACCTGTGTTTTTGTTAGTAACAACATCATGGCTGTTCCCTGAAAGAAAAAAAAAAGATATATAACTATAAGGCAATCTTCCTTAATTTTGTGAAAATCTAACCTCCAGATTTCCGTATTAGGATATGGACACACATCAGAGTGTAAAAACTGTCCAATTCTCGGGTCCTAGAGTCGGACGAGTGTCATCTGACTTTTGGTCAGTGTGGCTTGCGAGTGCTGTCTGAGTGCAATCCATTTTTTTCCTCAGCAGCTAGCTACTGTATAATCATTTACAGGTGCATTTCCTACAGTTGTCTGAGCTACAGAATGGTAATGTATCAAGTAAAACTCACATCAGACTCAGATGGTGCGAGTGTGGTCCGAGCGCAATCCGTATTTTTTGTTGGACCCATAGACTTGCATTGGCGAGTCTCATCCGTGACTCGCATAGAATGGCAACATGTTGCGATTGACTTGCAATCCGAGAATCGGATGCGGAAAAAGCATATGAGACTCGGAAATCTGCTCTCGGACATTAGTTAACATTGGTCCGAGACCAATGCGATTTTTCCACACAGTAAACTCGGACGAGTTTCACTGATGTGTGTCCGAGCCCTTATTCTTTGTATTTTAGGGGTTGTTTAGTTTGAAAACTCATTGTAATATAATGCTAGTCACTTAAAAAAAGTTGTACATTTTAATAGATCTTAGAATAAAAATAAGTTTCATAATTGGATGTGTTAAAAAATAATGTTCCTGTTCCGAGATATTCTTATAAATGTGACCCTGTATAATGTATGTGTCCGACCATGCAGGAACAGGTCGTATATACCACAGCACCTGGGCAGGGGAGGAAGTAAGAGAGTATGCAGAAATTACTGCAGGGGATCTCAGAATAAAAGAGTATACATAAATTACAGCCGGGGATCACAGCATATAAGACTATACAAATATTACAGCTACTGATCACAGAATATAAGAGTATTCAGACATTACAGTCAGGGATCACAGCATATAAGACTATACAAATATTACAGCTACTGATCACAGAATATAAGAGTATACAGACATTACAGCTGGGGATCACAGAATATAAGAGTATACAGACATTACAGCTGGGGATCACAGAATATAAGTATACAGACATTACAGCCGGGGATCACAGAATATAAGTGTATACAGACATTACAGCTGGGGATCACAGAATATAAGAGTATACAGACATTACAGCTGGGGATCACAGAATATAAGAGTATACAGACATTACAGCCGGGGATCACAGAATATAAGAGTATACAGACATTACAGCCGGGGATCACAGAATATAAGAGTATACAGACATTACAGCTGAGGATCACAGAATATAAGAGTATACAGACATTACAGCCGGAGATCACAGAATATAAGAGTATACAGACATTACAGCCGGGGATCACAGAATATAAGAGTATACAGACATTACAGCCAGGGATCACAGAATAAAAGAGTATACAGACATTACAGCCAGGGATCACAGAATATAAGAGTATACAGACATTACAGCCGGGGATCACAGAATATAAGAATATACAGACATTATAGCCAAGTATCACAGCTGATTCTTTCTGTGATGTAAAGCAAGTTTTTAAACTGCGTATTTTGCTGCGCTTTTTTGCGCGCGCTTTTTGCCGTGTTTTTCAGCCGCGCAAAAAAGCGCAGCAAAATACTCCGGGGCTTTCACACACTGCGCTTTCTTTACCCCAGAAAGCACAGTGATGTCACAGAGGGGAGGATGAATCCTGCTTCCTCCTCCCCTCTGTGACAGCCCCATTAGATTTCTCAGTGCAATCCTGACAGTGCGCACCATGCGAATTCACAAATCTGTAATCACATAGAGTGACTGCAGACTTTTATGCCAAACCTGGACAACCCTTTTACAATGCATCCACTTTGCCAATACAGTAAAGTGCCATGGATAAGATACAGAAACACAACATATGAACTTGGACTAGATCCACCTCTAGGATTGCCATCTTTTAGTCTGAATGGAGAGCAGTGATAATGATACTGCAGACGTCATTTATACATCAGCATTGCCTTGACAGGTTGAGTATTCATGTTCCTTACACACTGTACAGTAACATAACAAACCTTTCCATCAGTTTTGCTTATTCTTTGCACGTTGGATGCTACATCTATCCTTCCTTGTACCATAGAAGACAGTCTTTGCAGTTTAGGGTTTTTCTGGATCCCCACTGAATCACCTAGGAATGGTTTTGGAAGACTAGAAAGAAGCAAAACACTTATATTATACTTGTGCCAAAAAAAGAATTCAAATATAATTGAGACCAGTGTAATATTATTATGCCCTTGCCTAATAATATAATATAGTAGTTAGATTTATTCTTTGTTAAGGCCGCTTTACACACACAGATATCTGTGACCAACTTCTGAACAGATCTCTGGTTGCAGTGAAATCATGGACACATTGCTCCATTTTGTGGCTGTGTACAAATGTAACAATGTGTCCATGATTTCACTGTAACCAGAGATCTGTTCAGAATTGGTCACAGAATTGGTGTGTGTCAAAGGGCCTTTACTTCCCAGATACTGACCTGGACGGATAGGACTTCTTTTTGCCTTTAAAGAGTTCGCTGGCAGTTAGTTTATCTTGAAGCATAGCCCTGCGTTCAGGGTTCAGAGTCTGTCTGTATCTTTTACACTAGGCAAAAATAAAAAGATAATAAAATATGAACAATGGTGACATATCAAAGTGCAAACTTATTCAATAAAAAATCCATAATAAATTAATTTCTTAGTGTTTTACACTGCAATCCTAAAAAAAACCTAGATACAGGGGAGGACTGAGAAGAATCTGGGCCTCCGGGCATAGAAGACTATGGCGTCCTTCTAGCCGCTATGCCATAACTTAAATTTTAATAGTATGCCTCGCACCACTCCAGCTTCTTGTTTCAGCACTGGGTGAGGGTGAGGGACCACTCAGACCAGTGTTGTATTATCAGGCAGGGCACACTGGTGCGAGTCCCCCGCACCTAACTCGCATTGCGAGCCAGAAGCGTGTGTAGTCGCAGCATGCTGTGACTGCACGCGATTCTGACGCACGTGAGCACCATGCAAGTGTATGGGGGTGAGATTTTCTCGCCCCATACACCACACAGTGCGAGTGTGGAGCAAAAAACGTATTAAACTCGCCCGCTGTCAAAAGCGGCAAGTTTAAAATTTCCCGCTTTGCCGTTACAGTAAGCTATCATCTTGTACCGCTGATTGTGACCGCACAGATGCTGCATATGCAATTTAACCCCACAAAAGATTCAAAAGCGCCCAGCAGCTGGGTGCTTAGTAATCATCTTGAACCGCTGACATAGCAATACAAGATGATTACTTACTGTACCGGCAAAGCGGGAAATTTAAACTCTGTGGCTTTGACAGCCGCAGAGCTTTACTCTCCCAACAAATGCTGCCCGCGGTCATTCAGGACCACGGACAGCATCACAATCACGCAACACACATGCACTCACACCTCACAACATCACAGCATACATAGCATACTAACTACAGCCAGCCACACCTCACACACACAAACCGCACCACACTCCGCACCACACACACCCACAAAGACGCACAGCACTCGCATCACTATTGTGTATCAAAAACGCACGTTTTTGACGCATGATAGTGTGCCTCCAGCCTTAGTCCGAGTCACCGGCCCCTAGTTTTATACTCACCCTCCAGTGTTTTCAACTTTTCTCTACGTTGCTCTGGCCCCGCAGCGTTAACTTGTGATTCTAACTTCTGACTGGCTGGAAGTCAGATGTTACGTCACAAGCACTCAATGCATCTCTATGTGAGTCAGAATGAGGCCAGAATGAGGCTCTCATAGACTTGAATCAAAAAATTACCTCGGGCTCACTCCATGAAACACTGGAGTGGTGCTTTAAATGGTGCTAAGTAATCAAGAGACTGTGGGTCTTTGGGCATTGACTTAATTCCAAAATAGTCAATTCACCCTTTGCTGAGAGTGACGCTTTTCCGCCACTGTGAACGACTGTAATGCAATTATCCATTATCCATGGAGGTGATTTTAAATGACATATTGTAGTCGTCACACTAACGTTATCGTTCTATTACATCCATAACATGCTGCATAACTTTTATAGGTACAATAACGTTTTTATTTTAGGGCGCTTTTCAATAAAATAATAATCATTAGCCAATGAGTGACTGACACCAGCAGAAGAATTCCTTCAGAATGTATTGTTAGTATCTCACCTTCCAACGCTGGAATAGTTCATTAATTCTTGATTTACACCAATAAGAAACTTGTATTTGGGAGGTTCCCAAGACTTGTTTGTTGGAGACATTGATGGCAGGTTGTTTTTTAGTCCTAAGAAATACCTTTGAAGCTGAGAAATAAAACAGAAAGAAAATATATTGTAAAAAGCATATGTGTAATGTGTATTTTACCTATACTATGACACTGGCTGCAAGATCTTTGTCTAGCTTGAAAAGCCCCGAGACTGGTAATTTTTCTAAATATCATCTACTATCAAAAATTCTTTGACGTAAATCTTAATGCCCTCCGAAATGGCCTGCCTTTCGAAGAGTGGGATCCTGGCATGACCCTCTTACAGCAAAGAGAGCATGATATTGCTTTCTGCACTAACCCAGCACTGACACATACATTACTGAGCTGTTACTGAGCAGTTATTGCTCTCATAATGCTCATTAAAAGTTGATGAGAAGGACGGGTATAAATTGCGAGAACTCATATGTGGGTTACCACACCATCATTGTGCCAATATGAACAGATCTGTTGCAGGAATCATGGGCACATTACATGTACACGCCACAAATGGAACTATGGTCATGTTTCACTGCAACCAGTTGTTCAGATATGTACAATGATTGGTTGTAACCACAATAAGGTTTTGCTGTTTAGGCTCGGACACACTCATCCGAGTTACATCCAAGTTTGACGGACGAGACTCGGAGCAGACTGGAGCAGTGACCCTGAACGGCTGCTCTCTCTCTGGATTGGGAATGACAACTGCTTGTGTTTCTGTGCAGCATGGCATTCCCCGTTCAGAGAGAGAGAGGCCGTTCAGGGTCACTGCTCCAGTCTGCTCCGAGTCTCGTCCGTCAAACTCGGATGAGTGTGTCCGAGCCCTTAGGCCTGGTTTGTAAATCCGTTCAAAATACGCGCGTGTGATAGAGGCCATTTTTTGGAGCCACGTGTGCATGTGTCACGGAATGTGTAACTTACATGTCCTGTCCATGTGCTATCAATATAACATCCGGATAGCACACAGACAGGATGTCATTGTATACTCACCTCTCGCCAGGGCCGCCTGTTTCTCTCACTTCCTGGTCAAGTGCAGCTGAGAGCAGTGAATATTATATGAATTTAATGAGCGGCCCCAGAAGTGAGAGGAACAGGCAGCGCTGGAGGGAGGTGAGGATGGAACTTTTAAATCTTTGCTCAGTTCCGTGCACACAACTGTCACGCAGTCCTTCAGGACCACGGACCCATTGACCTGAATGGGTCCATGCTGCCGGACAATAATGGTGGGTTTACACACACCAATTTATCTGTTCAATCTCTGAACCAATCTCTGGTTGCAGTGAAATCATGGATACATTGCTCCATGTTGTACACAGCCACAAAATGGAGCAATGTATCCATGATTTCACTGCAACCAGAGATTGGTTCAGAGATTGAACAGATAAATTGGTGTGTGTAAACCCACCATCACAGACGTATCTACATGTGGAGCACACGGACACATGTCTTCTCCACATGGAGACACGACCCATGTGGAAACACAAACGTGTGACAGGGGCCATTGATTAACATGTGTCTCCGTATGTCCATGTCTCCGACATGTGTCTGCACAGACTGCCAGAGATACGGATGTGTGAAAGAGGCCTAACTGTAAAGGTACCTTTACACGCCGCCACAACAGGATGGATACCAACTGCTACTTCACGTGCACGAGCACGGCCAAACGGTTACAAACGGGAAACGCACCCTCTTTACACGCCGCCACAAGGTACGCTACGCTACGCTACATTTACAGCTAGCTACATCGCCGGGTGTCTCAAGTAGCCATCTGTAGCTCAGCGTACTCATTTACACAACGCTACAACAAGCTAATATGGGTGGACCTGGTGCAGCAGGGACAGCACATAGGCGTGCCACAATTGTGGATTACAAGACGTCCGTACGGTGATAGGACAAAGCCAGAACATCATGATTGGGCAGGCATCGCAGGAGGCTGAGTAATACAGCACGCTCGAGCAATTGTGTAGTGTGACTGGTCAGCTCCTTAAATATGCCGCCCTATGCAGCGACTACCATTCGTCATGCAGGAGCTTCCACAATGATCGCAGATGGGGCGCGGTAACACGGAGCCAGGGTGACGCCTTAGCTACATTGCAGCTACATCGCCGGGTGTCCAGAGTTCCCTTCTGTGGGTTCTTTACACGCCGATACAGCTCGCTACAATCGGCGATGTAGCCATCTGTTTATGGGCAGTGCACGGATACAGATGTATCTGTAGCCAGCTGTGTCGTCCCGTCTTCAGACGCCGCTACTACGGGCGATATTGGCGCCACAAGCTACATTTGTAGCCTGTAGCGGGTTGTATGCATCCTGTTGTGGCGGCGTGTAAAGGTACCTTAAGACACACACAGAGGGTTGTAAAATCCAACCGGGCTTGCCAGGATCCCAGAATTCAGAAGTTCAGTCAGCATTACGTTTGCTTCTTGTTAATAGGTAATATGTAGAAAAATTAAATATAAGAACAGCCCGAGATTGGTGATAAGTAATCTTTAAAAACCACTTTGCGCATGTAAAGCTGACCAAATCAGGCAATAGTGCCCACAGTGCTGAATAAAAGGTTGTTTGTTCTTTATTAATTTCTCATCTTCGTTATGGAGATTTTAGATTGTAAACTTTAGGCCATTATTTATGATACGTCCTATGGGGGATTACCAGAGATTTTTTTCTTGTCTAGTGGACATTTTCCCCTGCATGACAAGCATCATGCGGGGGATGGGTAGGAGCTTTCTCCTGTGAGATGTAATGACAGACAGTCTGGCTTTCAACCCTGAGCCCTGCAACTATAGTGTAATATATAGCAAAGCTTAGTATGATTAAGAACAATATCAGCTCTTAGCTCAGAGCAGTAAGTGTGGAGGATGGAGAGTACAGCAGAGCTGACAGTGCTGTGAGAGGAGAGCTGCAGTTACAATAGGTGTTTGTAATGACACTCAGATTAGCTATACTTCCCTCCCCCAGACTGTCTGCTGTGAGATGAAAGCTAGGGTGTTTGTAATGACACTCAGATTAGCTATACTTCCCTCCCCCACGCTGTCTGCTGTGAGATGAAAGCTAGGGGTGTTTGTAATGACACTCAGATTAGCTAAACTTCCCTCCCCCCACGCTGTCTGCTGTGAGATGAAAGCTAGGGGTGTTTGTAATGACACTCAGATTAGCTATACTTCCCTCCCCCCACACTGTCTGCTGTGAGATGAAAGCTAGGGGTGTTTGTAAAGACATTCAGGACTGCTCTACTCTAAACTGAAGCAGCAGAGAACAGGACAGTATCATTACATCTCAGGAAAAAGTATGTTCTCCTGACCTTCGTGGGGGCGTGTTCTTTTTCTTCCTGCATAATTCCTCCCTGCTTATGATTGGTCGACATCATGCAAGGGAAAAGATTCAAGCCCCTACAACAAAAATCCCTGGTAAATCTTCATTGGGATTATCATAAACTATAACCTAAACTTTACAAGATCTCCACAACAGAGATGAGAAATAAGAAAATTAAATTTTCATTTCTTCGTAGCTGTGCACATTCCATGATGTGGGCAGTTTAACACTAGTAAAAGGTCCTCTTGAAACTCTTTGACTCTGAGTCATCAAAGCTGTCATGAAAGAAAAAAATTGGAGTAAAAAGCTTTAAAAGTTCTCAAATATTTGACGGAATTAGAAGTTTTGCTAAATTTGGCGACTTTTCCTGTTTTCATGCCAATTTCAAGCAGCTCTGTCAAAATGAGCTCCATTTGGGTGTGTGTCCCAGCACACTGCTACTCTCCGATGAGTGCTAATTGTATCAGATTTTGTAAGGACATGCCCCTTTTGACAAGAGGAATAGTAAAATCCACTGGTCAATTTACTCACTTTTAAGTGGACACAATACAAAAATATAAG
This sequence comes from Allobates femoralis, assembly GCA_033576535.1. Lineage (NCBI taxonomy): Eukaryota > Metazoa > Chordata > Amphibia > Anura > Aromobatidae > Allobates > Allobates femoralis. The sequence continues at coordinate 619,364,462 of JARQOC010000002.1, forward strand.
AAACAGTAGCCAAAGCTAGAGCTGTCCATAGGTTGTGTAATGTATAGCACCTCAGTTCCATAGAAGTGAACTGGGCTAATCTGAAATACTTTGGACAGAAGCAGTGCTGTTCATCTTTTAAAGAAACAATCATGTTTTCTCATCAGCATTATTAAAAGTGTGATTAAGAAACAGCTGTTTACGTTTGATATAAGATGGAGTTTTCTCTTTACGATTTTATTACGACAATACCCAACTATTAGCAGAAAAACTTACAATCCTCAGGTAGATAAAGTTGGCAATTTTCCTTGTTGCACCGGATCGGAATTTTTTGCCGTATTCCTTTCTCACCTGTAGAAAGCCGTTATCACATGAGTTGCATACTTCATATTTTCTATGTGTTCAAACTTCAAAAATAATTGTAGATTTTTTTTACAGTCACACACTACAAGGACAAAAATATTACGACACTCCATTTCATCATTGAATTCAGGTTTTTCATTAAGTCCTATACTTAAAAATTTATATATATACAGTGCGTTGTGAAAGTATTTGGCCCCCTTGAACTTTTCAACCTTTTGCCACATTTCAGGCTTCAAACATAAAGATATACATTCTAATTTTTTTGTGAACTGCTGTTCACAAACGCTCTCCATCCAACCTCACTGAGCTCCAGCTGTTTTGCAAGGAAGAATGGGCAGAATTTCAGTCTCTCGATGTGCAAAACTGATAGAGACATATCCCAAGCGACTTGCAGCTGTAATCGCAGCAAAAGGTGGCGTTACAAAGTATTAACTGAAGGGGGCCGAATAATATTGTACGCCCCACTTTTCAGTTTTTTATTTGTTAAAAAAGTTTAAAATATCTAATAAATTTCGTTCCACCTCACGATTGTGTCCCACTTGTTGATTCTTCACAAAAAAATTAGAATTTATATCTCTATGTTCGAAGCCTGAAATGTGGCAAAAGGTTGAAAAGTCCAAGCGGGCCGAATACTTTCACAAGGCACTGTATATATATATATATATATATATATATATATATCTTGTTCTAAAAAGCTCATAGATACTAGCATAGACCTCGAGCAAGACTGGGATGTGAGTACAACTTGTGTTTAAATGAATCTAATTTCTTTTAGCGCTGAAGAGGTTAAAGATTATCCTTGCTGGCTGTTTCTTGTGGCCTTTAATCTCAAGAGCAACTCTTTTGTGACCACTGCCCTCCTCTATAAAAAGTCACGTGTATTACAATCTGACGCCGGTTATAGATTCCCTTTCTATGCTGACCACTCTGGAAAGAGCCAGTTGGAGCGCTGTGACAATTGTAGCTCTAGTGTTTTACTGCATTGGAGGAGTTTGGAGTGTTTTTCCTTTTGTGTCTATTTTCCCTCTGTCTGTCTTCCCCTACTTGTGTTGTATTATTGCAGTGGTGCTGGACTCCACACTAGCTAGAGTAAGTGAAGGGCAAGCCACGGTCTAGGCACTTGATGGCAATGGGCAATGGGGGCAAGGACCCGTATGGAGACGTTAGGATGACCTCTCTCTTTTCGCTATTGTCAGGGCCTTCCTCCTTTTTCTGGTCGTCATAATGGGAGACCCAGACAATGGGGTTTAGGGCTCTGCCCTCCGGAGGTCACACTAGGTACTACAAGTTTGTAGACACCGCCTCCTCCGCTTATAAACCCCCACCGTAGGAGACATCCTCAGTTTTAAACTTAGTGTGCTCGGAGGATCACGCTTTGCTTGCACTTCACTGCATTCTCACAGCTTACGTGATGGCGTATGAAGACAAGGTAAAATGGTCCCGCTCGGGACCCCCGACAGCCTCCCCGCTCACCCTCTGCGGAACACGCTGGTGGAGGTACCGGAGGGCTTTTAGCCTGGACACTTCAGTGTTCTCCCGGTACGCTGTCGCGCTCCTTTCCTTTCCATCCCTCCATGGAGGCTCTGGTAAGGGGGAGCCTGGAGCCTTGCACAGCTCCGCTCCGTCCGAGGCCTCCCTAAATGGTGCTTACAGACCGGACGGAGCCAGCCCAGTCCGAGGCCTCCCTAAATGGTGCTTACACTCCGGACTGGTGCTGTACCCCCGTCCGAGGCCTCCCTAAAGGTGCTTACAGACCGGACCGGCACTGAGGCACCTGGTGTGTCTCCTGTGTGCCTGGGGGTAGTGTCTGTCACTGTTGTGTCATGACACTCAGACCGCGCGGTTACCCTCGGGTCCGCGGTTCTGGCGGTGACCCTGTGCTGGGGTCTCCCTGGCTGACCGCCCTGTGTATCACAGGGGCTGAGGCTGTAGACTGCGGGTGTTTTATGTGTACATGCAGTCTGAGAGTGTGTGTGGTGATATTCACACTCTTTTCCCGCGCTGCGGGCTCCGGCACCTCCATTGCTGAGGCAGTCTGGAGGAGGAGGAGGCAGCCCTTATGGTGACATCACCGCTGGGCGTGTTGTGTGTTCTTCCCGCGTGTTCCTGGCTCCGCCCACATCTTCACTGTCGGCGGCCATCTTCTCCCTCACTTCCTGGCTGGGATCTGGCTGCAGCGCGTGTCTGCACTTACAAGGGAGACCGGAACTCGCGGAGGTCACACACACACACCGCTTCCTCCTACCGCTTTACTGCGGTCGGTAAGCCACCGGGATTCCCGGTTTGTTTGTGAACTTTGGCTTATATTCCCCTCACTGTGGAGATGTCCTCAGTTGGGAAGCATGCTGCTAAGGCGGCGGTGGTCTCCATTGCCTGTGTTACATGCAACGGGACACTGGTGGAGGGGTCCTGCAATAACTGCGGACGCCCAGAGGCCCGGTCTGCTACTACTGAGTCTGCAAATCCGGGATTATACCCTGAGGTTCAGGTGATCCCAGGGCCATGGGAAACGCAGAATAAGATCAATGAATCTCTGCTGTCCCAGATGTCCTCCATGTCGCAAACCCTGGAGGCACTGCATAGGAGACTGGAGAACCCAGCTACTCCTCCTAGTTACCCCCGGGTGTCTCTTACTTCTGCTGTAAGACCCCCTAAGCGAGCCCGTGAGGCTTCTCCTGAGCTCCAGACTCTCTCTGAGGAGGAGCGTTCCTCTGATGGTGAGGAAGATGATGGGGGTTCTACTCTTGGGTCTATGTCTGAACCTCCAGATGGGGTGGAGGATCTGGTGTCCTCCATCAATGAGACATTGCGTCTTGTCACTCCTCCTGAGGAGGTGACTGTACACCCCAAGGAGATCTATCAATGGCTGCGGCCAGAGGCTAGACCAAGTGGCTCCTTCATGGACCACACTAATTTCGGAAGGGTGATTAAAGCTCCCAGGTTGCATCCTGGGCGGCGTTATGTCCGTAAAACTAAGGACAATCGCTTTCCCTTTCCCCAGGAGGCGCTCCAGGAATGGTCGCAGTCTCCCAAGGTGGATGCTTCCATGACTAGGATTGCTGCGCGCTCCTTGTTTTCTGCCTCTGATAGCTCCTCGTTGAAGGATGCTACTGATAGACAGGTCGAGCAACTCGCCAAGTCTTCCTATGAGGCTGTGGGGTCTTCGTTTGCCCCTAATTTTGCCGCGGTCTGGACCCTACAAGCGATTACTATCTGTTTGGATGGTATCACTGATCTAGCTAGGTCCAGTCCAGAGGTCCTGGCTCTCACTGAGAGAGCAAGGGCCTATGCGGACTATGCCAGGACGGCATCTTTGGAAACTGCCACTCGCTCTGCTGTGGCCTCGGCCAATGCAATTGCGATCCGCAGGCTGTTGTGGCTGCGTCTTTGGGACTCAGATGCCACATCTAAGAAGATTTTACAAAATCTTCCGTTCGCTGGTGACAGGCTTTTTGGCACCGAACTGGACAAATTGATAAAGGATTCTGCTGAGTCTAAGATCCCGCAGAATAAGCCTAAACCACGGTACACCGTGAAAAGGAACCCTAAGCAGTGGTCCTTTCGCTCCGGTTCACAGTCATCAACGGCGTCCACTCGCTCAGACCGAGGGGGCAAGCCTGCTACTCAGTGGCGTTCCAAGAGTCGTCAGAAGAAGCCGGCGGGGGCAGCGGCTGCCACCCCCAAGCCCGCCTCGACATGACTCGCTCTCTCATCCTGCCTCCCCACAGGTGGGGGGCCGCCTGTCTCGCTTTCAGGACAAGTGGCTTCTTCACATTCAAGATCAGTGGGTTCGAGACGTAGTCTCAAGAGGTTACAGGATAGAGCTGACGTCACAACCGATACCCCGATTCCATCGGTCGGTTCCATCTCCAGAAAAGGCTCAGGCTTTTCACCTGGTGTTGGAGGGACTCCGCAGAGACGGAGTGGTGGTCCCTGTGCCCACGGAAGAGAGGTTCAGGGGTTTTTACTCCAACCTCTTTATTGTCCCAAAGAAGGACGGCTCTTTTCGCCCGGTTTTGGACCTCAAGTTGTTCAACCGTCACGTGTTGGTTCGGAAGTTCCGCATGGAATCCCTGCGCTCAGTGATCGCGGCTGTGTCACAGGGAGATTTCCTAGCGTCCATCGATATCAGGGACGCTTACCTTCACGTCCCCATTGCACCAGCTCATCAGCGCTGGTTGAGATTCGCAGTGGGGGAAGAGCACTTCCAATTTGTGGCACTGCCATTCGGGCTAGCCTCAGCACCACGGGTGTTCACAAAGGTGATGGCCTCCATGATGGCTCTCCTGCATGCGCAGGGACACGCCGTCATACCCTATTTGGACGACCTGTTGGTCAGGGCGCCATCGGAAGACCTTTGTCGGGTGAGCCTGGAGGTGACCATGAAGTCCCTGGAACGGTTCGGGTGGCTTATCAACATTCAAAAGTCGACCCTGGTTCCGACCCAGTCATTGACATATCTGGGCATGGACTTCCACACGGACTCGGCCCTGGTGTCCCTACCTCAAGCCAAGCAGCTTGCGATCCAATCAGGAGTGCAGAATGTCCTCCTGTCTCCACAGTCATCCCTACGGGTATTGATGAGACTGGTGGGTCGCATGGTAGCGGCGATAGAGGCGGTGCCGTTCGCACAGTTTCGCCTCCGTCCTCTCCAGCTGGAGATTCTTCGCAGATGGGACAAGAGGACGATCTCTCTGAATCGGCTGGTGACACTGTCACAACCAACCAGGGACTCTCTACAGTGGTGGCTCCTGCCACATCACCTGTCACGGGGCCGGTCCTTCCTAAAACCGTCATGGTTAGTGGTGACCACCGACGCCAGTCTGAAGGGCTGGGGGGCGGTGTTCTTACACCACAGGGCTCAAGGCCTCTGGACTCAGTCGGAGTCGGCGTTGCAGATCAACGTGCTGGAGATCAAGGCGGTCTATCTGGCGCTACTGGCGTTTCAGAAATTTCTGTCAGGACAGCCCATTCGGGTACAGTCCGACAATGCGACGGCCGTCGCCTACATAAATCATCAGGGAGGGACCAGAAGTGCTCAGGCCCTCGCCGAAGTCCACCGCATTCTACTCTGGGTGGAGGAAAACGGCTGCCTGATCTCCGCAGTTCACATCCCAGGGGTCGAGAACTGGGAGGCCGACTATCTGAGCTGACAGGGGATGGACGCCGGAGAGTGGTCCCTACATCCAGACGTCTTCCGGGACATCTGCGGCAGGTGGGGCACTCCGGACGTGGATCTGATGGCCTCACGGCTGAATCATCAGGTGCCCCAATACATGGCGAGATCTTGGGATCCCCAGTCTCTGGGGGCGGACGCCCTGATCCTGAGCTGGTCCAGCTTTCAGCTGCCATATGTGTTTCCGCCTCTGGCTCTGATTCCCAGGGTCCTGTGGAAGATCAGGACAGAATGCAGAGTGGCCATTCTAGTGGCTCCAGATTGGCCCAGGAGGTCTTGGTACCCGGACCTGTGGCAACTGTCAGGCGGACACAGGTGGGCTCTTCCGGAACGCGCAGATCTACTCGCGCAAGGCCCATTCTTCCACCTCAATTCCAGGGCCCTCAGATTGACTGCATGGCTCTTGAGGCCTGGCTGCTGACATCCAGAGGTTTCTCTCCTACAGTGGTTGCCACTATGAATCGGGCAAGGAAACCTGTTTCCAGGAAGATATACCACAGAACGTGGAAAATCTTTTTTACCTGGTGTGCCTCTGGTGGCCGCTCACCGTGGCCTTTGTCTATCCCGACATTGTTGGCCTTCCTACAGTCGGGGTTGGAGTTGGGATTATCCCTTGGCTCTCTGAAAGGTCAAGTATCAGCACTTTCAGTGTTGTTTGACAGGCGCTTGGCGCTCCTCCCGAAGGTACGTCAATTTCTGCAGGGGGTGTCTCGGGTGGTCCCGCCCTATAGACGACCTCTGGACCCTTGGGACCTAAACATGGTCCTGGCGACACTGCAGAAACCGCCGTTTGAGCCACTGAGAGACGTCTCTCTCTCTCGTCTGTCCCAGAAGGTGGTCTTTCTGGTGGCGATTACGTCTCTGAGACGGGTCTCAGAATTGGCTGCACTTTCGTGCAAGTCTCCCTTTCTGGTGGTTCACCAAGACAAGGTGGTGTTGCGCCCACGGCCTGAATTTCTGCCGAAGGTGGTTTCAACGTTTCACCTAAACCAGGAGATTGTTCTCCCATCATTTTGCCCCGCTCCCGTTCATCAGGTTGAGCGCGACCTCCATACTCTGGATCTCGTGAGAGCTGTACGCATTTATGTGTCCAGGACCGCCTCCTTTAGGAGTTCGGATTCCTTATTTGTCCTCACGATGGGTCGCTGTAAGGGGGCCGCGGCTTCGAAGTCGACCTTGGCCAGATGGATCAAGGCTCCCATTCAGGAGGCGTACCGGTCTTCTGGTTTGCCTCTCCCGGTGGGTTTGAAGGCACACTCTACGAGAGCTGTAGGTGCCTCCTGGGCCTTGCGACATCGAGCTTCTGCTCTACAGGTGTGTCAGGCGGCCACTTGGTCCAGCCTGCACACTTTCTCTAAGCACTATATGGTGCATGCCCATGCCTCTGCGGATGCGAGTTTGGGCAGGCGGGTTCTCCAGGCGGCGGTTGCCCACCTTTAGAGGGAACCATGTGTTATCCGTCTTGTTGAGGAACTCTTCCCGCCCTGGGGTATTGCTTTAGGACATCCCCATTGTCTGGGTCTCCCATTATGACGACCAGAAAAAAGAGAATTTTGTTTACGTACCGTAAATTCTTTTTTCTTTAGTCATCAATGGGAGACCCAGCACCCACCCAGTTGTTCCGTTGCATATTTTGCACTTGTTCTGTTCTCTGTTGAGACAGTGTTTGCCGGGTTGTGGAACCGTCTGTGCACGGCATTCTTCCCGATGTTTCGGGTGTGGTTTAATTTCTCCTCGCAGCTTATGGACTAAACTGAGGATGTCTCCTACGGTGGGGGTTTATAAGCGGAGGAGGCGGTGTCTACAAACTTGTAGTACCTAGTGTGACCTCCGGAGGGCAGAGCCCTAAACCCCATTGTCTGGGTCTCCCATTGATGACTAAAGAAAAAAGAATTTACGGTACGTAAACAAAATTCTCTTTTTCCATTCTTGCTGTCCCCTTTATGTCTCTACTTCATTTTTCCATAGATTGATGATGGTGTCCAGAAAGCTCATTTCAGTGCAGGAGTAGTTGAGTATTAAGTTGATGGTCGGATGAAACTGACACCATGTCAAGCTACAGAAAAATGAAGTAGAGATATCCCTGTACCGGAAGCAAAATTGACCATCCAATTTATCTTTGATGGGACAGTTTTTATCCAAAACACATAAAAAACTCTATTGCATACAGTCAGGCCATCAGATACAATCGGATAGGTCCCAACACCGCAGATAGAGACAATTACCTTGAGGACCTCAGAAAGACCTTTTTGAATCAGGGCTACCATCCAAGAACAATCGAGAACCAGATTACAAGAGCCACCAGAATATCAAGGAATCATCTCCTACATTACAAAACTAGAGAAGAAAACAACAGAGTTCCTCTCGTACTCACCTACAATCCAAGTCTGGAGGTGTTAAGAGGAAACTACAACCACTACTACAAAACGATACCCAACTAAAATCAATATTTCCGGATCCCTCACTTCTGTGTTTTCGGCAGCCCCTAAATCTAAAAAGCAGCATCATTGTCAGAAGCTCACTGTCCTCCACAACACAACAGGAACCTTTCACTGCAACCACAACAGGTGCAAAACCTGTCCATCTATAATGACAACGGACAAGATAAAGATTCCTGGCTCACATCAGAACTACAAGATCCAAAGTGACTTCATCTGCACCACAAGCAATGTGGTGGACCTAATTATATGTACTAAATGTGTGAGTGGGAATCTATATGTAGGGGAGATGGAGCAACAACCCAAAACTAGGATGAACTCTCATTGACATACAATAAAGGAAAGAAGGACAGATTTACCTGTGCCTAGACATTTCTGTAGGGATGATCACACAATACTGGATATGAAAATACTCGTTCTAAAAGGTAACTGCAGATCACCGAGAATCAGGAGAGTGTGGGAATATAAACTGATAATGAACTTTGACACACTTAAAGCAGGAATGAATGTCTAAAATGGATTTATGTCTTTCTACATTCACTGAGGAATGTTCAGGTCTCGACCAGCCACTAATCAAAGAATAATAATACAATCTGTGCCTCTTATCTTTGATCTTTGATTTTACCTCCCCAGCTCCTCTACCCCTCCCAAGACTGACTACTATTTTCTGCTTTACGTCACCTGTCGTATTTAGTGCATTATCCTACCCTGCATATGTATATATGTTTGTGTCTTCAGAATGTGTGTAATTATTAGCCTGATGGAGAGGCCAAAGATTTTCAAAAACTTGCTATGCTTTTTCTTACCATCTTTTCAGTTAGCCATTAAAAGGTATCAACCACTGGGGACTCTCAGAGTCTAATATTTTTCTTATTATTTATATAAGGTTTTTGCATTACGGTACTTGTATTAAAAAAAAAAAATATTGGCAATGTTTTTTTTTATATTGTGATCTTAAGTAAAGAAAAAAAATAGTAATGCTACAATTTTCTCACTGGGTAGGGGACTTTTTTTAGAGTCATATTTATTGTCTTTTCAAGAAGAGTTTTCAGCAGGTTCCTTATCATCAGAGGCAAGTTTACAATGATAGGTAACATTTCTATACACAGCTGATAACACAAGGTCCACCAATCACAATAGGTGATGTGGTGTCACAGCTTATTCTGTTCCCTTTTTCTTCACAATGTACATATGTGGTTTCCTGAAACAACAGTAAGTTAGAGTCTAAAAAAAGCCTCAGTGGCCAGTGCAAGAACTGTAAGATTTCTCATTTTTATTTTAATACAGATTGTGATATGGAAAAAGAACATTGTCTCTCTGTGCATGCCAATATGTAGTGTGGCTGGTGGATCTCCGAGATCACACATTTTTAGATTATGCTGACAAACATTTTTATTTTATTATTTTAGATGCTGCTCAAGTAGCCCACACATAATTTGGCCAATGTCCTCGGGATAAAGATGCTGAGGACACAGCATTACCTTGTATCCCCTCCAATAAGCACAAATAGTAGATGAAGCTTTTGACTGGCGGTTCAGAATTTTCATTCGCTTTAGCAACACACGTGCCTAAAAGCAAATTAACACTAATCAAAAGCGCAAAACACAGACGATAATAAAATTAAATACAAACATGCAGATTAATTGTCATAATTAGCTAGGAAGCTAGTCACTGTATTATTGGGCTTGCCATAATTAAATGTATATCATATCATATCATACCCTCCAGCCTCGGATGTAGGCTTGTAAAAGTAAGGCAGAGTACCGCATTTTCTGATAATGTTTCTTATGCTGAAAGAGAAAAATGCACATGAAATCTGTAGTTAAAGTCTGGATTTGTAAAGGAAGGCAAATGTAAAATGTCTAGTGGAAGCGTTCGTATATATCTGTACTTATAATCCTTTACTCCTAGGCACTGACCATGTCCATACTGTATAATAGAGTTAATATTTATCTGTGCAATGGATGTGTTCATTTTACCTTTGCGTCTTTACATTAATGTGTTCTAATTACTACATTTCTATAAAGACAATGTGCAAACAGATAATTTTTATAGTTTATTTGCTTCCTAAATGCAAAGTTAAGCATCTCTAAAATAATCTTCATTAAAAAAGTGACCATTTTAGTGCTTCAGAAAGCTGGTGTCAAGTCTTTAATCTAGCTATCCAATCTAATGTTTTATCAGATAGTATTCAGAGCAGTGTCAAGGGCCCGTTACAGGCAACGATATCACTAACGATATTGTTGCAACATCACCGGTTTTGTGACGTTGCAGCGACCTCGTAGCAATGCCGCTGAGTGTAAGGAGATTATTCTGGCACACTCTATAAATATAAAGTCATGAAGAATCTCAAATAAGTTCACAAAAAAGAAAGTTTTATTCTTTGCCTTGGAATACAGAACAGAGAATTTTTCCTTTTTCAACGTTTCGGCTCTCTCAGCCTTGATCACGATATTCTTACATATTTGCATAGAAACAAAACAAATAATAGAGACATCAGAGACAATTTACATGAAATCATTGAGTATGATGCTCTAAACAATCTTGTGGCATATTTGAGACATAAGGATATATTATATACTATATGAGAGTCAAAATGCAACTATATAAATGAAAACAGCGGTGTCATTGATTTCATCCTATTTTAGGCTCAATTTTTTCTTGAAACTTATCCTAGCACCCTGTTTTCATTTATATGTTGCATCTTGATACAGGTTTTGAGTGGCACCGGGCTAGTTCTTTGAGGTCCGTACTGGACCCTTTCCACAGCCACATTGGTCATTTGAGTAAGTGTGACTGCACATGTTATTATTTAGATGATCATTATATCATCAATTGAGCCATGTCTGCTTTTATGTTTACATATAATTGACGTGTTTACATACCATTAGGTATGGTTGATGCTATAGTCTAATTCAAATTTGACTCTCACATAGATTGATAGTAGTAACCGTACTTCATTGACCCATAGAGGCTAGACGTTGTAATCCTTTGTTCCTAATCTTTTGATTTTTTTCAAAGCCAAAGGGCCACCTAGAAATGACCTGGATCATATATTTGCTTGCCTACGGATTAATTTATATATACAGCCCATAGAGGTGAATAATTTTGTTATTTATAGTGTTATCACACTACTGGAATAATGGTGGAGACATAGTTTTTCACTTTACACATGTATATTATTGTCTGCTCCTGGAGAGAGTCTTTGTTTTCCATAATATATCCTTATGTCTCAAATATGCCACAAGATTGTTTAGAGCATCATACTCAATGATTTCATGTAAATTGTCTCTGATGTCTCTATTATTTGTTTTGTTTCTATGCAAATATGTAAGAATATCGTGATCAAGGCTGAGAGAGCCGAAACGTTGAAAAAGGAAAAATTCTCTGTTCTGTATTCCAAGGCAAAGAATAAAACTTTCTTTTTTGTGAACTTATTTGAGATTCTTCATGACTTTATACTTATAGAGTGTGCCAGAATAATCTCTTATATATAGCTCTTTTTTTCTGAGCACCTCACTGGGTGGATGAGAGCAGACATAATCCTCTATATTTTCAACGTTTTGGTCTAGCTCACACCCTATAATGTCGTTTCAAACATTCTCATTTAATCAAGAGGATGCTTCTACCATATTATCCAGAGTGAGCACTATCTCACCCTTTCTTACCATACCCCCGGATGAACTGAAGACGAAAGAACATGAGAAAGATCTACGCCGAAGAGTCGCACTGGAACTACACTCATCCACACTAGCGGAATATTATAAAGTACAGAGGATACCGAGAGGTCTTAGGGTCTCTTTAAGACCAACTCTTTTTCAGGATAATCAAGAATATTGCAATAAATTTGAACAAATATTGAATAAATGTTCAATGGACTTAATGTTACTAACCATTGATTACATCCAAGATGAATTGATGGAACTGGACCAGAAAATTGCTGCCAGTGAAGAACAACTGTCCCAAACCATTAAAGATTATAAATCAATTAAGGCTAAAACCACTATGACCATCACGGAATTCAAGAAAACACTACAAAATAAGAAGCGAGCCAAATTTAATCGAGACGAAGAAAACTATCATAAAAACCAAGTGTACTTTTGGAAATTCACAGATTATTCCCGCTTTAGAGCTATCCGCAAACCATGGTCTAGTGGCTCCAGTACAGAAGGGGAACCGGCTCCCACAAAACCGGGACCCTCACAACCTTTTTTAGGACCACGACGAGGAGGAAGAACAGGAAGAGGAAAACGCGGGGAGCAAGAAACGGTATGCTAACCAGATCCCAGGTGGGGCTGAAAATATAGTATACAACATCTCTTCTACCATGCTTTCTCCACCAGAGACACGATTGCTACAAAAAGGTCTCTCCTTTTGTCCTGTACCATCCTTTAACTCCTTTGTGTTAGAACAAGAGCTATTCAGATTCTATCGTACAGTGAGACTAAAAGCTTATTTTGCCACTACTTCACCTATTCCTGCTCAAGTCCAGAGCGCGCATACTTTTAGTCTCAGAGACCTAGGTTTACACTCTAAGAGTTCATTCATGCCTCCAAAAAATATACATCCAGCTGAAGCTTACATACAGTTAGTTCAGCAGGATATTACACAAGTCATCAACAAGATCACCTCCGGTGAATTGCATATTAAACACAACCTTAGAGTTGAGGAATCTAGGGCTCTTAGAGACCTTGCCGATAATAAATCTATTATTATAAAACCCGCTGACAAAGGGGGCTCCATTGTAGTAATGGACAAAACACAATATGTAAGTGAGATCTATAACCAACTTAGGGATCAAGTTACATACTCACGTCTTGCCAAAAATCCCATTTTAGATATTACTAAAAAGATTATTATCAAAAACAAGGGATCATTGATCAAAGGCTAGCTGAATTTTTGCTCAAGAAAGACCCGGTCACTCCGATCTTCTACATTCTTCCTAAGATCCATAAAAATCTACAGAATCCGCCAGGTAGGCCTATAGTAGCATCAACAGAATCTATTCTTTCTCCCCTAGCCAAGACATTGATAGGATATTAACTCCACTACTACCTAAGATTAAGTCATATATAAAAGACACCAATGACTTTTTGTATAAAATTAATAATCTAGATTCACTTTCGGGTACGACTTTGCTAGTGACTATGGATGTAAATAGCTTATACACCTCTATTCCACACCAGGGAGGTGTTCAGGCTGTGGAATCCTTCCTTACCTCCACTAGTATGTTTTCGGCTCCTGCAAGACAATTTTGCATTGAAGCTCTAAACCTAATTCTGTTTAATAACTATTTTTTATTTGAAGATACCTATTATCTGCAGAAGAGAGGGACCGCAATGGGCTCACATGTGGCACCCCCGCACGCTAATATTTATATGTCTGAATTTGAGGAAAAATATGTCTATACACATCCCTTATTTATGACACATGTCAATTTATGGATGAGGTTTATAGATGACATATTTCTAATTTGGGGGGGGACTAAACAAGAACTACATACATTTTTTCAGGATTTAAATTGTTACATTGAGGGCCTCATGTTCACTCTCCATGCAGATGAGTCATTTATCAATTTTCTTGACACCCTAGTCACACGCACCGAGAGTGGCACATTAACCACTGACTTATATCGAAAACCGACCGATAAGAATAGTTTGCTACTATTCAGCAGCTGTCACCCTAGACATCTCAAGGAATCACTTCCACGTTCCCAGTTCACAAGGGTAGATCGGATTGTTTCAGATTCTTCAACTAAAAATCTTAGATTGAATGAGATGCAGCAAAGATTCATTGATAGAGGGTACCCGTTAAGGACCTTGAACACCACTCTTTCCACACGACCCCGAACTTTGAGCACCAATAGGCTGGCCTTTGTTCAGACATATCATCCATTCAGCAATTTAATAAATTCATGTATACGTCAACATTGGGACATCTTAAGCCGGGCATATCCTCAGGTAACAGAATTTTCTTCACTACCTTTACTATGTCACAAGAGACCTAAGAACTTGAGGGATCATCTAGTTAAAGCCGATCTTGGTTCACAACTACCGAGGCTTATACAGGGCACACTGGGCACCTCGAGAAAAGGCACTTTCCCTTGTCTCCATTGTACTCAGTGTACAAATGTAGCAAGAGGTGAACATTTCTACCACCCCCGATCAGGAAAAAGATTCCCTATACGTGAGTTCTTCACGTGTGACTCCTCTTATGTAATCTACTTTATTAAATGCCCGTGCGGTCTCGGATATGTTGGGGAGACTACCCAGCATATCCGAGACCGCATTAGTCAACATAAGTCCACCATTAGGTGTAAACGTAATTTATTACCTATACCTGCTCATTTTAACTCATGTGGCCATGATGTATCACAGCTTAAATTCCAAGTTATTGACCATGTGCCCCAGGCTAGACGGGGAGGCGACAGGGTCAAACGATTAAAGGTACGTGAGAGCTATTGGATACATACTTTGGGTACACTGGAGCCAAGGGGTCTCAACAGAGAATATGAAGTCACGTATTAACAGTTTATAAGAAGGCTTGTCCCTTTAATTCAATATCATGACTCATTCTGTTGTTTCTCTAGAGTATAAGTGTGTATATATACATATATGTTTAAATGCATTTATTCTTGCTTTATACCCTTTTGCTCCACAATCTTTGGGATCCTCGGACATATTCATTAATGGATCTATTTGGTGTGTTGTGTATAAACTAATATTACTGTTCCTTTAAGATGTATCTTTTCACTCATTTGTTTACTTGATTACATGACTATTATATTGATACTATGCACATCTTTCTATTTTAGATCCATGAATTATGACTTGAGATCTGAGTAATCCCTTTGCATTGATGCCTACTGAACATCAAGGCTTCCTGGTTCTGTCCAGGACCCTGACGTTAGCTTCAGCATCGCCAGACATCGGGAATCTCCGTCTTTGTCCGGGGGCCCGCCTTCCTCTGCACCGCGCATGCGCACGTACGTCATTACGTCACGCGTCACAATGTCACATGACTTAAGATGGCGGCGCCCATCGCCGCACATTGCACCTCGCACCACGGCGTTTTCACTGCTACCATTACAGGTAAAGTCATTGATTTCATCCTATTTTAGGCTCATTTTTTTCTTGAGCTTATCCTAGCACCGCTGTTTTCATTTATATGTTGCATCTTGATACAGGTTTTGAGTGGCACCGGGCTAGTTCTTTGAGGTCCGTACTGGACCCTTTCCACAGCCACATTGGTCATTTGAGTAAGTGTGACTGCACATGTTATTATTTAGATGATCATTATATCATCAATTGAGCCATGTCTGCTTTTATGTTTACATATAATTGACGTGTTTACATACCATTAGGTATGGTTGATGCTATAGTCTAATTCAAATTTGACTCTCACATAGATTGATAGTAGTAACCGTACTTCATTGACCCATAGAGGCTAGACGTTGTAATCCTTTGTTCCTAATCTTTTGATTTTTTTCAAAGCCAAAGGGCCACCTAGAAATGACCTGGATCATATATTTGCTTGCCTACGGATTCATTTATATATACAGCCCATAGAGGTGAATAATTTTGTTATTTATAGTGTTATCACACTACTGGAGTAATGGTGGAGACATAGTTTTTCACTTTACACATGTATATTATTGTCTGCTCCTGGAGAGAGTCTTTGTTTTCCATAATATATCCTTATGTCTCAAATATGCCACAAGATTGTTTAGAGCATCATACTCAATGATTTCATGTAAATTGTCTCTGATGTCTCTATTATTTGTTTTGTTTCTATGCAAATATGTAAGAATATCGTGATCAAGGCTGAGAGAGCCGAAACGTTGAAAAAGGAAAAATTCTCTGTTCTGTATTCCAAGGCAAAGAATAAAACTTTCTTTTTTGTGAGCTTATTTGAGATTCTTCATGACTTTATACTTATAGAGTGTGCCAGAATAATCTCCTTATATATAGCTCTTTTTTTCTGAGCACCTCACTGGGTGGATGAGAGCAAACATAATCCTCTATATAATGCCGCTGAGTGTGACATGTACCAACGACCAGCTCACTGATCGATGATCGTTGGTAAATGGCCAAGACTATTTTTCCGTTGTTGGTCTCCCGCTGGGCAGGCAGCATCGCGTGTGTGACAGCATGAGACCAACGACCAATGACCTCTCAGCCGATGCCCAGCGCCGCACAGTAGATGCTGGGACATGGTAACCAGGGTAAACATCGGGTAACTAAGCGCAGCGCTATGCTTAGTTACCCGATGTGTACCCTGGTTACCAGCATTCTCGCTGGTCTCAGGTGAGTCTGCCTGTGTGACAGCTCACCAGCGATCATATAGCAATGTCCCAGGGATCCCAATCGTTGGTCGGATCTCTGGGACATCGCAGCGTGTAACCCGGCCTTTATATGTGTCTGTGAAAGTCTATAGGTGCGAGTGAAACATCAGACTGTAATGATGTAATCAGAGTGCAGCCCAATATATGCCAAAACTGGCAATGGAGAAGATTGAGTAATCAATCTCTCCTTCCTCTCTGCACCCGTGATCCGATTCTCGCATGCAAGAGGTTCACACTCCCAGCAGTGTGTGAACTGAAAGTCCTTAGTCTATAACATCTGATTCTCTCGCATTGAATGCTTTATGCCAATGTTACCCCGGCCTTAGAGATGGAGAAAGTATGTACAATCTTAGGGAGGTCAAAGAAAACCAGCTATAGAAAGAAAAGTACATGAAGAGGAAATACATATTAGATGGAATCAGCGGTGACATATAAGCTGATAATGACAGCAGCATCCAGGATATACAAACCCCTCACATCCAACCTGTATTACTGGGAGAGATACTCCCACAAGATTAAAATCTGAAACTTGGATCAGACTGTAAACTGCACATCAGGGTGTCTGAAAATGAATGAAGGAATGAAAATTGCACACTGAAACGAATTAAGGGGAAATCCGGGGAGAATTTTTTTTTGTCCCTACCCTCCTACATGATAAAGCTAAGCTGGGCACTACAGTTCTAGGATGTTTAGATCACTTATAAATCTTGAAAATAGCATCTGCTCCTCCGGACTCATCCCTCCCTTAGGGGATAATAGATCACAGATGAGATTTAACTTCAGGCTGCTGCCAAGAATAGGGGTACGTATTAGGTCTTGGCCACTGAGGCTCCATGCTTATCCTACATTCCAGCCCCCTCATACTTCTACCAGTGTTCGACCAGGGGGTGTTGCAGTGTTATGGATAATGGCCCCATGCTCACGCTGCATGCCAGCCCCCATTGTATGCCTCCCACACTCTATATGCCTGCTGTATGTATCGCTGAATGGCAGTGTGTATGCTTGTACAGCTATCACTGTCAGCTCATGAGAGTATAGCAATACATACAGCAGGCATATAGAGTATGAGTGGCATAGAATGGGGCTGGCAAGTAGTGTGAGCATAGGACCAATAGCCATGCCCCCCAGCTGAATCTATACTGTGATATATTGGCCCCGTAAGGAAGGGGTGAGGGCTGAGGAGCAGATATGATTTTATTGATTTATAAATTATCTTAACATCGTGTAGGAGGGTTGGGACAGTACGAAAAAGATGTACATCCGTGGAGCTCCCCTTTAACTAAAAGTAACCATTAACATATGTAAAATAATTTTTTCCATGTCAAAGGAGTCAACAGCTTTTAAATTTCCGGAGTCTCAGTACAAGTGAATACTTTCAGTATATGCAACACTATCTACAACAGTGCAATAGAAAAATTGTTATGTTTTACAGTGCACGTCTTTCAATGATACACAAACTTGTAATGAATGTCTCCCACTCAGGTAGAAGAAAGCAGGTTAACGATTTACATGAAATATAATTGACTGGATAATGTACATAAGCTTTATGGTATGCATGACCAACATAACGTCAGCCATTACACCCTATTGTGTAACCAAAAGACAA
Source organism: Allobates femoralis (assembly GCA_033576535.1). Classification (NCBI taxonomy): domain Eukaryota; kingdom Metazoa; phylum Chordata; class Amphibia; order Anura; family Aromobatidae; genus Allobates; species Allobates femoralis. The sequence goes on from JARQOC010000002.1 coordinate 619,382,368, forward strand.
AATAAGGTTATGTTCTCATCCTGTTTTGGTAAGTTTGGGGTATCCAACATGCCATAAGCCCTTGTGTATCCAGCAATTACAAAGAAATTATTTTATATATGCTGGGCCTATATGCATTACCATAGTCCCTTACACTGTAAGGTAAATCATAGTTTACTTTAATTACCTATGGAGAGGTACATAGTAAAAATAAATGCTTACAGTTTTTCTTACAATGGCATCTGTCGAAGATACAGTTTAAACCAATAGTTTACATATAGCATATAAAAAGATACATACCATATATACTCGAAGGCAAAAAATATGAGTCTGCACACATTGGAAGCAGCAGTGTGAACTGCGTCCAATCCCCACCAAAAACATGAAAAACCAATGCAAAAACTGTATAAGAATCACACAAAAGGCGCTCTGCTGTAAAAATAAATAGCAAGTGCCGTGACAAAAACAGGGCCTTTTGGTTTATACGTTTTTGCAAAAACGTATAAACCAAAAGGCCCTGTTTTTGTCACGGCACTTGCTATTTATTTTTACAGCAGAGCGCCTTTTGTGTGATTCTTATACAGTTTTTGCATTGGTTTTTCATACCGTATGCATGTTTTATCACTATCTGACATGAAATCCGTATAAACCTTTCCCATTTTAGGTCAATTAGGATTACCATAATTATTAATAATTTTCTGTTTAGGTTTTAATGATGACTTTGGTTTAGATTTCCTGTATGTAAATCCCATTTCCTTTAGGCAATTCTTACAGTTCGGACACAGACATTGACCCCAGTTTTCTTCCATTCATTCCTCATTTGTTTTGTTGTGCATTTCCTGTTTTGGAGACATATTGCTTTAAGTTTCCGGTCTTGACGCTTTGATATCTTCCCTTATCTACCAGTATGTTTCCCTGTAACAACCTTCCCATGTTGTTTGTATTTGGGCCAGATTTTAGACACAGCTGACTGTGAACAACCACCATCTTTTGCACCATTGCGTGCTGATTTACCCTCTTTTAAGAGTTTGATAATCCTCTCCTTTGTTTCAATTGACATCTCTCATGTTGGAGACATGATTGATGTCAGTCCACTTGGTGCAACAGCTCTCCAAGGTGTTGATCACTCCTCTTTAGATGCAGACTAACGAGAAGATCTTATGTGATGCAGGTGTTAGTTTTGTGAATGAAAATTTACAGGGTGTTTCCATAATTTTTCCCCCTCGTTACTGGCTAGCACATTTTTTTTCAAGATTTCTTTTTGTGTTACATCAAGGCAGAGAGTTGCGATTTGAAATAGTTTTGTGCCATGTCTGTGATCTGCTTTTTTTCTACAAAATAAAACAACTGAATGAACATCCTCCGAGCCAGGTGATTCCATAATTTTTGCCAGGAGTTGTATACATGTAAATAATTATAGTAATCCTAATTGCCCTAAAACGGAAAGGTGTATTCTGATTTCATACCATATAGTGAGAAGAACATGCATATGTGTCTTTTTATATAATGTATGTAAACATCTGGTTTCAGCTGTATATATTGGGGGAATGTGAGAATAGTCCTGAAATGCTAAAAAAAATATGTGAATGCATCTTTTTTTATACCTATCTATTATATGTAGGCCTCTGCCAAGAGAGAGAGGTACTTCTCCAGTTGTACAGGTACACAGTTTAGTATTGAGAACTATAGGATTGAAGTTCCCAGTTTTAATTATGATAAATTATGAATGAATATTTTCAAATTTGAAGTCACATACTACAGTAAATATTCTTCAATCTGAGGCCCCTTTCACACTAGCGTTTTTTACAAATTGTGGCAGATCCGGCAGAATTACTGCATCTGCCACCCAACGGCTGCACTGCAGCACACTTGTGGCAAGCCCCATGCATTGTCTATGAGGCTTGCGGCAGGTGCGGCAAGTGCGGTATAGCCACGGTTCTGGAACTTGCGGCAGTTGCGGCCATGAAAAAAAACTTGGTCAGCAGCAGTTTTTTCGCGGCCACAACTGCCGGAACTGCAGCTATACCGCACTTGCCGCACCTGCCGCAAGTCCCATAGACAATACATGGGGCTTGCCGCAAGTGTGCCACAAGTTCAGCTGTTAGGTGGCAGATGCAGTAAATCTGCCGGATCTGCCGCAATTTTTAAATGACGCTAGTGTGAAAGGGGCCTGAGCTGTCATACACACTATTAGTAAATTTATGTTCAATGTTTTATGCTTTCTCTCTTCATCTCTATTGCTGAGCTGTGACATCCTCTCAATATCCAGATTGACCCCAAAATGGCTGCTTCATTCCCTGTTTTTGCTTTTATACAGGCTTTAATAATCTTTCCCGATTGGCCATGCTATACTTTGTGATGCAAAGCAATATTGGACAGCGTGCTGTCCATCCTAAAATGGATATGGCCATTTTTGCCTATTCATATATATCGAATCGCAAATTGATTGAGTTCATTAGATTCAGAAATTTCAGAAAATTCAACACAAATATTAATCGCATCTAATTGATTCTATCATCTTTAGTAAATACAGGAGTGATACAGTTTAATATACCATAATAGAAATATACATTTGCCTATATTTTGCACCTGCAGGCTTTGTGCCATCTTTGTGTCTACTTGCTCTTACATTGCAGACACAGGATATTAGCATTGGCACATTTACCTTACTTTCTTAGGCGTTGCAGGCCGTTTATGCACTATATAGGCACAATACGCTGGCCCAAAGATTTATGATGTTGATATGATGCAATATTGTGAGATATAAACAGAATGATCATGAGAGAGGTTATTAAGGTTTTGATCATTTGTTCTTCTTTATAAAGCCTAAAGTAGAACATTAATATGAGGGAGCTTTATAAAAGTCAATTTTTCCTTGTGGCTGCGTTGCTGTCACTTGAGCCAAATATACCAAACTGACGTGATGATTGATAAATTTGACTCATTTTTAAATACAAAACTTTGGTTTAAAGTATTCAAAAAAAAAAAGTATTTCCCTATATTTTACTTAACTTTTTCCTACCCCCGTCTTGAGCAGAATTTTGACTTTTTAAAAACCCATAAATGTGCCCGGCAGCTCAAGTTCATCGCTAACCTTTCAGATTGAAGAGGGGTGTTACAACTTTTTAAAGAAAAAAAATTGTTGAAAATGACCTAATACATTCTCAGAATATATTTAGTGCCTGATAATGAATTTACTTTATTAGATTTTAGCGTGTTTTGAAACTTACTGCGTGGCCACGGTAAAATGCAGAAATGATGATCTGACTCTTTCGCATAAGCAAAAACTGAGTCCGAAGCCTCCATCCCCGGAAATCTTCTGTATAAGAGTGGCCAACTCATCCATTTTCTTCCGCCGCATTTCTTCCAAGGCAAAAAGCTGAAAGCAAGTGGATTATTTAGTAAAATGCTAGATAGAAACATCCTAAGCATACAGTTAGGTCACCAAATATTTGGACAGTGACCGAATCTTGGTGATTTGGACTTTGAATGCCATTATTGTGTAATACTGTTCAACAAATGGTCAATACAAAACTATCCTGTAAAACAATTGGAATTGAAAACCATTTTTCTACAAAGCCCCCTCATTTCATGGGCTCAAGAGTAATTGGACAAATTAATTTTACCATAATAAAATGTTCATTTTTAAAGCATTGTAGAGAATCCTTCGCAGTCAGTGACTGCCTAAAGCTAGAAACCCATAGATGTCACCAAAAATTGTGTTTCCTCCTTTCTGATGCTTTACCACACCTACTGAAGCTGACTTAAGTTTTTACTTGTTTGTGGGTCTTTCTGCCTTAAGTTTTGTCTTAATTATGTGAAATACAGCTTGATGCGGTAGAGTTATTAACTCAGCTATTGCAGAATAGTCTACTTCTTGCCTTAATAAACTCCTGGGTTGCTTTTTCAATATGTTTTGTATCATTGTCCATCTGCACATTGAAGCTTCATCCAATCAACTTTTCTGATTTTGGTTGAATCTGAATAGAAAGCATCACCCTGAGCACTTCAGAATTAATCCGGCTGCCTCTGTCTTCAGTTATATAATCAATAAACACTAGTGACTGCTGGCCATTGGAAGCCATGTGTGCCATACCATCACACAGCCTCCACCATGTGTTACAGAGGATGTGGTCACTTTGGATCATAAACCATCCCAAGCCTTTTCCATATTTTATTCTTCCCATCATTGTGGTACTTGGTGCTCTTAGCTTCATCTGCCAAATAACGCTTTTCCAGCACTGGACTGTCTTCTTTAGATTTGGCAAACTCAAATCTAGCCTTTCTATTTTTAAGGTTGATTAATGGTCTTCACCCTGTGGTGAACCCTCTATACATGGTCTCATGACGTCTTCTCTTTATTGTAGATAGGATACTACTTGGGTGGATGATATGAAGGAGTTATTCTTCACCATGGAAAAGATTCTGTGATCATCCACCACTGTTGACTTCTGTAGGCGCCCAGACATTTTTGAGTTCTCAAGATCCCAAGTGCGCTTTTTTTTTTTTTGCAGAATGTAGCAATCTGTTGATTTGACAACTCCTAACAATTCTCCTATCTCTCTGATGGATTTCTTCTTTTTTATGATGATCTGTTTCTCTTCCAATGAGCTCCTTTGAAAACATGTCGTAGGTTCATAGCAACAGCTTCCAAATGCAAATACCACACCTGGAATCATCTCCAGACCTTTTATCTGCTTAATTGATGATAAATTAATGGGTAAATAGCCTATGCAGCCCCTTTAAAGAGCTATTGAGATAATTGTCCAATCACCTTTGATCCCTTGAAAAAGAAGCATGTATGTATTAGAGCATCCTAAACTCATACTGCAATTAGTATGTGAATACATGCAAATTAATGCTGAGAGTTTGCACTTTAAGCTCATATTGATTACCGTATATAATTGTAACTTTAATATGTTTTGGTAAACAGCTAACATTCAAAACTTGTTTCACTGTCCAAATATTGATGGACTTAACTGTATGTAAAATATGAATTAAAGTGGATCTGTTAGCCTAATTTATAAGGGAATATGACAGCTATAGGTCTGTACTCCTATTTGTCAAAATGACTCAAATATTCTGTATGTATAAACAGATTTTAATTAGAGAAATATTACTCTGCAAGATATCTGATGCCACAAGCCTCTTCAGAGCTTTGAAATTAAGAATCAAAAGTAGAATGCTAGACACATTGTGTCAGTCAGTTCAGGAATAACATTCTCAGGGTGTAACCATCAGGGTCAAGTTCATATCACGTTGGGGTCCATTGAAATTATGAAACAGACTGAGTCACTTTGTGCTCTGCCTGACATAATTTTTAGCAGTGCACACTTTTTTCAGGTTGACAAAAAAATGTAGTCAACTGCATTTTGGTGTCCACTTGAACAATACTGCCCAAAATGAGGTCAGAAAGCCCAAAAAGTGACTTTGTCTGCTTCATTAAAGTCAGTGGTTCCATCTGCAGATATACCTGAATCCATTATTTCATGTCTAAAGAAGGAGCCATTGACCTATAGCACAAACGTGGTGGGAACATAGTTTTAGTTGTATGTTAGCAGAACCACCTGGGACCTGCACCACATTGAACATCCTCATACAACAGAATGTGCCAATACCAAGGCTGACATAAAAGGGACTCGGTCAGGTCATTTTTCAGTATGATATTAATATTACCCTTGAACATTGCCTGGGTAGACCTTTTAAAAACATGTAAAATCATTATTGTACCATTTGTAGTTTCCATGCTATAAGCATTTTCAGACCCTGCAGGGAGCTGGTTCAGCTGCTGCATAAGTGTTATTTAAATATCCACACCCATCCAAGCTGGTGTTCTGTCCCTCCACTCTGTGCTCTATGCTGGGAGGGGCAGGTGTTTTGTGCTGCAGACCATGCTGTCTGTAAGATTTCTATGTGTATATATGAACTTTGATTTTTCCTGCAGACATTTAATGTGTGTATCTGCTGAGCAAATGATCAAATGTTATTATACTCCCATAGAAATATCTTAGACTGCACACACTGCACATATCTCTCAGATAAACACAATGACATGAAGAGCTGCAGCTAAGATCACTCCTCCTCCCCTCCCTCCCTTTTCTGTCTGCAATGCAGACCCAGAGGAGAGCAAGACAGTGTAGTGATGCATGAATATTCATTGCTTGGGGAGTGGGCAGCAGAGAACTCACTGTGATTGACAGATGGAATTAGTCTTTTATTTTAAAGTTTACAGAGGATAGGAGGGAAGTATAAAGAATAAAAATACATAAATAGAGAGAGCTTATAGAATTGAATTAGAGAATGATAGCAGTTGCATATGGATTTTTGGCCTGACACATTCCTTTTAAATGTCTTGATCCAGACATTATTTGGAACAATTTGTTCATTTTTAACTAACTAAAATAGTAGAAGGAAGTAAAATAATGAGAACTGTATATATATAAAAAAAGAAATACATACTGTACTTGGGGTCCTGAGGAATAGTTTTGTTCTTCCATATGCAATTTCATCAGAGGGAAGATTGACTTCAGGGTCAGTTAACATTGCCTTTACCCCATCCCTGTACAAAAATACAGTAAACATTTGAGTGAAGAGCTCAATAGAAATGGTGTGTTGGATAAAGTCAGACACTTTGTGAGAAACTATATCAATATGTATAAATGTAGGATTATTAACACTGAGTTGTATTAAATAAGAATTAAAGGGAACGAACCACCCCCAATGACCCCCCCGGACTATTAATATCGGTCCCTACACACAGCACATACATGTGCTGCAATGATTTTTGCTAAAAAAACTGTTTTGTAAAACTTAAGATAATGCTTTTGAAAGTTTAAACCGAAGGGACGGGTGGGCGTTACTTATCTGTGGCAAAAGCCGGGTTGCAGCTGCCACTCATCCACCTGTGTCCCGCAGTAGCAGTTATGGCCAGCCCTTTTCAGCGTCACAGCCCGGTGCACGGACTCGCATGCCCGTGCACACATCATTAGCTACAGCCGGGTAGCGAGCGCGCGCTCTGACTTCCTGCGCTCAGCTATGGAAGTCAGAGCGCGCGCTCGCTACCCGGCTGTAGATGATGACGTGTGCACAGGCATGCGAGCCCGTGTACCGGGCTGTGACGCTGAAAAGGGCTGGCCATAACTGCTACTGCGGGACATAGGTGGATGAGTGGCAGCTGCAACCCGGCTTTTGACACAGATAAGTAACGCCCACCCGTCCCTTCGGTTTAAACTTTCAAAAGCATTATCTTAAGTTTTACAAAACAGTTTTTTTAGCAAAAATCATTGCAGCACATGTATGTGCTGTGTGTAGGGACCGATATTAATAGTCCGGGGGGGTCATTGGGGGTGGTTGGTTCCCTTTAATATTCATTTTAATTATATAGTGCCAACCTTATCTGCAGCACTTTACCATTAGGGTGACATGTAAAGACAATAAAGACATTATAAAATAACATATTGATGAACAGTTCCAGGAGGATTGAGGACCCTGCTCACAAGCTTATAATCTGTAAGGAAAGGGGGAACACAATAGGTAGAACATGTATGGTCCGGCCATTATTGTAATAAATAGGGATTATGATATAAACCTGCATGAGCGTCAACAGCCATTATCTGCCTAAGTACATTTACTATATGTTTCTAAGTGTCGAGAAAGATGAAATAGAGGAACAAGAGTCAGACGAAAAATTGGAAGGGGCAACAGGAAAAAATTAGAATAGTGAAGTGAGGGTATGAGCCTGTCTACAGAGATGAGATGCATGTAAACCACCACTTCACTACAGTAAAGTCTTGGTAGATCATACCGTGGTTCTCCTCTACACTTGGGCCAGGTCTGTCTGCTGAGCATCTTGTACCGATCCAAGAAAGAACTATATTCTTGTCTGTAAGCATATCCAGCCCGACGCACCCTCACATTCTCCAGTAGCCCTAGATAGCGGACCTGCGTCTTCACAAGGATATCCTCAAACAAGGAGGCTTTCTTTGTGCCATTCGGCTTTAAACACCTGCATTTGATATACAAATTATACACAATGACATATAAATACAATGTATTTGCAAACTGTAATAATGTTATAATAATATATTGATAGAAAAATCTAAATTTGCTGTCAATAATGCCAAAAATCGGAGCTGTAATTTGACTGGTGCCTGTGGGTGCCAAAAGTTATTTAATTTGCTCATTCTCTAATGTCTACATTTAGTTACCAAAAAGATATGTGACTAATACAAGATAAAGTAGATCTTCTTTACCTTTCAGTTACACAAAGCACTCACTGATCTCAGGGAGACCAGTCAAGGAAAGCACTGTGGGCAGCTGGCAAAAGCGCTCAAACACAGTGAAATCCTAGGTGCATTGCCCCCTGGGAATTACAAATATGCAAATGGAGTCCATGGAGCCTTGTTTAAGAGTCTCAAACACGGAACTACCCAGATATCCCTCCAGGGAAGAACCTAGCCCTGGGGTGGCTCCTTACAAGACCACAATAACCACCTTATTAAGTGGCCCTTTCAGTCACTATCCCACTCAGTTACAAGCTTAAGGATATGACAAGGGAATTACCAAAGCCAGGTATCCATCCACTGACAGCTGTTTTGCCCCTCACCAGTGTGGAGTAGGATTCTGGCTAGGTGGGAGACCTTCACTGGAGGGATATCTGACTAGTTCCGTGTTTGAGACGCCTAAACAAGGCTCCACAGACTCTATTTGCATATTACCTTTCAGTTTGGAAGACTTGCGGTAGTGTGAAAGAACTTTACTGAACAAAAGTTTTGGTTTTACTGATATTTCTCAAGATATTTTATTTTTTAAAACAAACATTCTTGTAACCATCATTATGTTGGTAAATAAAGAATTTATAGATGCAATGATCCCAGCTCACTGTTTAAAGAGGACCTTATCAACCGGGACATAGCTGTTTCAGTAAATACTTGTATTACACATAAAATAATAATTCTGTGCCATCTTTTATTAAAACTCAGAAACTGGAGAACCGGCAAACAGTAGGAATATTAAGTATAAAGTATATTGAAGGGCTTGTCCACTACCTAGACAACCCCATCTCATTCCCCATGTTAGGTTCCATTAAATTAAAAAAGCCTATACTCACCCCCCGTGCAGGCGCTGTACCTGTAATGTTGGCCTTTGCATTCTTTCTTACAGCTCACAAGAGGTTGTGATGTCACGCTAGACTCGCACTCATTCCCTGCCTTCATACATAGTAACATGTAACATAGTAACATAGTTTTTAAGGTTGAAGGAAGACTTTAAGTCCATCTAGTTCAACCCATAGCCTAACATGTTGATCCAGAGGAAGGCAAAAAAAAACCATGTGGCAACACTAAGCTCCACATTGGGGAAAAAAATTCCTTCCTGACTCCACATACAGCAATCAGACTAATTCCCTGGATCAACGCCCTATCAAAGAATCTAGTATATATAACTGGTAATATTATAGTTTTCAAGAAAGGCATCCAGGCCCTTCTTAAATGTTAGTAGTGACTCACTCATTACAACATCATGTGGTAGAGAGTTCCATAGTCTCACTGCTCTTACAGTAAAGAATCCACGTCTGTGATTATGATTAAACCTTCTTTCCTCCACACATAGAGGATACCCCCTTGTCCCAGTCTCAGGCCTAAGAGTAAAGAGATCATTAGAAAGTTCTCTGTACTGTCCCCTCATATATTTATACATTATTATAAGATCATCCCTAAGCCTTCGTTTTTCCAAGCTAAATAACCCCAAGTTTAATAACCTGTCTTGGTATTGCAGACCCCTTAGTCCTCTAATGACTTTTGTTGCTCTTCTCTGGACCCGCTCTAGTTCAGCTATGTCTTTCTTATACACCGGAGACCAGAATTGTACACAGTATTCTAAATGTGGTCGCACTAGTGACTTGTATAGAGGTAAAATTATGTTCTCCTCATGAGCATCTATGCCTCTTTTAATGCATCCCATTATTTTTTTTGCCTTTGCAGCAGCTGCCTGACACTGGCCACTAAATGTGAGTTTGTCATCTACCCATACACCCAGGCCTTTTTCAGTGACAGTTTTGCCCAGTGTTTTACAATTAAGCACATAATTATACCTTTTGTTTCCTCTGCCCAAGTACAAATGATTAATCAACAGTAAGTGAGAGCTGCAGCCATTCTCTTCCTGCTTATTAGGTGGGAAGAGAGAATCCAGCAGTGATTGAGTGTAGGTCTATCGTGACATCTCAACCTCACATAAGCCTTCAGAAGGTGAGCGCCAACACCGCTGGAATGGTGAATGGGAAGGGGTTGTCCAAGTAGTGGTCAGTCCCGTTAATGTATATAACCATATAACATATTTAGGAAAGATTACAAAATAAAAATGTAACAACTGAGTATTACTCAGGATGTGCTTCTTCTACAAAGTATAACAATCTTCATTCAATGCTCACAGTGTCAGACTGTGTACGAACACTCCCTATTGCCAATGGAAGTAGTAACTTCCATCTGTCAACATATTCATAGGTCAAGAGGATTAACATAGGATCAACAATGGATCTTGCCGCAACATGGATCAACATGGGGCTTGCCGCAAGTGAACCGCAAGTGCGGCCGTTATGCGGTAACCGCAGCAATTGCGTTTTTTTTCACCGCAACTGCCGCGATCAGCGTTTACCGCTGATGTGAAAGGGGCCTAATATAGGTTTTCACTAAGACAAATCAGGAGCATAACAGGTCCTCTATAAGTATAGATGTAACCAGTAAAGGTAGACATAGGGGTGCCTTACTTTTTTGTAAGGGTAAATTACTAAAACAAAATGCACCACACATAATAGGTGACTGTCACGGATCACCTTCTCCCCTTCCCTGCAGATCATGCCTAAAAACTCTCATAGAAGTCAATGGATATCTCTAGATGAGTGTTACCTATCTCCATGTGGCTGCTATAAAGTATAAATTCTGTTAACAAAAGCTAAGCCTCATAGTCATGTAACAGAGAACAGAAAAAAAAATTGAAATACAGTAAAACAGATTAGGAAAAAATGTAATTATGTGATACATTACCTTTAAAAATATGTTAGTGAGAATAAAACTACCATGCACTATCAGCATTTATTATTTAATAATACAGTACATATTTTTAATATTCACAACATCAGTTTTTAGTTTTTTTGGGGGGGCTGTATAAGGAGGTCAATATAACCTTTACTTAAACACTGTCTATACAAAAACAGTGTGGCCTACAGCAAATGAGATTATTACAATATTCAGGACTGTTCACTACTTACAGAACCAAAAATGCCCTCTGACCTTCTCAGGTAAACCTACTGTGACTTTTTCTACGGTTCTATATACTTATGGCCAACTATTCAATGTTTCAGTTATTTCTGCACAACTTGCTGTTCTCTAAGAATGATCTTAATGGCAAAATTCACAACAGGTGTTTGATCCATGAATCACCAAATAGATGTTGTGGTTCAATTAGAATTGGTATTTAGCAATCCTCCTCATCTTGCTGCTCACATTTTGACATGGATGAGATCAACAATTGAACAGAATCTCCCATTACAAGGCTTCAAGCAGGATGATCTCAGACGGAAGGGGCCACTGAGCTTAGATAGTGTCATCAGCAGGGTGCAACAGAGATACAGAGAGAGTCATAGAAAGGCAGAGAAATGGATGTCCTTTGGCCACATCCCACGCTGATGTCTGCCTTGTGGAACCGATGATGAATTCCACAGAACTGCAGGCACATTTATAGAGGTGACAGACACCAAGTGTCAAGGCAGATCACCTAATACCATTTACATCCCGTGTGGTCTGCATGCTAGACAACCTACAAAGGGTATCTGACCACACCACCAGACACATACAAGATTGTCTTGCAACGGCCACTGAGCATCCACGCTGGATGAAGCACCAGTGGTTTTCAGTGCTGTTCAATTATGTAAGTCGATTCACGCTGATCAGAATCGATGGCCACCCACAATATTGGAGATGTCAGGGAGAGCACTATGCATCAGCCACTGTTGTCACCAGACGAGCCTTTGGTGGTGGGTGTTACAGTGTGGGCAGTGTGTTTAGGACACTACAGAACTGCCCTATGCTTTGTGAATGGTACAGTCCCTACTTAAAAACATCATTATTCCAGTCATTGTGTCTATGCATGAACAAAATAGGCCTAACTTCATCTTAATGGACAACAATGCTCCAAGTCATCGAGTAAGCATCATTAGAGAAGGACTGCTGGAGACTGGGGTACCTCAAATGGAGCAGCCTGCACTTTCTCCAGACCATAGAAAACCTATGGGATCAGCTAAGTCGCCGTATAGAGGTCTGAAACCTCAATGACCCGAAATGGGATACCATGCCTCAACAGACAACAACTCAACTTGTGAACAGCAGGTGAAGTCGTTGTAAAGATGTAATTGATGCTCAAGGCCACATGACAAGTTATTGAGATGTTGTTAGGAGATACCCACCACTGTTGTTGGCTTTTATTTCAACAAATTGTTTGAGATGAGGAAATCATCATTGCATGGTTCTACTTTCATGACAAAAAAAAATCACTGTAGCGTGAACGTTTTACATTTTCTATAATTTTACCCAAACTCCAAATATCTCTAAATTTTTGTGAGTAGTGTATATTCTCAAACTATGATAATTAAGCAAAACTTGTAGAAATCAGCTTAAACATGAATCATAGGTAATACATTACCTGATATAATTGGGATTCTTGGCATACAGATTCTTCATAAGCGTTGACACTGAGCCTTTGAACTGGAAGCCAACAGTGGGTGGACGTTTTAGAGATGAACTCTTTGGGTCTCCTTCTGGGAAAAGAGATTTCAGCAGTTGATGCTTTGCCTTCCACATAGCCTGGGACAGGTCTCTGAAGAGGAGATCATTGTTCTTGTCCAAAAATCCATCTGTGATGTATGTGACCTGTGCAAAACACAAGTATTGTAAGAAGATAATATAGCATTTTGCCAACAGCCCTGCCACCTCCAAAGAACATCTTAGGATCATGACCTGAAGGAGTAATCTCTGCCCTCTAATATCAAATTGTAAAGATATATTAACCAATTAATCAGATCCTTACAACAATCAAATCTTTATTCCGACATAGATATAAGGACAAGTAGTATAATTCTGGTCAATTTTCCATAAACATAACAACATAACACACTATGGCCCATATCCATCAAGCAGATTTGTTGTTAAAACTGCTTGAAATTGAGAAACATTGTTGCACATCTCAAAATAGCTCAAAAATTGTGTTATTTTTGGTGTTTTTACAGCAGTTCCAGCCAGATCTGCCAACATTTTTGTGAATATTATGACAGAAATGTACACTGGTTGGCATACATTTTTGGTGATAGCGGACTCTCTTAATGAAATGTTGCATCTTACTTCCAATGCCCTCTTTATTAGGAATGGCAAATAAAATGGCAATCTTCATGAATCGGGCCTTATGTTTGAACAAACACTGTTACAAACATACACTACAATGCATGGATAAGGTTTTTCAGGCTAACAGTACACTTATTTTACCTGACCAGCATAGTGCTCTACTCGGAAAGCATTCTCAAGTAAGGTTTTATCTGTGATTAGTTTGTCGTTCTGGGTAGTCCTACTCTTGAAGTGCTTATGGTTCTTGAACCTTGTTCCAAGCTTGGCGAGGAAGGTGGCATCAGTGACATTTCCTGGGCGCAGGCATTCTTCATCTAGAACTGCAAGTATTCCATTTGTATTCTGCCACAAGGGAATATCAAGGGTTCATTTAGAACTATTAGCACTTGGTACATTTGTGTTCATTGAAATTATATGAGAACATATAGAATAGAGTAACTTCTAGCCACCACTATAGATTAGTCTGTGAGTGTAGAATACTTAATACTAAATAGAGGCGAGCGTTCAATATATCAATAAAGCTCTTTTCATGTGACTGAGATGGCAAAACGTGTTCCCTGCATGCAAAAAACCCACAGTCGGCATTAGCTGTGGGCAAACCAACGCATGTACCATGGCCCACTGCTCCTAGAAAACACACTTGACACAGATTTACATTGATGATATCCAAATATATAGGAGACACAAAAAGCGCAATAGGGCTATATCCGAGAGATAAATGAAAAATAATGGAGCAAAGACCTCACCTGGATGGGTTGTGTACTACACAGCCACTATTGTATCATAATGACAGCTGCTGCAGCCCCAGAGATACAAAGAATGCTTCAATGGAGAAAGAAGGGTTAAACCGCGCTAGTCGTTGAAGGAAAACGTCAATAGGATCCTGGACAGTGATTTTATTCTATGTGTTTTGGAGATAAACTCCCTCCTTGTTCTGAGGAAGGAATCCTTCTCTGAAACGCATGGAATATAATAACTATCCAGGATCCTATTGAAGTTTTCCTTCAATGGCCATCACGATTAAACCCTCCTTTCGCCACTGATATGTTGATTCCCTGTGTATTCTGTTTTTTAACAGCATTATCTGGGGTTGTGTTTTTATGAATTAGAACAAAAACAAAATGTACTTCCAGTAGCAAAAGTGAAATAATAAAAAAAAATCAACATATTTGATATTACTGTGCAGGCTTGTAAAATATGGGAATTTCTAATCCATATGGTTAACGTTGAAACAAACAGAAAACAAATAATATGTCAGAATTATTGTTTTGTGTTGACTTCGTCTGTTAGGGTACCTTTACACGCCGCAACCGCAGCGATAAATATTGACGGCGATATGCATGCACTGAAATCAGGTGACCAGAGCGAGGCAACATATCGCCGTCAAATTCCCAAAATACACGCCGCAATTGGGAGGCAATTTGGCGGAGATGGTTCCAGGGCGACATATCGCCGTTAATATTTATCGTCGCGGTTGCGGCATGTAAAGGTACCCTAAACAAATGTAATTTAAAAGTGATCCAAAAGCTGTACGGACCTCAAAAGGTAGTAATAAAACTCACAGCTTCACCACAAAAAATCATGACCTCTACAATGTTATTGGCAGAAAATGAAAAAGTTATTGCTCTTAGAAAGCAAGGAGGCAAAATACTAAGTGAAGAAGAGGCAAAGGGCCCGAATAATCCTGGAGCTGGCCCTGAGATAAACCTTTATATTACCTACATCTGTAATACATCCAACATTGAGATTTTACATTTTAGGCCTTGTGTGCTACTTACATCCTCTATCAGATTGCAGATAATCTCGTTGTCAAAAAAGTCGACCCGAGTCCACTGAATTCCCTGAAATAAAAATAATAATATGGAACATTAGAATCTGAGAGTCCTCAGTGGTTGATACCTATTAATGGCTAACTGGAAAGATGGTAAGAAAGAGCAAGCTATCCAGACTCTAAGATCTCTTCATCAGGCTAATAAAGGTAGCAATCCTAAAAACGTTATTAGGTGGCATTAGAGTTTGTCTACTTCCTCAGTGAAGTGACACTTTGCATATACATGGAGTTCTTGCTTGCAGCACATATTATCTAATATTTTTCTTCAGATACGGAAACATTGCTTTTCAATAATGATTATTCCATAATCTTTGCATAAGCAAAAGTCACCATGGAGTCACAGTCTGATCTGTTTAGCTAGTAAAATAAACGCATTGCTCATTGTACTAGTGTGCCCCTATGTCCTCACATATAAAAAGCAATTTTTTGTTGCCAGATAATTATTTAAAATATATATTTTTAGTTCTTTTTGTAAGGTAAAGTTGGAGTAAAGTGTATCAAAATTCTTTGTTGCAATGGATTTACCAAAGTCACTGGTAAATACTGTAGTTTGATTTTCCCACCAAAACCTTGTAAACCACAGAAAAATGAATATGGATGGAGGGAAGACCAAAGAAATAAAATGATTGTAGATTTCAAAGCTTATATCGGTCCTATAAGCCTTTTATTTTCAGTATAAGGATCATTCAGAAGTTCATGTTTGGTGTTCAAGTGCTATTTGTGGTGTTCACGGATATCACTTTTACTTGTGATACATACAATCCATTACTCACATTATTCAATTCCCATAATAATGGTATCTCAAACCAATCAGGGAAAATTGCATCATCCATAAAAAAGTATTATTATAAAAGAATAAACATGCATTTAATGTATTAAATATAACATACAGTGAGGGACATAAAAGATACAATAGATGATTATTGTACTACCATCTTGTCTACGTACGCACG